>VSWD01000006.1:9750819-10065512 GCA_033119305.1 Pinctada imbricata
AATGTATATCTTTGTCATTTAAATTCTGCATTGATCTACGGATGAAAATGTGTTTAAGCATATAATCTTGTAAATATCTAGTATCTGTTTTAAGTAGATATATACTGGTGTTGTTGATATTATTAATATTGGTAAGTCAGGAAATGCATATAATAAAGGAAGGAGGGGATTTCCAACAAGACTCGGTTGCAGCACAACCAGCAACAAACCGGAGCACCCCAAGAGAAAGCACAGAGAAGACCGACTTGGGACTTAGGATCAAAATTTCTTGACATTTCTAAAACGTGGGTCCCGTAGCATCATATCCCATCAATCCTGCTAAGTGTTTCGGTACGCTTTTTCGACATAGTAACTTTCATACTTTTTTGACATATTACTGTTGTTTAGATTTGAGGATCACTGACGAGGTATCCGAAATGTTCCATGCTGCCAGTTTATCTGTTCCTAAATAATGCTATTCAATTTGAAGACGTTTAACATGTTACATGCACTGGTATCGATTCAAACACTTTATACTTTGCCAAAATCATATGAAAAATTAAATATCAGATGCAGATTTTGAAGAAATTGAGTCAGAAAAAGATACTGATTGGTGGGGGGAAAAGAATTGATTTTTATCTAAGATTGAAAATTAAGGGAATGAATCGCTTTTCGTGTTTATGAAATATACTTGTATACATATCATATTTGTCTTAGATCATTAATACTGTTTCTGATAAAACATAATTGAATAAATGACTATTTCAAGGTGTTAGTATCACCATAGCCCTATTATTTCCCTACATTCAATTTCCTTCATAATAAGAATATTAATGGGTAATGATGTCATTATTCTTTTGCAAAAATAAAAAAAATTGTATCAATCGTTTTGCGTTGGTCGCATTTTGAAATCTCCCCCTCTGAATGCAGAAAATTGTTACTTTGTCACGTGATTCGTTCACAGATATTCAATGATTCTGTCATTGTTTTATTTTCAGCTTTACATTTAAAACACAATACATACATCGTTTCGTTTTCAGTAAAATTTTGATATACTGAACAAAAAAAGTTATGAAAGGTCGCTACTTGTGCAGATGAAACATTCTAACCCTCGAAATGATAAAATTTACTCAATAAAAGCTCCAAAATTTTCTTTTTATCGCTCAGACATTGAACGCAATGAAGCGTGACGAAACAAAGGGTTTTCACCTTGTAAGGAAAATTTCTCTGTTTCTTTGTTCTGGCTGACTGCTTTCGAAAGAAAAAAGTGTATAAATAAGCATAAGAGATTTCTCCATTGAAAAACGGAGTAAAATTTTGATATTGATTATCTATAAATCAGTCAGATAGCTTGTAATACAAGAAAAATTAGCTGAAATGACACCGGAAGTCTACAGTCGGCCATGCGCCATGTAAAGTACCAAAAGCACATTGAAAATGTATCGAAGGGTGTGCATCTACCGATTTAATAAGTAAAATTCTTTTGGATTCAGATACACCCTTACCAGAGAGGATCAAACAGGTGAAACCCTTTGGCTTGAACCTTGATGATGACGTCACATTTACATCAATTAATCAATATCGTTGTCAGAATCGGACAATTATTGGATATGCAGTTCAACATTTAAATCCAAAAAAATATTTTTCGAGGATACCGCCTCTGAATAAAATTTGTTTTCACGAGTCATGTAAAACCAATACAAAAAGAAGAACATAACTTTTTTGTTCAGTATATTTGGATGTCACCAAAGTTATTTTAAAGGTGATATTTATAGAAAATAAGAATAAACACGATGCTATTCAATTCAAACGTTTAACATGTACCTTTCTAGAGTTTTGAGACTTTTGACATTGGCAAAGGTCATGGGAATGCATCATTTCGTGTGAATAAAAAAAAAATAATGGGAGTGACTGTCCCGCATGTGGGTATGAATGAAATCCGTCATCTTTGCCTCTCCTTTTTAGAATTGTCCATTTGTTTTGCTTTACCGATCATGATATGCTTTCAAATAAAACAATTATCCCAGATTCTCGAGGCGGATCCTTCCCTATTCTTCTCCGACAGATTAACATTTTTAATACTTACATGAACTGCATTACCTGACGACGTTCTCTTACATGTATAATTCAGCTTAAATGTATCCTATTTATACTAATTACGTTCGTATGAGATCGAAGTAATCATTGTCATTATTTGTTAGCATCGGAATTATTTCGACAAGTGCGGAACGAAGCATTGCTTAGGACGAGGGATTCGTACAGATACTGAAAATATCAAAACATAATAAATGATCATTATAATAAAGAGGAATGTACAAACATCAGAAGCTTAATATCTAATTCAAAAGTAATGTAATGTATCTTTCCGATATGACTCAATTCCAGTAGTAAAAAAAGCGAAATGGAAAGCATACGTAAAAAAACCCATAGAATCATAGAGCAATCATAGAAAAAAAATCTCGTTTATCTCTGTGCATCACTAGAGGAATTCCACTATTATGACGTTCTTGTTTATCTGTTGCAGATTTATCTTTATGATCGCATTGAAATAATCTAATGAAATACCAGAAAAGCTTAACTGTGCTTGCGAAAAAAAAGGTCAGATACTAGCTGTAGTAGGGTAATATTTATGCTTTGGGACACATTTAAGGGCGAAAGATATCAAACCACGGACTTCATTTTCAAAATAATTGATGTTTTGGATATTTTTTTTTCAAATTTAGATTTTCTGTTTGATGACGTCATTTGAGAATTAAACGAATTTGTAGCCAGGGAATATTGTTTATAATCATTGAAAAAAAAACTTATCGGAACACCTTATATATCAATTTGGATAGGTTTAATAGCTTTAATCGTTTCTAAAAAGTGAACGGAATTTTAAAAGCCATTTTGTGACATTGCGTTTTGAACCAGTGTCTTTATCATTGCGCTGTGTCTGATCATGAAGACGGATTCGTTTGGCGTTTGACACTTGTGTACCTACGATTTATGATGGAAAAGAATAGAATGCATATAGATAACATAATACATTTTATAGAATGAAGATTAAGAGGTGCGTTTCTTTTTTTTTTTGTTGTTGTTGAGTATATATATTTATACGAGTATGTCAAAGTTTACTATGAAGAAATTTTAAAAAATGAATTGGCTCCACTTTAAACTTAAGATATTAAACTTTATAATTTTTATGTACATTTTTATCTTTGTATGTATCTTCATCTTTATATATTTATCTTTAAAGTTTAGGATTAAACCTTAATATGTGGAGACATATTTCAATGTCACTTTTATAAACACAAATAAAATCATTTTACTGATATCTTAAGAAAAGATATAATTGTGCTCATGAGGGAGGGGTTCTTATATTAAGCAATATTTATCTTTTGTAATATTTCCAATGCTTCCTGTCTAGCAGGGTACAATATGCTACCAGCCCAAGCAAAAAAAAAAGGGTAAACGGGATACTCTTACATGATACTTATGTGATATAGTATCAAAATTCACATGCAAATGAGGTTAACAAGATATCTATGAGATACCAAAATGGGATACTACGATGTGATGCTAAATCCCTTCGAAAGTGGCCATACATTTTTATTTATTCTCAGTCAGATGAGGATTATATTTCGGACAATAGTTTCAATGTACTTTTCATTATCAAACAAAATTTTTATGTAATGGGAGTGAAAGTGAAGAACGTTCCCTGCTATTCTGGGGGGGGGGGGTTATTCAAAATCCGGGCTCTTTGACCATTTTACAATACACGACGGGGGCATTCGTGTCTCACAAACGCGTTTTTTATTTTTCGTTTTTTTTTCTTCAGATTTTTCATCCACGTTTCCTGATTGACTCGTTATTCTTTTTTTTTTTATAAAATCCCCCTTTGATTCCTTTTATTTTCTAAGAGAGTTTTTTGATATGACACATTCTTTGAATCTGAAAAAAATATGTACCGATATGATTAAAGAAGAAAAAAAGTCCCGATAAGACCTTGCCGTGTGCCAGGAGAACGTACACTGCAAATGCACGTTGACCGCATTTAAATCAGATTATTTAGATTAAATGTACGTTATTATTATTTTTTTAAGATTGTTAAAGCTTATTTTCCCTCCCCCTATCTTTGAAATGACTGCAGGGCGATAACACGCTCTGATGACTTTCACACCTAGCAAGTGACGACACTGACGTTCCCTGCATGGTTAATTGACACGTGTTTACTTGTCCGGGCCCTGTGGAATCCCGTTAGGTTCGACCATAAAAATTGGATTATTTAATATATTTAGCATAGTAAAAATAATCAAGTTATATAATCTATAAATCATTAAATCCATAAAAATCATACTTTAACTATAAATTAAAAAAAATATGAAGTAATTCGAGCTTTCTCGTGTTTGTTTATAGTGCCCAGCGCTTTGTTTACATTGCAATGGGGCATGTTTTGCCCCCCCCCCCCCCCCCACGATTTGCGCATGTGCGGGGTTAAAGGACAAATTCCAAAGATAACCGTAGCCCGAAAAGGTCTATACTATAAATGGGAGGCCTTTCATATTTCATACACACATTCACCATAAAGAGTACTACATTTTGGTACCATGACTATTTGACCTTGTGACCTTGACCTACACCATATATAACATATTAGGTTAAAAAGGTTTGAAAGCAGATTTCTTTTACACAATCAATGTTAGGCCTTTCACATTTCATACACACATGCGCCAGAAAGAGTACTACAGTTTGGTATCATGACTTTTGACCTTGACTTAAAGTTTATGTTGCAATTTACGTTAAAAGTTTTGAAAACAGATTTTTTCACTATCAATGATATGCCTTTATTATTTCATACACACATGATAAAGAGTATAAATTTGGTTACCATGACTTTTGACCTTGTGACCTTGACTTTGAGCCTTTATTGAACTATTTTTTAAGATTTGAGAGCAGATCTATTTTATACTACAGGTATACTGAACAACTACTACACATATCAAATTTTAAGGCGTTTTCCAAAGGAAGGGATGGACTTAAATGCGTTGTAATGTATTTTAATTTGCATGCTCTACTTATAAAGGTCTGTTAATGATTTCTTATTTTGGTAGATAGATATTTATAATTGATTCTTTTTATATCGAAAGCTCGGCGATCCATTATTAGCGATATACGGTACACCATTATCATCTATTGCCCAATATTTATAAGGTTTAAAGAACGATAAGCGCCTCAGTTTTGCCGTCTTAGGGGGATAAAATTCTTGATTATCTCTCTTACTATATAAAGAGAAATACAGGAAAAGTAAATGTCAGATATAAACGTTTTGAAATCTTTTTACATTTATGATAGACCAATGAATATAACTTAATCAAGTCTGTACTCATAAGAAAAAACATTTTCTTTTTGTGACATGCGCTAAATGTATTAGTTTTAATTTGCAGATTCATTCTTTCATTTTATTGTTTATTAAATATCTCTTCTCAGATCCTGATATACCGATTGCACATTCCTTTTTTACCACGCGTTATTCGTCCGCCGTGATATTTGATGGCCGTCCTAATTCGGCACCGATGTGTAGTCATTTGTTTGATGATTCTTTGGCGTTTATTTTAACTTTTGTGTCTCATTCTATGTAAATGTCGATGTTTTTATGCGTGTTTTTAAAGTCAAATTTAGCTTAGTTTTATCATTTCTTTTTTATTGTGTAAATATTAATTATTTTTCACTTCATACTTCCCGCACATTTTTTTCGCACGTCTCCCCCTTCACGATCACGTGCTCGTGTATAGCTGTCAGTTTTCTCCTTTATCAAGCTTATTCTCGGCAACGTTAACGAAAAGAAAAACATGCAGAAAATCGTAATGAAAATTCTATAGCGCCTTGGTTAGAGGAACAAGGTAAATATTAGTTTATTATGAATTAATAGACAATTTTGTTTTGATTATATTTGTTGCGTATAATCAGTAAGTTTTTATGTTTAAAATCTTACAATTAGGTATTTGATAGATCGCTTTCTAAATTTTTAGTTAACAAATTAATGTGAATCTAAATTATGTGGACAATGACGATTTATTACTTATTTTCATACATTTATAGAATATAAATCGTATTCATATTGCATGAACTGGATTAACGAAAATATTTGTATATAGTTGTATTTTACTATTGAAACTTTTTATATGCTATTATTTCTTAACGCACGTAGATCTTAATTTCTCTGAAGACTTTTGGGTAATAATTAGCTATTTCATATATCCATTTTAATGGTCAGATACTTTGCTAGTCAGTTAAAAATTTTCATGTACTTTAATTAGAATTATGTTATTAGTAAGTAATCAAAGTAGGAAACAGCGTATGGTATTAAGCAGATAGGATTCCGTAGTATACACATGATACACTTTATCAATGAAAGTAAATTTTCTCGCACCATGAATTATGTTTGTTTAGTACATTCTTGGTGTAGATCCATTTAGAGTTGTCAGAAGCCCGTGCACGTGCAATATTTGCAACGTGTTAAATATTGCCGTGAGAATTTTTTTTTCTGATAAGGTACCCGCACTCGCTCGGTAGTGCTGTCAATTATCACAGGCATCAGATTTATATGGAATGAAATGCTGAATCTTAGGATTTCAATAGATAAAATTTAACGAATTTCCTGTGTAAAACCTTTGTAGCATTTTTATTGTTTCATCGTACAATTTTCTGTATGTCATTTCAGAATGTAACGTAAGTCTTTATTATCAGCTTTCATAATTTTATCATTATGATTGTAAAAACGAATACTCACGACCTGTACTGCATGTTTTAACGCATTTTCGTATTCTTAAATAATATACATGTATTCTTGTTATTCATTATTGTAATTTCAGTTCTTACGGTGTTGATCGGAGCCATCAGCATCTGTGTTGAGACTTTTTATTTAACCAAGCCCGCTACATTCTATGAGTGTCTGCTTTTTGTTTTTGCATTTGGTGTTTTGGTGTTTTGCTCTTGATGCTGAGCGTTGTTGGAGATCCCCTCCTTTCTTTTGTTTTGGTACTGTACTAGCCGTTTGCAAATTAGTGCTGATTCGTGCTTCTTCGGAGACAAATGGGTTATGTTAGGGTATCCGTTTTATTAAAAGCATTGATTTATCATATTTCGGTAGCGAGGGCATACGTGACTGATATTACAGGCGAATTTCTAATGTTTAAATATGCTGGACTCGCTTGCATTAAATATTTGACAAATTAGTTTATTCTTGGTTTGATCTTGACGAAACAGATTGTAACTTTAATTGGAGAACATCTGATAAAGGATCCACTTTACGTTAAACTGAACCATTTCATAGGGATAAGATTGGCATTTTATCAATCAATTCATCATTTTTATTAATAAAACAAAGGAGGGGATCTTAAACAACACCAGGTTGAAGTTCTCACAGCAAAACTCCTTATAAAATGAACAGGAATTATTGCCGATTTTGCTAATTTCTGATTGGTGGAGATTCAAATAATTTGATTATTAGAGACAATGCGTTCATTATAGGTTGAATTTTACAAACGAAACACGAGTTGTTTAGGATCTCCGCTTTGCTCTGCCCCCATGAATGGCAGTAGTTTCAATAGAATTATATTGCACAAAAAATTATAAAATGTTTTGTAGATTAATGATTTTAGCGATATGTGAACAATTTGAATGAATCGGTCCTGTGAATTTTGAAACATGCTCAATGTAAAAATGTTATGATCGCTGAGCGATATAGTCCCCTACCGGCGGCATATATTTATATCCTGCAACTCTGCCTATGAATTACTCTTCAATTAAACATGAATGAGTTTTAATTAAACTTACTGCTCAGTTCTGAGGTTTTATCTGCTTTAGCTTTTTCGATTCGAAAAAGAGGTCAAACGTGACGAAAGTTGAACTTGCTCTGTAAGTATCCAAGACTAAGCTGAGTATCAAATTTTACCTGTATATCTCTATTTGTTGCATAAAAAAGTCTGGAAAACTGACAAAAACTGAATTTTCAAAGTCATCAAGGGGCATAACTCCTCGAAAAATAGGTCAAGCGTCACGAAAGTCAAACTTGCTCTGTAACTATCCAAGACCAAGCTGTGTCTCAAATTTCATCTGAATATCTCCATCCGTTGCAGAAAAAAGTCTGGAAAACTGACAAAAATTGAATTTTCTAAGTCATCAAGGGGCATAACTCCTCGAAAACTAGGTCAAGCGTGACGAAAGTCAAACTTGCTCTGTAACTATCCAAGACCAAGCTGTGTAACAAATTTCATCTGAATATCTCCATCCGTTGCAGAAAAAAGTCCGGAAAACTGACAAAAACTGAATGTTCAAAGTCATCAAGGGGCATAACTCCTCAAAAATAGGTCAAGCGTGACGAAAGTTAAACTTGCTCTGTAATTATCCAAGACCAGTCTGTGTATCAAATTTCATATTGATATCTCCATCCGTTGCAGAAAAAAGTCCGGAAAACGGATATTCGGACAAACGGACAGACGGAGGGACGGACGGACGGACGGACGGACAGACGGACGGACAGACAGACCGAGAGGAAACTAAGAGTCCCCTTCGGCGTTGCCGGTAGGGGACTAATAAAACTTACCAACAAAGTAAAACAACTTGAATATTCGTACATGAATATGTTCTTGTTTTATCATGGATTTGTCTGCCTTCGGTTTATGATTTTCTGAATTATCGATTTTGTACTATGTATTGGGATATGGTCATTATCAATATTTGTCATGTAAAGGTAAAGCACCGAAAGGAAGAGAAACTATACATACACAAAAAGCCAAATACAAAAATTACAACAACCAAAAGAAAAACAAAAGAGTATATGAATTTGAATAAAAATTTCATCTCATATTCCAATTTGATCATCTTCAGGTAGACACACTATCACGATCTTAGATAAATTCAACTCGTTTGAATATTCTTTATATCCCTCATAAGTTTCAACATATATTGTATATTCTGCTCTTTACTCTATGCATTAAAGTATTATAACAACTTGAATGTAAACGTCTTCAAATTAAATAGCATCATTTTAGAACAGATAAATTGGCAACGTGGACCAGAAATGCACGTTTCGGGTATATAACCCTCATCAGTGATCCTAAATCTAAACAATGTAATATGCCAAAAAAGTATGAAAGAAACTATGTCGAAAAAGTGTACCGAAAGACGTAGCAGGATGGATGGGATATGATGCTACAGGACCCACTTTTTAGAAATTTCAAGAAATTTTGATAACAGAAATTTAGAATGCGTTGAAGAATCGATCAACCGAAATTGATCGAACTTGGCTACATGTGCCCTCGGGGACATGAATATCATGATTGATACAAATCAATTATTTTGTATTTACATTTATAAAAACCACGAAAGATTTTCAAGTATTAGGGTAAATATGATCATCCTGTGATGTGTATCTTGAAATACCACCGACAGCATTTTAGCAAAAACTCGTCCGCTTCCGGTTTTAAAGAAAACTTTGTATCTAGATTGAAAAGAGTTACAAAAGAAAAGTTCTAATGGTTATCATCATGCGATTAGTTTTTCAATTTTGAAATATTGGTGGTTGATAATGTTTAATGTTGAAACCAACAATGTTTCTTCTTATTACGCTCTTAAAGTTTCTAATTCGTAAAGAGTTGGTAACACTTCCGGTATTATTAATACACCGACCGGGTAAGGAGTTTTATATTGAAACATTTCCTGCTAATCCTTTATGAGAATTTTTCTTGTGCTCTGCTTCTTCTTATTAAATGAAAGACTAAAATGAGATGTGAGGTCAATGGAGGCTAAATTGTACGCAACAATCGCAAGGGTTTTACCCACGGAGCAATTTTATGGAATTCGTTTGTTTTATTAGCTAGTAATTGCCTTTGTTACAAATGCTTTCAATATAATTTATTCTTTTGTTTCTGGTGAAAAACTGGTGTTCGTTAGCGATGTTATTTATCTATAAAGTACGCGATCTGTCACGGTCTGTTACCGTTTAAACAAATATCATTTCGATTATAAAGAAAAGCGAGAAATGTGACATCTCCAAACCACTAATCATAAAAAAGATTAAAATTCCAAAATAAGTAAAATCTAAACCCTTAGAGTAGTAACTTAGGAGTTTTTACAAGTATATAAAGAGGGGGTAAATTTTGATGGTCTTGAACCGTTCAGTGTCAATCTAATTGGTGGCTCAGTTTATGTGTATTGTATTCTTGAGACACTTCATTAAATTTTTGACAACGTAATTAAAGATTTAAATCGTCTGTTATACAGAACATAGTGTCTCTCTTTTTGTTAGCATGATAGCATAAAATCTCTCATATGGTATTTTTAATAATGTGTAAAAGAGGAACTTCTGTTATTGTCAACGGCGTAATACACGGCTCCCAATGTTATTGTCATTTAAATTTTTTTGAACTTTGCTATTTAAATATTCAAGCCATGGATAATTCGTTACTGCACTAAAGAATCACGAATTTCACTTTTTATAGTTCGTTTCAAAGTTTATCGTTGCGGTTCGTTTACCCCGCTTCAATTGAATACTGAGCGATTCTATACATTATCAATTTTGCATACATTTGTACCCATAAGATTTTAATTTTATATTTCTCGATAACAGCAGGAAAACAATGATAATTTCTCGTGTATTAGCCCCCATCCGATTCAGTAGCGCGGGGAGGGGGGGGTGGCGGGGAGGTTGCACACGGTGGCACCTACATCTAAAATTCTCTAACAAAGTTTACTCTTTCTATCCTGATTTTTCCCCACCAATCCATTGGCACGACCCCCCACCCCCACCCCCTACTCCCCTAAAGTCGTAAAAATAAGGAATTACTTGGGCACAAACAAGTATGTGTAAACATAATTTCTGGTAGTTTGAAGTCGAATTTTAGAAGTTTTCGCTCGCTCCCTACCGCTCGCCATGTTTCTTTATTTAGAATATTAACCGATATCATGGTTTGAAATAAAATTCCGAAGGTATAAGCATGATATTATTAGTTATACAGTGTTTTACAGGGGGGGATACAGAAATATGTCCATTCTATGCTCAATAGCCAATGAAGCAATGTTTCCCCTTCCACGACTCAACCTTTTTTTAATGTTTTTTTTTACCGGTCTGTTTCTGATACATGTATATACTATAAGTAATTGATAATTGAAAAATTTCGCTGGCTCGCTATATACACTATATATCATGCGAGATAATTTTCAGCTGGGGAGTGGGGTTCCCCCAAGAACCTGCTACAGGGCTTTTGAGGTATTCCACGCCCCCTCTAAACTCAAACCTGTCCCCCGTAATTATATTCTGAATTTTTCCAAAATTTTGATAAATTTCAATATATTAAATGAATCTCCCAACCACAGTAAACTAACATATTTTTTTTTCATCTCATAGAATCACAATACGATATATAAATAAATGTAATTTCAATAGTTTCTGGCCGTTTTAACAGATACATGCATGTACAATATACGGGAATCTTTTTCCCTCTCACTCGTACGAAGTGAATACATTTTATGTATATGCATTCATCTTCAGGCGCTTAGCCAGCGTACTGGTCCAGGTAGAAGCCCTTGTGGATATTCAAGGGGCAAAGTCTCAGAATCTTATCAATTTTGCTCATGTGCAGGGCAGTTTTCTACGTTAATGTTTCTTTCATTTTTTTTTTGCAAAACGACGTGGTAGCAACTGCGTTCTAACGGTACGCCTGGTTATGCGCATGATTTTCTCTCTTGTCCATATGCCAATAGGCATTTGTAAACATGTACAACCATTTGGTTTTTAAGGGGGGGGGGGGCTTTTGTAAATCCAGCTCGGAATATTTTGCAAAAATATTTTCTGCATGACTGGCGGAAAAATCAAGCATTCACTGAGGAGTGAAAGGAAAAACAGCTTTCTCCAGCATCTTCAGCATTAGACGTGCTAATAGACTATCTCAGACATTTCACAACTGCCAATGATTCAGTTTGGTCAAGATTCTCTGATACTAAATGTTTCAAATTCTTCAATATATACATCTCTCTCCAAGTTCAGATTCTTTAATTCCAAGAAAAGGTCAAACGTGTAGTTCAAGGTCACATATTGAATCTAAATCTATCTTAAGTAATTTCTGGACACAATGCATACATATACCATATCATCTATCATTTGCCAGACCAGTGTTGTAGCAAATACTA
Organism: Pinctada imbricata; assembly: GCA_033119305.1. Lineage (NCBI taxonomy): Eukaryota > Metazoa > Mollusca > Bivalvia > Pterioida > Pteriidae > Pinctada > Pinctada imbricata. The sequence goes on from VSWD01000006.1 coordinate 9,762,970, forward strand.
AATATTAGGAAAGTAGGTCAAGGCTACTAGATATTCTTACACAAATGTATACTGTGTAGAAGAGTAATGAACTTAAAATATCAATGTTTTTAAGGGGTACCTGTAAAGTGCGAAACGAAACAAAAACGAAACGAAACGAAACGAAACGAAACAAATAGAAACGAAACGAAACAAATCGAAACGAAACGAAACAAATCGAAACGAAACGAAACAAATCGAAACGAAACGAAACAGATTGAAACGAAACGAAACAAAACGAAACGAAACAGATCGAAACGAAACGAAACAAAACATAAAACTTGAAGAAAATGAAAAAAAGAGGAAAAATCGCCGAAAACGAATATTTCAAGACAAGATCTTATTGAAGGGTCAGGGGGTACCACTCTCCTCCTGCCGCCTCCCCCCCTCCTCGTGGAGGAGGGGGTCTTGGGCGGTCAAGACAAATGTTTAAACTTTAATGTGTAAATTGGTGCAATAGTGAAGTTATTTGGGTTATTTCCTTTTTTAAACCTTGAAAAAAGAAAGAGACCTGTTTAGATGAAAAACTAAGGTGAGCGAAGCCAGACTGAAGTATTTGAAAAATGAATTGAAAATTGCGGCGAGCGAAGCGATCGGGAAAAATTTTTAAGGTATATATAGATGAATTTCGTGGTAATTTTTAAAATTGAGATTATGTACATAAACGCATAACAGCAAGATTACTAGTATTTATATTAAAAGTAATTTCCTAATTTTTTTGGGTTACTGTTACCCTCCCAATCATCTGTCCCTCCTCTCGCCCCCTTCTTCCCTCCTCCCGCCCTCTTTCTCGTCCCTCCGTTTGTCACTGTCCAACCCCTCATTATTGCCTTCAACCGTTAGTTCTTGTGGCTGGAGGTTTTTTTTTAAAGAATCAAAGTTGACGATTAAAACAGAATATATACGGTATATAGCACAATTGCATTTTAAAGGAGAGTGATTGGGATGAATAACCTCGTCACAGACGGGAAAATATTATTTAGCAGGGAGGAGTCTAGCGCAGAGGAAACGGAACTGTTCCGTTATGTGTATTTGAAAATTTTATCAGAAAAATGAGAACAATTAAAAACTGGGGGCACATTTCGTTTGAAAAAGGATAAGATTTTTTCCCTGAAATGTGCCCCCACCCCGTTTTATGATCTCATTACGGTGTCATAGCGTGGTTTTCTATCCCCTCCCTTTTATTCCTCTTAAATACATGAATGGCATTTGACATTTACTTTTTTCAATTGTCAACTTTGACTCTTTCAAGAAACCCTCTCGCCTCTCGGTACTAGTTACAAATGTAGAACTCTTGGATTAAGGCAATATTACATGCTGATCTTGTCTTGAAATATTCGTTTTCGGCGATTTTTCCTCTTTTTCTCATTTTCTTTAAGTTTTATGTTTTCTTTCGTTTCGTTTCGATCTGTTTCGTTTCGTTTCGATCTGTTTCGTTTCGTTTTGTTTCGTTTCGTTTCGATCTGTTTCGTTTCGTTTCGATTTGTTTCGTTTCGTTTCGATTTGTTTCGTTTCGTTTCGTTTTTGTTTCGTTTCGCACTTTACAGGTACCCTTTTTTAAGATTTATTAAGTTTAATTGTAAATTTTATTCAAAACTCTGAAACTAAAGAAGAATCATTATCACTGCAATGTATATATATATATATATGTATAAATAGTATCATCAATTTACAACATAATACTTTTGTACTTGCGAAAGGATATTTTTCTTTCTCTATAATTTATCATACATGTATGCTTATTTCTTTTTGAAATTAATATTTTATATGAATTTACATGTCTAGTCTATATGTACCTAGAATTTAAAGTCATAAATTGTTGCTATGAAAATAATGAAATAAATAAATCTTTTTTCCCCATTCAACAGGTGCAGGTCTATTCTCAAGTAAAAAGTTTTCAATGCATTTATAGGCAATTTAACCTACATTTAGTACATACATGTACATGTACCTGTAAGCACATGAAAGTAAGCACAAAACATGTTCAATATTTAAATACAGTGATTTCTCCAGTGTCTATAGTAAAACTTAAGGATGAGGTAGATGTTCGATCTGATACCCAGAAATGAGGAATATATTGTCCAGCCATCATGAATGTACAGAAGATGATGTCAGTCTCACTCTGAAAGTAAAAGATGTAATGAATTAAATTGAATACTAGTAACTTCATTTTAATATTATTAAATAAGCTCTAAAATGAACGAATTTTGCATACATTTACCAGAACATGCAGCAGTAGTATATACATGTATCATAGTGATGTACATGTATATAAATTACATGACATGTTATTGTAAAGTTTCAGTAGTAGTACTAACATACAAATATAATTACAGGGCTTTCGATCGGCCATTCTCAAATTTCCATTTTCTTAGTCACTGGGGGCCAGGAACTCAAACAAAATATCAGGTGCACTACTTGAATACAGACTCATCGTATTGCAAGAAGGATAAAGTCTCCATCATTTAGTGTCAGAGAAATTGCGAATACAAGATTACATAGAGTCATACAGGAGAAAATGACCACACCCATTTTCTAAGACCCTGGGAGTCAGGGGCTCAAACAAGATGTCATGTGCACAACTAGACCACAGAGTCACACAGACCAAGTCTTATGCAAAAAGAGTTACATTTCTGTCTCTTATACTTTCAGAGGAGTTGCGAGCACAAGAATTGTTTACGGACGGATGCCGGACAAGGGGGTACCGCATAAGCTCGACTATAACCAGTAGAGCTAAAAACGGGTGTCATGTGTAAGAGCCCGCTTAGGACAAAGAAAAATTAAACCCATGTTTTTTTTGTGGAACATGAATGCCCTTGTTGTCAGATATATTGTAGAAAAGTATTTCACACTCCAAGGTCAAGGTCTCAATGTAAAAATTCAGGTATTAATGTGAAGGCCTTACCACAAGGGATACACAAGTAAAATATTATAGCACTATCACTTGCAATTCATGTTATGACCAAGGGCAAGGTTAACATGGTTAAAGTTATTCAAAAATTGATCATTATTCAAGGTCAAGGTCACAATGTCAAAATTTTGGTATTAATACGAAGACCTTATCACAAGGAATATATATAAGAATATGAAAGCCCTATCACTTAAAAGCATAATATGACTTTAGAAAATAATAGGGAAGTAGGTCAATCTTCAAGTTCAAGGTCACAAAGACAACAATTTGGTATCCATGGAAATTTACACAACAAAAGCACATGTCTACAGGGTATATGTCACTCACCATTCAAAAGTTTTGGCCATGTTGTAAGAGTTTAAAAAGTTGGTCATTTTCCAAGGTCAAGGTCACAAATTTTGGTATGCATGAGAAGGTCGTGTTTCAAACAATACACTGTACATGTACACACGAAATATGAAAGCATGTAACTTACCATTTAAGGTGAATCACAAGGGATACACGTATAAAATATGAAATAAATACAATGTTATTTGTACTTGTATCATTAGATTTACAAAATTATTGTAACATGTATATTACATGTAGTATACATGTATATGTACAACTTACCCTTCAGTGCTATATCAGCATGTTTACTGCAAGAGGCTGTGATACAGTTTCATCTGTCCATCTCACTATTCTATTGATGATGAATTCCTCTACATTATAACACAAAATCTCATTTCATACTGGATCACAGTTTCACAAGTAAAATGTTGTCGATGTACACATTGAATATGTTTTTCGTGTAGAAATATGCACTTGAACAATTTTCTTCATTCTCCTTTCACAAGTGAATTATTTTCACACCATGGTGGCCAACATCATATATGGTAGTACAATTGTAATATTATATTCCACAGTATTTCTTCAACTTTACAAGTATGGTACTAGTAGCACTACATGTATAAGCATTCCACTATTCTGATGCACTTTCTTTCATTGGATCTGATGCGCATGAAGACTTTTCTCAGAGTATATTCCTTCTTTTGTCTGGCAGTTATGGTTGTTACTGTAAAGAATAAATAAAATATTCAATTGATTTGAAATTCATCCCCTTTAAATAATTTTAAAACCATTCAAATACTGTTTCCACCAACATTACAGCACCAGGCTACAGAACTGATATTTGATACTGATTATAACTAACACTGACATCAAATTTATTCAAATTCATGGTGTGTACTTATATTTAGATGTTCATGACGATGTAATGAAAGACAGGAATGGCCTTAAAGGACAAATATTTGTGAGATATTCGCTTACACTGATAAATAATCATGAAACTCATTCACACGAAAACATGGAGCACTCCCAGGTCGAGTATTTCTGATAAGAAGAATAATTTAAAATCCCATCATATGTGTTCCACGTGATACATAAATCAATTTAAAAACATACCTTAAGATGAGCCATGTGTCTGTATTCTTGAACAGTTGGTTTACTTGCATGAAAGAAGCATTTCTACGTGTTCAAATTTCGAACGGAAGTCCACGAGAGAATGTTTTAGACGAGACTACTATAAAATTAGAATAGGAACGGACTTTCTTTTCCGTCGTGTGTAAGGTAAAATCTTGACTCGAGATTCTTCCGATTGTATGCATATAATTTGCATAATAAGGTTCGGAGCCGTGTAATAGGCGTAATAATACCACAATCTACAGTTCTAGATTATCAGTGCTGGATCTTATTTTCAAGACATACCGCAGACAGTGCATGTATTTTATATATATTGTTTTCATTTTCGTGCATATAAATCGACGGCTGTTGAGATTATCGTCAGGATCTTCTTTAACTCAATTCAAGTACTGCTGAAAAGAGGACCAGTCTATACAATCTGCAAGAAGATTTGTGAGAATACATCCAAGTTTTTTTTCCAAGGTTACTTCTACTTTGATTGGCGTATTTAGGTGACGTTTGAATTGATGTCGTTTTCTAGAAACAGCAGAATAAATAAACAAATTCATATCATTTCACCTCTAATATTGGATGATATAACGCTTGATTGAATTTTAAAATCTGTTATGTTAAACAAAAATGGCATATTATTCCGTAATATCATCATACATGACAATTAAAAAAATAATTTAAATTGCGACAAGACAAGACAATGTTTATTTACTAACTCAAGCACACAAAGGTGCTACAAGAGCAATACATAATACAATTGCAGCAAACGTTAATGCAAACAAAAAGTAAATTTTACAGCAAAATATATAAAAAAAGAAAAAAAAAATTACAAAGACATCTATATATAAACTTAATACTATACAATCATATAACTTCCAAAAAAATTATATATCTTCCTAAAAAAGAACACATACATTTTCATTAATTCTCTTATTGTATATAGATAAAAGTCCTCTTAGTTTAGATTCAGTTGGATTATTTGAATAATTTCTTGGAACATACTTTCCCCTTAGACTCTTTATTACTTCATTATTGCAGACAAATAAATAATGAAACTCGTTTCCTATTTCATCAGATTCACACAATGGGCAATACCTATTTTCGTAGGGTACATTTACCCATCTACCAATCTCAACGGGTAGCATTATATTAGAACATCTGAATTTGCAAAGTATGCCACGATCTTGCTTCTTCAAAACAATTTGATATTTCTCTAAATTGAACATTAGTTTGAAAGACAAATAAAATTTACCCCTTGATGACTGCGAACTCCTGATATGGGAGTGAGACCAGGTGCCAAGGAAGAGTAAGCATCTCCTGCTTGCATGCAATACCCGCTAAAATATCATTAAGCAGAGACTCATTGATCAATTTTATCAAAAAATGGTATCAGAAATGGAGCTTTCTCGCCGTATGCCTCATCTATTCCAGCATTATAATAAATTCACAAAAATTATATGATTTTAAAGTTTGAACATTTGAAAGAAGAAAGGAAAGGACAGGAAAGGATTTTATTTGGAAAGGCAATATATATATAACATTCGACGTACTTCTTCTTAGACTCCGCATTCTTCCCTTTATGTTGGTTAACCAACAGTAGGGTCCTCTCCCGCACCCTTCTCGCGTCACAATCTATAGGGAGTGTTTCAGCTATTTCTGTCCATTTACTGCGATCTTTGAAGGGATTTTTTGCAATAACGTCCCTCAACAGTTGCAGATCATTTCCCTCTCCAAATCTCACTTGCTTCTTTCTCATGAAAGTTGTCATATCTGAAAAAAATAGAATATCGTGAGAAAAAAAAATGGAATAACATGAGGAAAATAATTACACAGAAGTTTTTATCGAGATTCGAACCCCGTCCCTCCTGCATGCTAAGCAGAAGCTAGCGTTCCCGACTGAGCTACTGATCCTCCAATTGCATAAGGTAGAAGTAAACAGCAAGAATTTTGAATATAATATATTTTTGGACCCAGGAGGTTTTTTTTTTTCATTCAGTTTGCATTTTAGCCTGTCTTTAAAAAAAATATATATATAAAGCCGCACTACCTTTACTAAAAGACCGACTCCTGACTCTCTGCTTTTCTAATGCCATAATAATGGTGTGATTGGACGGGCGGATCCAGCATTGGGCTTTATCTTTGTTAAGACCAGAAACTAATTAAGAAAGGGGGCCATTGCTGAACATGCAGAGGTAATAAATTTCTCTTTAAAATATGACCAAAATGAAATAGGCTGTCTTCAAATATCCCGTTGAATCGATCCAAAATTTGGACCAAATCTGGCAATGTTATGACCAACGGCCTGGCGGGTGGGAGGTAGCATAATATTGTGAACCTTAAATTATAATTCAGATACTTTTCTTCAAGACATTTTGGGGGTAAATCGCTCTGTAATCGTGTTACGATTAGACAGGGAGTGAGGGACTCATTCATGTCATTACTTGGCCATTTTTGAACAGGAACCAAAAGAACATCTGTACGCTTTGGAAGGTTAAATGTAGATAAAATGTGGCAGCGAATTCTTGAAAATGTACATATATCAAGTTTCCGTAGATTGAATTTGTTAATTTAGAGAAAATGCCTACACGTTTGTACTTACTTGTAGCAGACGAATTACACGTACTCGACAACTTGTAGAGATTTCCCGTACGCAAAAATTGATGACGTCATACACAGTAAAAGGGGAGAATCCCCGCGTACACGTACACGTACCCGTACACGTACGGTTTCTAAACCTCTCTATTGTCTACAAAGGAAAAGGCGTTTTGAAGCTCCACTATAAAGCAAAGCAAATTATTGCACTTATTCTAATTCAAAAAAAATAAAACCAGAGGGCACTACTGTGTCGGAAAATCACTTTGGCTGGAAGCATTACTGATCATAATTTACTATCCGAAAAACGTCTCTGGTCCATTAAAATCGGTTTAAAATTTTCTCTACAAGGTAAAGAGTTGGTACACTTTCGTATTATGATAATAAAAACTTACTTTTGTTGCATTGTGGAGCAGTTTAACTTGTTCTCCGTGGTTTTATTTTTGAAGTGTCATACTCTTTTTCAAGCCCTGTAGCCTGAAAGAAGCTCGTTTTAGCCCTTTATAAATTAAGCTTCATATATTATCAGTTTGCTATTTCGGAAGATTGGTATTTCGTTAAAAAAATAACACCAAAGTAAAGGGAGGTTAATATCTGAGCACCATCCCTCCAATGCTATTTTGGTCATTGAATTGATTTAACTAAGTTACTGAATCTACCTAAAGGGAAGTTGGAGCCACGCACTCTCTGCAAGTTATTGTACCATTCAAAGTCAAAGCAATACAACCAATGAGCTCTACTGAAATTTTGGCTGTGTAGGAAAATCACTTTGGCTGGAAGCATCACTGATAAGGATTTACTATCCGATACTTTAAAATCGGTTTGAATTTTATTCAAAAAGGTTAAGAGATAAAACATTTCCGTATCATTATATGTTATACTTTCATACGAATAGAGATACGGGAAATAATTTCACATGATTCAATTAATGAATACCTTAAAGACGGACGTTGGGTATAATTTACTGTCTTAGTTCCTTTAAAAAATTAAGATCCAACATCGATCATTCTTGGTTTGTCGAATTCATAAAATAATGATACTTCTGATCGATATATTTTAATTTACAATCGTTTTACATCTAGACAAGGTAATTAAAGTGTGTGAAGAAGAAGTCTTAAAAGGTCTTTGTACGATTCTTCTATATATAATAGTTGTTATGATCGGATTGTTTTTCTATAAAGGCTTATATGACTGTGGCGATATGGGTACGAGTTTATACAAATGGTTATGCACATCTTTTCAGTTTACAATTTAAGGAGTCATCGCCTTTTTCATAGTTTATTTCTATTCATAAATTCTTCGTAATCAATCTTAAGACTTTAACTCATTTTCAAAGAAGGGTGTTAAAAAAGAGAAATTTCGAAATTTTCTTATTAATATAAATAACGATGGTATAGAGAAAACTTCTATCTTTGCTGAGAAGGTTATTATAATAACACTATCTTTTTCAACCTTGTTTAACTCTACATTCCTGTTCATGGCCATAAAAAATCAACAATTCAGTTTTGAAAGGAAACAAAATATTGTTTGGTTCATAATCATGTAATTTTATTCAGTTATATTTTCAATTGTTATAATCTTGAAGTAAGGGGAAAGTATCGTTCACCCTGTTTGTTCATATTATTCTTCCAATCTTATGATTATTACTTGTAGTATATTATAAGTTTTTACCATTCAAATGTGAAGGATTTGAAGAAATTGCATATCATTGTCGATCAAGCATAGCTGAATGAGTGTAAGACAATAATTGATAAAATTTATCCCCTGCGGCTCATTAAACAATGATTTACGGTCAATATTTTGATATATGTACTTTAATATTCTTTCACAATGCTAACCGTAATATAGTGGGTATTTAAATCTGTTTTGAGACAAACAGTCTTGAAACCATTCCAGTCATAATTAGCACCAAGGTGTTCGATAATTGCCTAATAAGTTGCCTTAAATTCTTTTTAACTCTTTGAAATACAATTGTATTTTATTGCTAAGGAAACACAATTTGCTAAAGAATGTGTTTTACTGAATCGACCCTACAGGAGCCGCGCAATCTCTATAATGTAAATGTACAAATCTTACTTCAAAAAATTAAAGAGGGCGCTACTGAAATTATTTTTTTTTTGGCTCCGATGGAAGCATCACTGATGAGAATTTAATATTCGAAACACGTGTCTGGTGTCTTGTGCATGGAAATGGTTTGTAATTTTCTTCAAGAAGGTATAGAATTAGAACCCTTCGACATTATTTCTATTCCTGATGTAGAGATATATTAATTTTGATATCTAGAATCTAGTGGTTACGTTCTACTGTTGACTGGCCAAAACTATGTCATGTCTATAGTCACGATATATCTGTCTATATATGTGCGCACTCGTTTGTGACTTTGACCTTTTAAGCGTCGTTTTAAAATTGATTTCAAACGTTGTATAGAATTTGACACTGCCATACAGTGCATTTGTTTGTAAAGTATTGTTTTCTTTTGTATTGTAATGTTTGAAGTTAATAATAATCATTTAAAAAAAGCTGTATGCAAGGATGAGAATCAACAATAAGCCGTCATGTAAAGTTATGGTTCTTTAAGGATCCCGCACCCTAATAGGGTACTTCCGGTTAAAATTTATGCACATTTTCATAGTTTCCGGACAAATGGCGATGATTTAATGATCGGGAATCTTCGGGATGACATATAGTTGATCATTGTATTATAAATGTAATCCCTAATTCTAGCTAGAAAAGTATGTATATCATTCTTTTTGAAGAGAATGAAAATTCTTCTCTCTGGTATTTATTATTGAAAATGCATTAGGGGTTGAATACCTTAAGTTCCATAATAAATTGACAATCAATTGAGAAATATTCAAATGTTTTAAAAGGATTATAGTCAACCTGTCCTGTGTATAGGTATAATTATGCCTCGTTCAAAGTCAAAAAGGGCGAACTTTATATAAAGGAAAATAGGGACGAATGTCCGTATCCATAACACATAGAGGAATTTTTAATTTCAGCTGTCAGGCAAAGTTAAAGGAATGGAAGAAAGTAATCGTGAAAATGTCGTATTTCGTTTCAGTGTGGATATATGCGTACATATGTAAGCACAACTCTTTAAGTGATCATTGAGACACATCGTTATAAATAACTGTACACTGATTGACTGAAACGCAAGTGAAAAAGAATCAAGTGCCGTGACATCAATATTATATAATTGGTGCTGCTTTGAAAGAAGGATTGTGTATGTTGTGAATAATTCGAATCCGTTCTCTCACAGGATAAAAATCAATCTTTTAGCTTTTGTTGTGGATGTCTTGTTATATGACCTGACTGTAGCATTAATCTGTTCCCAGCATGTATCACTTTGATGAAGCCCGGTATGGACGGACGTGTCTGTTAGTACTGAACGTCTGTCCGTTCACACTCAGACACGTCATAGATGATTTTTTTAAAAAACAAGGATCCCCGGATATACAAGACTTCCTGGAGAAGAACAAACATGACCTGTACCACATCATGGCTAAGAAATGTTGTTGTAGACTTATTACAAGCCGTGTTACTCCAATGTACCGTTCACAATGGGATCTTCTTTATAAAAGAAATCTATCGCCATGTAGAGGAAAATGCTCAGTGGGAGGGGACTGTCCGTGTAAGTTTGATGCAATCCCTGGTATAACGACAAATGTTATGGACATAACTTTGTGCTGTCTGGTCATAAAAAATATTTGCCAAGGTGCCGCAATCAACATGACCCACATAGACAAGATACGCGATATAAGGAATAAACTGATCCATGCTAGCAGTGCCACTTTAGATGAACAAACGTACAATGGTTACTGGAGTGACGTTAAAACAGCGATACTTGATCTGGCTAATATGGTTTCACCTACAGTGCATGCAGACACAGTCAAAATGATACAAGATCTTGAGACACGAGTGATGAATAGATATGAATTAGAAGAGCTGAAGAAAGTAATTGTAAATTTACAAAAAGTGGAGGAGGTAATTATTGTATTATTGATCAGTATTAATACACTTTCGGTATTAAAGGTCATTACATGTATGTAAATGATGTACTAAATTGGTCGCATTTGCGACTGAAAATTTGGTTTTGCGACCTTAATTTAAAGGAACTCGCAAAATCGCGACCATAAAAAAAATCGGGCGCCGAGTTAAACAAATTTTGTATTGATGTATAAGAATTAAAATTTAACCCCAATACACTCTGTGGGATCACGCTTAAGGCGGATACCAATACGTATTACGCAAAAAAAAAATAATCCATCGTAAATAAATGAAAATAGATAATTAATCGCTCAGAGGACAGACTACGAGCGGGAACGTGATACCTTTTAAAAAATGTTGAAACCGGCATTTGTTCGGTAAAAAGTACTCAGTCATATTCAATTGCCTGCTAACCTTCGATCTTCTAAAGGACTGTCTAATATTATAGGCGAAAACTACGTGGACATTATTTTTGTAATGTTGGAATAGGGATGTTACTCAGTTTTAAATTAGAAACTTTTTTCTCAGAAATGCACGTTCATTCTTTTTCGACCATTCTTCGATTACAATTTACGATAATAAAAAAATCTTTCAGATGCACACGAATTACAGATTTGCTTCGGTGAAGTAAGATTTAAAGTACCTTTATAAAATCGATAAAGTATAGCTAGCGGAGGCAGACTACTGACACATGTACCTTGTCAACGTCCACTTTGCGCAACGCTTTAATCCAGTTATCTTTTTAGCGATGAATGCATTTATTTTCAAGAATGGCTTCATATACGTTTACACTTTAGAATGGCTGTGATTTGAAAGTACATGTAGGAGTCCTGCCAGTGTTATCTAGCGAGGCTTTCCCTGTATAGACTTAAACAAGTTTGTTACTGATGAGAAAATACAGATTTTTGTTTCTGGAAAGTCAAACATACACAAATAGCGACCAAAAATTTGCTTATTGCGACCAAATTTTGGAAATTGCGACCAAAATTTAAGCAAGGTCGCTTTTTGGCAACCAAATCTTGAATGCTACTTGGAGCACTGAATCTCCTAGGAGAAATTGTTTAACCCATGCACTTGTTGCAACATGCAGACAACTGTTTTGCCATCGAGCAATTATCATCGATCAAATTGAATCAATTTTTATATGAGATTTATCTTGAAAATGTGAGTTTGCTAATCTTTGCAGATTTCACTATCTTTTTAGCTCACTTGATCAAAGCTCGAGTGAGCTAGTTTCTTAGAGCATTATATTCAGTATGTCTGTCACCCATTGTCCAGTGTAAACTTCAAACATTTTGGAGATCTTCTCTGAAACCACAGCACAGAATTTCTAAAAACCTTACAGGAAGAAAGTACTCAAGCTCCTCCAAATTTGTGTAGGATATTTTCTAAGGTCAGGGGTTAAAGGTACCGGTAAAGTTATTTTGGGGTTGGTAATAGCAGGGTTTTAAATCTTTCTATAATTTTTACGCCCCCTGTAATCGAAGATTCGGGGGCGTATAGTTTTTGGTCTGTCCGCCTGTCTGTCTGTTTGTCAAAACTTTAATCTTGGCCATATTAACTTTTGCATGGTAAGTGACAGGGCTTTCATATTTCACATGTGTCTTCCTTGTGACTAGACCTTTCCATGGATACCAACATTTTTGACCTTGTGACCTTGACCTTGGAGTTTGTCCTACTTTTGAAAAACTTTAACCTTGGCCATAACTTTCCATTGGTAAGTGATAGGGCTTTCATATTTCAACTGTGTATTCCTTGTGACAAAACGTTTCCACGGATATCAAAACTTTTGACCTTGTGACCTTGACCTTGAACTACTTTTGAAAAACTTTAAACTTGGCCATAACTTCTGAATAGTAAGTGATAAGGCTTTCATAATTCGCACATGTTTTTCTTTTGACAAGACCTTTCCATGGATACCAAAATTATTTACTGCTTGACCTTGACCTTGGAGTTTTACGTAATTTCGAATATTTAAACTATAGCCATAACTTTTGATAGTTAAGTGATAGGGCTTTCATATTTCACATATGGATTCCATGTGGCAAGACTTTTCCATGGATACCAATTTTGACCACGTGACCTTGACCTCAAATGTGAAACTACTTTTCATTTGTTTTACTGTCAGAGATGCCAAGTTTTTTGTCTGGTCGCATAATTGCGAAATTGATCATGTTGAGAAAGTGTAAAAGTCAATTCATTTTTGACTTTTTCAAACTGGCACAATTACATTCACAAAATTATTTATGAGAAATGAATTCCTCAACGGGTGTATCTGGCAGCGTTGGCGTTGTTATGTTTTTTGAAAGTGTTCCAACTCTTTGCCATCATCGGAAACCCACAGCCTATTGCCCTACAAATTCTTGTTTTAACATGTTTAATGCGCCATACGGTTATTTATAGAAACTAATGAAAAAGTCGGTATGAATAGATTCAGCTCTTCTATGTTGGAGGGATATTGTAATGCTTGTTCTAGCTAGTGATTGGCTTTTGCTTACCGGTAGAACGTTTTGGAATACAAGGGTTTCCCAATACATGTAGAATGTCCCACGGTATCTTACAATAGTATAACGGAGAAGATGCCGTGGGTTTCCTACAATGACTCTTTGCCTTCTTCAAGAAAAAATGTCAAAACATTTTTAATGCATAAGTATCATTACTTGTTGAAATAATGCGGAAGGGTTCCAACTCTATACCTTCTTGAAGAAAATTTCAAACCAATTGATAATGCACCAGAAAAATGATTCGGATATCAAATCCTCATCAGTGATGCTTCCAGCCAAAATGCTTTTCATAAGGCGCCAAAATGCATGTCAGTAGCGCCCTCTGGTTTTATTTCTAGAATTTAAATTTGTGTATTTCCCTAACAGAGAGTACAGTGTGTATACAGCTCCAAATTTCCTGTAGGGTAGATTCAGAGGCATATCGGATATCCAAATAAAATCTATGTTCAAAATAGCATTGGAGGGATATGGTTCTAAGATGTTAACCTCCTTTAGTTTCGATAATATTTTTTTCTGATGAAATGACAAGTTTTTGAAGATATGATGCCAAATTGATAAAGTTCCAAAACAAAGCTTCTTTCAGGCTGCAGAACAGAAAAGAAGTAATTAATACACTTAAAACTTACAGTGTCACGGGGAACAAGTTTAACTGCTCCACCATGTCCACACTGCAATAGAAAATAAGTGTTTATATTAATAATGCAGAAGGGTTCTAATTCTATCATGTCTATACCTAACTTGGAAGAAAATTTGACATATAATGCATTTCCATATTGACACCTAACATTTACTTTTTTGTAGAGAGTATCTGAGGTGGAGAAAGGTCTGGAGAAAACAAACAAAAGTGTTGAGCAGATTGCTACAGAAGTTACAAAACAAGGAGAATCGTTTTACCAAACAACAGAGTCATGCAAAAGAAAAATATCAAATTTAGATGGCAAAATTGGTATGTTAATTTTATATGAATTTAGTGCACTCGTTCTGTGAGTCATAAAATAGAGGTAGGACAAGATAAGGACCTGCAATGTTAAGAGCCGTAATCTGCTAAATTTTTACTTGCAACAGCAGTTCAACCAATATGTAGGTGAAAAATATTTCATTTTAAGTGTCTTTAATCAAAACTTTTTAATTTTGTTTACGTAAGTATGAGAAATAAGTATAATTTCATCGAGAAGTGAGGGTGGGGTCATTTTATGATATAAATAATAATTAATATGAGTGATATGTCGAAAAATTCCTAACCATGGTTCGTTTTTGTTAATGTTAATGTCAAGTTGTACAACATTATGAAGATTCAGTGAGATATACATGTATCGACAGGCTAAAACATGATTTTCACCAAACGTTATATTCAGGTTTTATCAGACCGTAAACACATGGCCAATGGTATATAATCGAACACTCACTCTCACTTCTATTGTAAAATTAACCACGCTGACGTTTTATGAATAGTTTGGTTCACAACAGCTTTTTTTCAGTTATGAAAGGGCTTTTGTTTTTTACATTTAACATGATTATATTTTCTAAATGCTTTGTGAATGTTATGAAGGAATTTTTGATCATTTCTTCAAGACACAGTCATCAATGCTTTTTAAGAGCCAATCCGGCATAAAACCATGCAAAATCATAAGAAGCGTCCAAAAGGGTGGTCAAAGTTTTACATTTTTATGTATATTTCTGTATTCTATGATGAAAAACATTCGAGAAAAACAATATTTTAAAATTCATATATGTCCCGTTTTATAGTAAGGCCACACCAATTTCATCTTTAGTTCTTCGTTACCTACCGCTCTTGATTTTTCCGATTTCAAATTTAAATATTTAAATTTAAATCCCGCACCTGAAACGGCAGCGACCGCTCCGTGAAAATTCCGGAACGTAAATAACCGTTTTTCTTCGTATTTTAACTGCTGAACTGCCGAAAACGAAAGTACACCGGCGAAATCCCATGGAAGAAATGGTTCAATATTATTCCCTAGATGGCTTTTATGCCTTCAATGTGATTGTCTTGGGGCAAATTCCGTGAAATAGAGCATTTAGACATGTGATAAAAGAAGGTTTGTAAAGTATAACACAGATTATGACACGATCTAGATAGTTCATTGTCAAATGGCCAGTTACTCGACTCAGGTGAACGTTTTACCTGTGCACAGTTTATGAGACATTGCAAGGAATATCTGTATTGAATGATTAACTCTGAAAAAAGTTACGATTCACGGTTAAAAATAGCAATAACAGACAAAATATGTTCTAGAATTCGATAATGCAAATATCTGATTTGGATTTCTTGTCATTTGGACACCCTTTGATTTGTTTAGATGTCTGACCAAATTTCTGCCTTGCTTTGTGAGGTCTAGGTCTCTATCTAGTGATATCAATGTTATGTTATCTTCCATGATACAAAACTGTTATTTTGAAAGACCTAGTTGCTAAAATATGTCATTTTCCAACATAACCCTTCAAACCCTTTCTGACCAATTTTCCAACGAACATTAGTGGTTTCCCCTTTCAAAATTTGGTTTCATTTTCCCAAAATATTAGTTTTAGATTCATGATTGATTTAGACTCCTAAAGTTTTCGTTTTGAAGTATAAATTATTTGCAATACTAATCTTCTTCTGAAATTGAATTCAGTGATTGTTTCAATGCTTTACCTCTACTATGCCCAAATATTTTATTGAATGATTTTCAACAAGTTTTTGAGTGTTTTAAAAATGTAAGAAGTAGTTCCATCTTTATCCGAAAATGTCTCATATTTTCCCAAACAAAAGGATAGGGGTGGTTTTTGAAAATGGCATAAAAAGAATCACTGCATTCAAATCTATACATGTAGATACGCTGACTGAGAAAATCTGTACTTCCCCAGAGTCTTGTTTTGATTTAGTTACATGTCTCAGTCATTTGTAATGTTTCATTTTACTGCCATTAGGTTTCTTTTCATAGCTAACAAACACACAGAAATCTTATTTTTGAGCGAATAGCTCTAAGTGATCACCTGAATTTTTTCACGCTAGGGGGCCCCAATTCCGTTCATGTATAATTTGAAGCACGAACCAATCATATCACAGGGTTTTCAGCATCGTGACGTATTAAATCTTCCAATCTTCTTCTGCCGGAGAAAGTGAAGGGCCGATGCTGCTTCTATGTATAAGCGATGTAACTCTGTTTACTTTAGAATCAAGCTGTTTACAGTTTTGTTACGTAGAAGCGCATGTTTATGTAGTGAGAAAAATAGAACAATGTACATGCGTGGATACGTGTTTATTTCATTGATGAGGGAGGGGCCAAAGCATTACGGGTCGTTGACGAGGAAGGTATAATTGTGTATACAATGTACCTGATACTAATCGGAGATAAGTTTCATAACTAATTATAAGTAGCTGTACTGATCCAATCCCCTGTCCTTTTTATGTTGGACCGAAAATTGAACATCTAAACAGGCATGTATACATACGTAAGTTCCTGATGTGAAGTAAGAGAGAGTGAGAGAGGGGGGGATACAACTATATTCATCGTAAACTATTTTTACGGGAGACGTCTTATTGTTGTTTACCGTTTTAGAAAATCCGATGTTAAAAAAATTGAGAAAAATTATTTGTTCACTATTACGTGCATGTACACCATATCATTTTCTAGAAACTTTGCAAAAAAGCCGTGGAAAAAATATTAATATACAGATATACAGATAATTAAAAACTTGATGACTCGCGCCGCTCGCCGCCTCGTAAAATAAAACTGTTTTTTACAGAATACTGAATTTAGACACTATTTATTCTTTATTCGTTAATTTTTTCAGCTTGTTACTCTCGCCAGTTTTCATATCATTTTCAGAAAGTAAATGTAAAACACAAAGATATTTCGATCTAAGTTTAAAAAAAATTGAGAAGAAACGTACATTTTGTATTAGTTGTTCATATATCAAAATTAAAAGATCTTTTTCAAATAAATCCTTCCAACGAGCAAATTTTTAATTAGTAGATAATAAAACGACTACCCCATGTCATGCATAGACTTTTAAAATTAACATAATAAACGTCGCCAGTTTATAGGCATTGATACATTCCAGACAACGAGAATACGTATGGAGTTTAAGATTTAAGATTGGAAATGAAGAAGAATGTACCAAGGACGTACAAACTTAATGAAAATAGACCTTGAATGCATTTTAATTTTTTTTTCTCAGAAATTGAACGTAAGACACTACCAGTACAAGATTCTATCTCTCACGTCTCTCTTCATTATATGTCATACCAGGTCTGTAAATATTTCTACATAGGACTCAATGAAAGCCTCTAGTTGGATAAACTACTTTAATTAATTGACCTATACATTTCTGTATGAAATGAAAAACTCTAATAACACGAAGAAACCAGAAACCGGAAGCTTTTTAAAATGAAATGCAATTTATTTTTTCAATCGATCTTTTTAAAAATTCAAGGAATATTTTTTTTTCATTTGATCTTTATAGAATTCAAGGAACACTAAAGGAAGATATTTGTTAAAGATTGTCTCAGATTGCTCGACAACCAACTCCCCTCTTACACTATACTTACCTTCCCTACCCTCTTAGTCAACCCTCTGGGTCGGCCACTAGTTTTGGTGCTTTTGAATATGATAATTCGAGGATGGTAATCTTTTAATTCTGATGACATAATTATGGATTAGCATTTCAGTATTATTCTATACTTGTTGCATGTTGCATAAACTTGTCTACGAAGGAAAGTTTGATGACATACAGCATAAATGATACAATGTCATATTCTGATATTTAGCTATTCGCTCTCAGTACCTTCAGTGCTTTGATTCATAATAAACGATCAGTAAAGTGATCTTTTGGTTCTGAAAAAATT
Organism: Pinctada imbricata; assembly: GCA_033119305.1. Lineage (NCBI taxonomy): Eukaryota > Metazoa > Mollusca > Bivalvia > Pterioida > Pteriidae > Pinctada > Pinctada imbricata. Next base: position 9,781,286 of record VSWD01000006.1, read on the forward strand.
GATATGTGAAACTGGAAACTGGAAATTAATCTGATTTTATCATCAAATGGTAAAAAAAGGTGAAAAAAACTTGTTCGCTTGCTCGCTCGCTCCATGTTTTGGTCTTTTGGAAATTTAAATATTTAAATTTACATCATCGCTCGCTCGCCCCATAAAATTATTTTCAGATTACGAAGAACTAAAAATTAAGTTGGTGTGGCCTAATGGGCCAATTTTGTTTGTATGGCATAACGCCATTAACAGGACTCAAAAACAACACTAAAATAGCCCTATTTTCATCGTTGAATAAGATTTGATTTTGATATGCATGATAAAATCAGATACTTACTTTATTTATCTTCATTAAAGTGCTCACAAAGATAAGATATACGAACTGACTTGCCACCAGGGGGCGCTCGAGCTAATACGAGTTATATTGGGATTTGACAAAAGCGTCCCTATTTTGAACATGAATAAAATCAATAAGAGAGAAAATTTTCCCACAAAATTTCAGTATAATAAAGTAAACATACCATACTTTAATATATAAAAAAACTATCGCTGCCAAATGTATCTAAGATATGCAAATTCTATCAAGAATATTCATTATTTTGCGAAATATGATACAAATATTTAATGGAAAAATGTTCAAAAGATAAGCATATTTGATCATAATCTAGAAAAAAAATTCTATCACGTCACCAAAATATATTCTAAAAATGATGAAAATCGTTTCAGATCTTCTTTCAATTTCCCTTATAAGCCCCATCATTAATTTAGACGATTTTCGAGATAGCCCGGAACAACGCCACCGGAAGTGGTGTTGTGTTTTGACATTCCCGCTACAGTCTCTTTCTCCGTCAATGCTGTCTAATTCCCTGTCACTCAGCTGCCCCTTACTCCACGTACCTGATTGCCTTCGAACACTGAATCCGGTGTCCTCCTTGTCGACACAACAGACGTTTTTGTGACATGTAATTTTGAATTGTGGAAAATTTTCAAACACGTCTAGAAATATTGTAACAGTTTGATTATTTATAGATTTAAAGTTTCCTGCTTTGTTTGAATCTTAAAAAGATGTTTTATTGTTAAGCGAAGCATCAGTATGTCTCATTAAGGTAGTCAAGCATAATTAAGGATTCCGCATCCTCATAGAGTACTTCCGGTTAAAATTTATGCACATTTTCATAATTTCCTGATAAATGCCGATGATTTCATAATTGGGAATCTTCAGGTTGACAGAGATAATTATGGAATGATAATTGTAATCCCTAATTTTAGCTGGAATAGTATGTACAGCATTCTTTTTTAAGAGATTGACAATTTTTATTTCTGGTATTTATTATTGAAAATGCATTAGGAGTTGAATACCTTAAGTTGTATTTTTATGTCGACTTTGATGACATTAGTGTTGGGCAATCGGAAACTAAATCATAATCGATGATCGAAAATAATCAGAAGGGCATAATCGATTACAATCGGAAAATTCCAAATATTTCCATTTTATTAATTTTGCATCGATAATTAATTACAGTTAGGCACGGTCCATTTGAAATTCTTGGGGGGGGGAGGGGCTTGGGTTTTTTGTCGGAGCAAGATTTTTTTTCGCCCCAGACCGGAGCAAAATAATTTTTTTCTTGAAAAGTTGGAACAAAGTGATGCGCATATGAAAAATGTTTGTGTTTTATCAATTAATAGAAATTATTCATATTTTTACAAAAAAACTCTAAATATTAATATGTTAGACTAAGTTTATTTTTATGCAAGTATTTATTTCACTTATAAACAGAGAGATAAAAGATATTTACAATACAATTCTCAATATTTTATATAAGGTACATGTTATGATGTATATAACATGTATTAGAGGTTATCAATATTTTATATAAGGTACATGTTATGATGTATATAACATGTATTAGAGGTTCTGAGGGGAAGGTCTCCTAGACAAATTTTAAATGTAGAATTGTAAATTGGTGAACAATTGAAGTTCTCCTTCCAAGCTTACAAGAACATAAAATATTAGACTCTATGGGATACATGCAACATGTATTAATAGCAATTATACATAATTATTGATAATATATTTAAGCTTTTAAGGAAGCCCCTTTTCATTCACATACACGTATAACTTTCGATATCTACAAAAGTATGAACATTGCCATTAATAAATAATGTTTTGATAGAAAACTATGGCGAGCGAAAAAAATGTTGATACAAATTAAAAACTGCGGTGAGCGAAGCGAGCTGGAAAATTTTCAAGAATTTTAGCGAAATTTTATGGTAATTATTCAATTCAGATTATTTGTAAAAGCAGATTATTTTTTTCTGTCACAGTCATAAGCAAATTTATTTTTTTTAAATTGAGAGCAAATTATTTTTTTCGAAAAAAAACCCAAGCCCCCCCCCCCCCCCAGAATATCAAATGGACCGTGCCTTAGCAACAAATCATTAATTGTTACTGTTTTACATTAATTTTTACTTTATGCATATAATCTCAAAGATTTACATCGACTCTATCAGGTTATAAGATTCACTGATGAGACAAATTAACGTTCATATGCCATGATATGCCCCCCCCCCCCCCCCCCCAAAAAAAACAAACAAACAAACAAAAAGCAACACTCATGAAGACATTCCATTTTAAGGTATCACTTGTTTATGAACATTAGATATAAATGCAATTGTGAAAGTAAATTTGATTCATATCATAAAAAAAAAATTATGAATCGCAAGCGATATAAGTCCCCTACCGGCATTAATCCATTTCCTTCAACTCTGCCTTAATTTTATTGACCTGTACTTACAGCAAAAGATGAATCCAACATCGAAGTAAGTTCAATTTGTGTTTTAGAAAAAGGTCTGGAAAACAGGAAAATTTAATGAAATTTGCTATGAGGTCATGCCTTTTGTAAGAACAAATAAATCAAACCCAACTTCAACTTATTCTTTATCAGACTATTATGTATCTGCATACCAAAAATCAGCTCAATATCTACAAGAACAGGCATGAAAAGACTGGAAACTGAGAAGTTCATGAAATTTGCTATTAGTGCAGGGGCCGTAACTCCTGTAGAAATGGGTCAATAAATTTGAAACACAAACTTGATTTGTATCACACTAAGATATATTCACATAACCAAAATTATTTCAATATCTGCAATACCTCGGAAGAAAAGTCCGCAAAACTGAGAATTTCATTAAATTTGCTAAGTCCAGGGGCCATAACTTTTGTAGAAATAAGTCAATCGGATCCAAACTTGAACTTGATCTGTACGTATAACACTAAGATGTTATCACTTATAAAAAATTATTTTACTATCTACAACAACAGCTGAGAAAAGTCCGGAAAACTTAGAATCTCATGAAAGTTCCTAAGTCCAGGGGCCATAACTCTTGTGGAAAAAGGTCAATCGGAGCCAAACTTGAAGTTGATCTGTATCACATTCAGATAAACTCACAAACCAAAAATGATTTCAATATCTGCAACGACAGCGAAAAAAGTATGGAAAACTGAGAATTTCATGAAATTTGCTAAGTCCAGGGGCCATAACTCTAGTAAAAATAGATCAATCGGAACCAAACTCAAACTTGATCTGTATCACACTGAGATAAATTCACATACCAAAAATGAGATCAATATCTGCAACGACAGGGAAAAAAAGTCTGGAAAACTTAAGTTTGACAGACAGACGGATAGACAAAGGGGGTGGAAACTACATGACGTGTATAAGTCCCCTCCGTTGAGCAGGTAGGGGACTATATTATTAATGAATGCAATAGATGTGATAATGTAGTCCATGCAAATTAATAACACAACAAGGGTTCAGGACAGAGGAATGTTAAACATGTTAAACGTCATCAAATTCAATTAGGAAATTTGGTGTTGGAACCACAATATCAATAATCTAAGTATTCCAGGGAGGTACATATATATAAGTTTGTAAAGGTTTTGTTGTTATTTTTGTCATCGGGATGGTCACCGGCACCTGAACTTGCATCTGTCAATGACTTTCACATTGCCCAATTTCTAAAACCAAACTACCGAAACGGACAGAAAAATCCAGAAAATTCGGAAATCGGCGTGGGTGACAATCGAGTTTGATTTTCAACATCGATTAGTAGCATCGCTGGCCATTCAACGACCGACAATCGATTGTCGGCGATAATCGTTTAATTAAATAAATACTACTGGGAATCACTTTTTACAATAGAAATACAAAGAAGCGTTGAAATGTTTCTGTTTCATTCACAGCCTTCCGTGTACACGTTAAGAAAATTTAGCATGCCTTTCACCCTTAGACGTAGTACAGCAATCTGCTACTACAGTTGGAAATGGTATGGTTATCCGAATTACGTGTGTGCGCTCAACCCTCCCACTTTTCCGGTAACCCAAGGCCATTGATATTTCAATTTCACACCAGACATTTTCAGTTTTCATTTGAGGAATACAACTCTTGGTTAAAACAATCTCTCATGAAGTTCTTTATATTTGACTCATCTTAGGTCAAATTCTCATTTTCAAAGGTCAAAAGAAATATTTGCTAAGATATCTACAATAGAAAAAATCTTTTCAAATACCGGTATATTGAATTAGATCAATTTGAAAGTTTCATATTTTCATGTCAAAAGAAAGGAAACAAAAAGAATATTAAAGATAATATAAGGATAAATAGATAAGATGTTTAGCAATTGTAATTTGTACCTAACTTTCCTTTATGATCATGATAATGTACAGTATTGTTTACAGGAGAGCATGATCAGAGGATAAAGCAAATAAAACAAGAACTTGACTCCAGAACAGACAACATATCAGGTAATCCATTCTTTAAAAAAAATGTACAAGTCTTTATCATAATTTCACTTCATTGAAAATGACTAAAACATGTTTGATGACCATGTAATTGGTGATTCAGGGTCATATAGTTTAAGCATGTCCGATTGTCTGTCAATTTGTCAGAAAAAAAACTTTTACCTCGACAATGACTTCTATATAACTGGTAAGTGATAGAGCTGTCATATTTCACATGTAGTGTAGCATGGCACTTGTGTTGGTTCAACACGTTTTGATCTTGGGACCTTGACCTTAAAGTTTGACCTTTTTTCATTGAAAATGGAGATGTCTTACTCATGCCTAAGGCATATATAGTGATGCACATATCTGTACAACCGTCTGTGCCTGTATGCGTCCATCCCGCATGTGAATTTCGGATATTTAACTGTTTAAAGTAAATGTAACCATATGGCCTCTCCCCCCACAATAATTATGCAAATTGAGTATTTTGATCTTTAATTAATTGCCATTCATTTTGTTTATGGGATATTTCCAATCGTCTAGGAGAAGATAACTCTAATTTCAAACGTAAACTTTACGATCACGTGTTAAACTGATTATGTAATAGAAATGATTGCCATTCCCGCCAGTGTGTAACCCTAGGTCTGTCAATACGATGTATTCTTAGGTCACTTGACAGCAATAGAAACTATAACGGTTCGCCTGTCACAGGTCTGGGTGCAATAGACAAAATGGCGAGGATTTGTTCTAAGTTTAGGCAACTTTGTTTATATGTCTGAATTCCAATTTAGTCATGAATTCCAATGGCGATTTCCATATGATTGTGAAATACTAGTATCCAATGCTCTTAATATATACTTTGCGCATGATTTTGTATGTTACACTTCATTCTCATACTGCCATGATGAAATTGTTACTTTTGAATGTTAATAAACGGTAAAACTTAACCAGGACTTTTAATTCAACTTATGAAAATGACTAAGTTAAATACACAACGCGAAGTTCAGGATTTGTGGGCCGAGAAGCTTACATAAAACTGTTATACAGAGATAGTACATCCTTAGAAAATCCTAACCATTCATTTCTAGCCAACTGCAATGTCTACTGAAAGTTCTAACCTTTTTCAGAACAAAGCAGACAAATATATGACCATGAAAGTCGGATAGATGCTCATGGCAGACAGATAGATGATCATGGCAGACAGATAGATGATCATGGCAGACAGATAGATGGTCATGGCAGACAGATAGATGGTCATGGTAGACAGATAGATAGTCATGGCAGACAGATAGATGATCATTGCAGACAGATAGATGATCATGGCAGACAGATAGATGACCATGGCAGACAGATAGATGATCACATCAGACATATAGATGATCATGGCAGACAGATAGATGATCATTGCAGACAGATAGATGGTCATGGCAGACAGATAGATGATCATGGCAGACAGATAGATGATCATGACAGACAGATAGATGAACAAGCAAAACAGATTGCAGTCATTAAACAAAGAATTCCATATGGCAAAGTACCTCCTAGACAGGGTAATATATGACATATATTTGGTTAATGATACATTCGCTAACCTTATCATGCATATTCGAAGTCTTCAAGTTAGATATTTTCATATGTGTCTTTCAGCTGTCAGTCGTCATCTACAATAGTTATCAAAAGAGTAGTCAAAAGTTATAAAAAATAATTTGGCATCCCTTTTTAGCTCGCCTGAGCAAAGCTCAAGTGAGCTATTGTCATAGTGCGCCGTCCGTCGTCGTCCGGCATAGACTTTTAACATTTTCAACATCTCCTCTGTAACTGCTGCACAGAATTTTACGAAACCTTACAGGAAACAAGAACTTCTTAGTTGAGGTCCTCTACCAAGTTTGTTTTTCGTGCCGATCGGTCAACAAATATAGGCCATAATTAAAAATTAGTTTGTTTCTAGTGATGAAACGATTATGGCCGATTATCGATTGTCGGTCGTTGAATGTCCAGGGATGTAACTAATCAATGTTGAAAATCAAACTCGATTGTTGCCGATTTCCGAATATTTCTGTCCGTTTCGGTGTTTTGGTTTTAGAAACCGCGCAATGTGAAAGTCATTGACGGATGCAAATGCAGGTGCCGGTGACCCTCCCTGGATTACTTAGATAATTGAATTGATGTTGTGGTCCCAACACCAAATTTCCTTATTTCCTCTGTCCCGAACCCTTGTTGTCTTATTAATTAAAAAAAAGTCCTCTACTCAATCACGAACCTTTTGTAAACATTGCATTTATCAATAGCTTTTAGCCCTTTGAAAACACCAGAATAGGTCATATTCCATGAAATTCATGCAAATACTACATATTTTGGCCAGGTTAGCGCAGTGGTAGCGCGCTCGCTTCTCGCCTCTAAGGTCCCGGGATTGAATCTCAGATTCGGCAACGGGTCTTATGTGGGAGGGCAGGTGGTCCCCCACCCAGGCCTCTGCAGGGGGTTTTTCTCTGGGAACTCCGGTTTCCTCCCGCTCCTTTGACCCCCTCACGCCAACATCTGAGCCAACATAAGACATTAATATAAGGCCTCCCTCTGTGTTGACACCGAGGTGATCCTGGCCGGGGACTTCAATATTGATTACGTAACGCAGCCCCCGCAGTTTTGGATTAATGCATTAGAAGAATTCCATATGTCCCAAATTATTACAGCCCCAACTCGCGTAACTGTGAAAAGTGCCACGTTAATAGATCATGTGTACACGAACAAACCGGAAAACATATGCGAAATTAATGTCCCTATCATTGCATTATCTGATCACTATCCTGTTTGTTTTACATATCGCTGTCATAATTCTATTAAGAAGAACAAACATATTGAAATACAATATCGCGATTTTAAACACGTTGATGTAAATGTTTTTATAAGTGACATGCTTGAAGTCAACTTTGATGAAATAGAACAAATATATGATCCCGATGAAGTAGTAGCAGCATTTTACTCGTTATTCTTTGGTGTCGTAAATAAACATGCGAAAATTAAAAATAAGAGGGTAAAGTGCCAATTAAATCCGTCTTGGATGACACCTGAAATTAAAGAAGCGAGACACGCTCGTGATTTCTACCACAAAAAGAAAGACCCTATTAAATTCAAGTATTGGCGCAATAAAGTTACTGCGTTAATAAACTCCGCGAAAGAGAAATATTACAAATCTGCAATCGACGAAAACAAAAACTCAAAAGATATATGGAAGTATATCAATGAGCTGCGACCTAAGGCAGACCACTCGTCACCTTTTATGTTAACTGTCGATGACCATACTGCCACTAATAATTTAGACATAGTCAATATGTTCAATGATTACTTTGTAAATCTGTCAAATGCCCTCTTGTCAGACAATGCAGATTACAGTGAGACCTTGCGTACATTGAATCAATTCACGCAATCCAAGCTCAATTCTTCAACTGAATTTTGCATTCAGCCAATCGATGAGACGGACGTTTTTAATATGCTTCAAAAACTAAATATCAAAAAGTCGTCCGGTGTGGACTGTCTGGGACCACGGTTATTAAAGTTGACCGCACCGGTAATAAGCAAATGCGTGGCACACATGATAAACCAAAGTATTACACGTGGATTCTTTCCAGATAAACTTAAAATTGCTAAGGTCATCCCGATATACAAAAAGGGTGACAAGTCTGATCCCGGAAACTATCGACCAATCTCAATTTTACCAATGTTGTCCAAAATTTACGAGCGTCATGTTGCATCTCAAATTCATAATTATTTGTCTGCGTTTGAATTACTACATGTAGAACAATCTGGGTTTCGGCAATTTCATTCTTGTCAAACTGCACTGACAAAGTTAGTTGATACTTGGCTCGAGGAAATGGACAATGGTAACATTACGGGTGTTTCTTTTCTCGACTTTAGGAAAGCATTTGACCTGGTCAATCACAATATACTAATTGACAAGCTTAAATGTTATAATTTCCATAGCTCGGCTATAAAGTGGATTTCCTCATATTTAGACAAAAGATTTCAGAGCGTTCAAATGGGTAATACACACTCTCAACTCAAAGCAATTTCATGTGGCGTCCCACAGGGATCGGTACTTGGTCCACTCTTGTTTCTTATTTATATTAATGACTTGCCCCTCCACGTCAAATCATCCAGTTTGAGTCTGTTTGCTGATGATGCAACTCTACATAAGTCAGCACCTTCTGTAGACTTCGTCAAGTTGCCACTTTCCTCGGATGTTGATAATGTAAACAAATGGTGCCGGGAAAATGGTATGATCGTTAATGAAAACAAAAGTAAATGTATGGTGATTGCTACTTCTCAAAAACTTTCAAAGCTACAACCAAATGCATTAGCGATTGATGTCAATGGAAACACACTCGAACACATTGACTGTGAGAAGTTACTGGGAGTTCATATAGACCCTTCCTTACAATTCAATAAACATGTTGACCATGTATGTCGATCTATTACATCAAAAATTGCCTTATTAAGAAAAATAAAGCGATACCTTCCTCTTTCGTACAGAAAACTTTACTATAACGCGTATATTCTCCCATGCATAGACTATTGTTTAACAATTTGGGGAAATGCATCCAAAATTCATATGGAAAGAATCCACAAATTGCAAAAATGCGCCGCACGTATTATTCTGGATGCGCCACCTGACGCGCCGTCGCTACCACTCTTTACTGAATTGGGTTGGCTGACTGTTTTCGAAAGGGTCGAGTTCAATAAGGGTATTCTTCTGTACAAAGCTATACATAATATGTGCCCAGAATACATAACAGATATGTTTAAATTTCAGTCGTCTTCGTATGGCTTGCGGTCCTCGTCAAATCAGCAAATGTCTATTCCGAAACACAATAACGAGCTTTTCAAAAAATCTTTTCAGTATTCTGGAGCAATTATATGGAATAATCTCCCCATGAACATTAGACTGGCCTCTACCCTCGGAACATTCAAGCATAACCTACATAAGTATATAGTTTCAAAGCGATAACTATACAATTACATATTTTAATGTTGTGTTTAATTAAACATGTTTGATTTTATGCTCAAACTCTGTCTCACTTTGTATTATTATATTGTATATATTGTTGTGTGATATGGAAGGCCTCTTGGAAGAATAGTCTTTGACTAAAAGAGTTACCTTCTTTAAATAAAGAATTATTATTATTATTATTATTATTATTATAAGTTGTGTAACTTGTTTGTTAAACGTTGTAAAATAGATAAAGTTTAAATTTCTATTAAATTTAAGTTTGCATTAAGTAAGATGAAAAATTTATATCCTTGTGTCATGTACGTTTTAACTCAGATAACGCATGCAGCCACATTGAATTCTTACACGAAAGACTAAATACCAAGCAATTTTCGCCATATTTTGTTAATAACGTCAACATGACGTCACTTCATGGCGTCACTTCATGACATCATTACAGTTAAATGGCACTTTGTTTAGTGATATTTTTCTTTTTATTAAAAGCGGTAAACGTCCATGTTTTTCATGAGAAATATCAAATATTTACTCATGAAAGTTATTTCTAGAGAAAAATCGAGGGCCGATTTAGGGGTCTCGTCACCCTGGAACGAGGGAAAATGTAAAAAAATTCTGTCAGAAGTGTAAATTTATATGTCTCACTGAGTAGAAAGTGAAAGAATCTTTTTCTTCTTCCATGAAACATCAGAAAAAAGTGAATTCAAACAACGTTCCATGCCATCTAACGCCATGTTTTATGACGATGTTTCTGTGACGTCACAATAGGATTCTCTTTTAGCATTGGTCAATTGGAGACTTTGAAACAACTGATGTGTCTCAAATGAGCTGTCTCACAGGATACGATCAAAACTGGAGAAGAATGTCGGGTCCTTTTGATGAGATATGCGTGGCTGTAAGGTGCCAAATAATGTGCAAGTTGGATTCAAATTATGGCAGCAAAAAAAAAAAAAAGTATCTGTCTGCCGGGTTCCTTTGAAAAAACTGACCCAGGGGGAGGGGAAACAAAAAAAAATTTTGATTTTGGCCTGATTGGCTGACACATTTTCGACATCTCCTCTGCAACCGCTGCACAGAATTCACGAAACCTTACAGGAAGCAAGTACTCAAGGACCTCTACCAAGTTTTTTTTTCGTGCTGATAGGTCAACAAATATTGCCGCTGAGGGCTCTAATTGGCTGACACATTTTTGACTTATCCTTTGCAACTGCAACACAGAATTTCATGAAACCTTACAGAAATTAAGTACTTGAGGTCCTCTACCAAGTTTGTGTTTTTCGTGCAGATCGGTCAACAAATATGGCCGCTGGGGGCTCTGATTGGCTGACGCTTTTTCCACTTTTTCTCTGCAACCAGTGCACAGAATTTCATGAAACCTTACAGGAAGCAAGTACGCAAGGTCCTCTACCAAGATTATTTTTTTTATGGCGATTGGTAAACAAATATGGCTGCTGAGGGCTCTGATTGGCTGACACATTTTCAACATCTCCTCTGCAACCGCTGCACAGAATTTCACGAGACCTTACAGGAAGCAAGTACTCCAGGACCTCTACCAAGGTTTTTTTTTTTCGTGCTGGTCAACAAATTTGGCCGCTGAGGGCTCTAATTGGCTGACACATTTTCGACTTTTCCTTTGCAATGGCTACACTGAATTTCTTGAAACCTTACAGAAAGCAAGTACTGAAGGTCCTCTACCAAGTTTGTGTTTTTCGTGCAGATTTGTCAACAAATATGGCTGCTGAGGGTTCTGATTGGCTGACACTTTTTCCTCTTTTTCTCTGCAACCACTGCACAGAATGTTATGAAACCTTACAGGAATCAAGTACTCAAGGTCCTCAATGGTTTTTTTGTGGCGATTGGTAAACAAATATGGCTGCTGAGGGCTCTGATTGGCCGACAGATTTTCAACATCTCCTATGCAACCGCTACACAGAATTTCACGAAACCTTACAGGAAGCAAGTACTCAATGGCCTCTACCAGGTTTGAATTTTTTTGTGCTGACCGGTTAACAAATATGGCCGCCAAGGGCTCTGATTGGATGCCACATTTTTTACTTCTCTGCAACCACTTCACAGAATTTCATGAAACCTTACAGGTTCCAAGTACTCAAGGTACTCCAAGTTTTTGTTTTTCGTGCCGATCGGTCAACAAATATGGCCGCTGAGTGCTCTGATTGGCTGACACATTTTCAACATCTCAACAACTGCACATAATTTAATGAAACCTTACAGAAAGCAAGTGCTCAAGGTCCTCTACTGGGTTTGTGTTTTTGGTGCCTATCAGTCAACAAATATGGCGGCTGAGGGCTCTGATTGGCTGACATATTTTTGACATCTCTCCTGCAACTGCTGCAAGGAATTTCATAAAACCTTACAGGATGCAAGTACTCAAGATTCTCTACCAAGTTTGTGTTTTTCGTGCCGATCGGTCAACAAATATGGCTGCTGAGGGCTCTGATTGGCTGACCCATTTTCGACATCTTTTCTGCAACCGTTACACGGAATTTAACGAAACCTTGCTGGAAGCAAGTACTCAAGGTCCTCTACCAAATTATCCACTTTTATTCTTTTGTGTGCAACTCCGATGAGCGATGTGGCCCCCTTGGGTCTCTTGTTTAATTATACTAACCTATTTAAACATGCTTCTGTATATTCTTGACATATGATACCTTTTGAAAAATCAAGCCAATTCTGTTTCCTTAGAAATATATGCTTTTATTGATTGGGGTCTGAATTATTAGTATTCTTGTTTCCTCTTATGGGATAATGGGATGCAGGTCATTTGACTAGTATACATTCGGGCTTACGGCTAATAAAAAGAAGAAAACTATTGATGCAACACATCAACTCGCCAGAAGAACTCAGATACAAAAATACCTGTAATTATTCATGAGTAAATAGAATCTAAATTTTGATATACAGTGTATATACATTTGACACCCCCTCCCCTTGGGTTCTGACGGCAATTAAGGAAATAATTTCTTCCTGACAAAGTTTCATATGATGTCTTAATTCTTCATCATCTATGGAGACATATAATAATAATATATAATAACAAATTATATCTATTTAATCTTAGATGAAGATGCAGGTGTAAGGAAAATGAAGGAACGGCTATTGGAAATCAATGACAAGTTAACCCGGTTCATCAAACTTTCCCCACTACAGGACACAGAGGAGGAATTACCTATAGAGCTGTTTTATGCCTCAGTGGTCATCTGTGAAGCTCAGAAGTATGTTACAAAGGACACAGACTCATCACAATACATGGAAGAAATTACAATACATCAGGAACGTAGACATGCAGGTACTTCGGTCTCTCATCTAGAAAGTATTGATAGACCTGATATGGTTAGAAGACGTAGGAGACATTTGGAGAGTAGACTTCATAGCTTACATGATTCTGCCGCAAGATTAGGTACAAAAGGTACATCAGATTTCGATATAGGAAGTTATAAACATGAAATGTCCTATTTGACAAACCCTAATGACATATTTAAAAAAGACGGTGAATACGTCAGGAAAATATATATGTTAGGGGATGCTGCACAAGGTAAAACCACTTACTGTGTATGGCTATTACGCAAATGGTGCAATGCTAAAAGAAAGGAAAGAACCGGACAGAAAAATTTTGAGAAGTGGGAACAAGAACTGAGGAAATTTGACTTTGTTTTTCTGATGAAGTTTCGCAATGTTAATGATCTAAATCTAGTTTCAGTTGTAGATATGATTTGCCAGGATGCATTTGAGAGTGACAAGGGCTGCCATGATGCCATACGTCATGTATTATCATCAGACGTATATAAAAGTCTTATTATCTTAGATGGACTAGATGAATTGAACTCAAACAGTAAAAATAGGATGCCAAGGATTGACGTGTCAGGTAGTGTAACGAGCTTCATAACAATGCGACCATGGGTGATTCCGTTATTGTTAAAGAAACCACAGCACAGTGACAGAGTTATAGAAATTCGTGGTTTAAGTGAGACTGGAATGAAAAATATTATTGAGAATGTACTTGTAAATCGTTATAAGTTGAAAGAGAACTCACCAAAATATACACAAACAAAGAAAAGAATACTGGAGTCTTTGAAAAATAAAAGTTTGAAATCATTCATGCAGATTCCTTTGTTAGCTGTAGTATGTGTACAGATGTGGTATGATGGAAAACAGGTGGGGGACAGTATAACGGGCTTCTATGCTGAGATGTTAAACATGTTAATAGAGAGGGCCAATGAAAAACATAAAATTGAAATAGAACATGACAAAACAGAGAATTTTGAATTACCTCAACTTTTGTCTGTTTATGATAACATTGAAAACTGTAGTTCTGTACTGTTAAAATTGGGGAAAGTAGCATATGAAGGTCTGTTATCTAATGAAACCAACTTAGTATTTCAGAAAAGTAAATTAGAAAAAGAAATAGGTGTGAGAGAATTACAGTTTGCACTAGATGTTGGATTGATCAGTCAGAAGGAAGCACGGAGTCTTACAACAAAGAATGTAAGTGTTCATTTCTTTCATAAATCTATACAAGAGTTCCTGGCTGTAATCTACATTGTAACAAACAAAGAGGTAGGTGACTCATTCTGTAAACATCTGTCCAGTGTCAAGGTCATCATGGAGTTGTCTAATGTTATCATGTTTATATGTGGTATGTGTCCGTCCCTGGGTAGTGATATATCACAGTGTGTTGTAAGTGTGACAGACAGTGACACAGGGATCTGTAAATACAGAGAATCACCTGACTATAACAGAACAGTGGAGGAACTGTACAAACTACAGGTAAGGTGGTACAGGGAGTTACAGGACAGACAGACAGACAGCCCAGTGACGTTCCATGTATCAGATGTTTATCTGTCTAAAATTGACACTGACATAGAGACAGTGAGGGGGACTAGGGACGTCCTGTCTGATCCCCATGTATTAGATATAAGGTCACTGTACTTATGGTGGGTACCTACTGACAGAGAACGTGGGGTAACTAACACAGAACTAAATAACTTTCTGTATAACAAACCACTAACATGTTCTCTTGACATGGTCTATATTAATGGTAATACCACTGATAGGTCAGTGTCCCCTATCTGTATACTCTCACTTAAAACTTTACACCTAGAATATGTAAAAATAAATACTGACCTTGATGATGATGTTTGTCCTCCACTGCTGACAGACATGACATCACTACGTGAGTTAAGGCTGTTGAAGGTGACCCTGGCTGACAGAGGACTAGGTCTGTCTGCTGACATGGTACATATAGAGATGGTAAGGTTATATCGTGTAAATATGTCATCATCACAATGGCAACAGTTTATACTGTCTGTACTAAACATACAACATAGATTTAATGTTGAACTAGATGGCACAGATGTTGATGATGAATCCATGACAAAGATCCGGTCGTCTCCTGACTTCCATGTAACACAGGATGTTGTGGATGAGGATATAGGTTGGTATGAGTTCTACTTCACCAGAGTATGGCCACCACAGGTCACACAGTATGATGATGATGGACATGAAATACTGTACAGAAGATTATAGACATGAGTAACACAGGATGGTGTGGATAAATATGGTAGGTATATTCACTTCTACTTCACCAGAGTATGGCCACCACAGGTCACACAGTAAATGTTCCTTGTATTAACGTATCATGGTGCAGTCCACATTATAACAATCAGGTCAGATTTAATGTATTATGTTATCACATATTATAACTGCTCAGCATCAATGTAGAGGAAAATTCAGCACAAGTGAAAATCAGGTAACTATTATTCAACATAATGTCTTGTAAATATCAGCTAAAAAGGTTGGTTAAAAGCTTCCAAACTTCCAGGTTTAAAGACACAAACATTCCAGGTAAGTATTCCTTGTATGTGTGGTCACAGTATTAGATCCTTTATGCCCATTATAATAGTAAACTTTTCATCCATGGTATGACAACATTCATATGCTACTTTTCACACTAAATCCTTTGAATTCTAAGAAAGAGGATGTCAAACATATTTTCATTTGTTGAATATTTCCCCTGTTTCCAAGAATCATTCCATATCTGTACACAGTGTGTGTTTTTGACTTCATATAGATTTTCTGAGAACTGCAGAAATGGACATCATGGTTTCCTGAAAACCTCAAGAATTGATTCACTTGTATATAGTGTTTATAGTATTTTTAAATTTATTGCTGATTTTTATAGTGACAAAATATAATATGAAAATATTTGATATGTATAATATTATTTTGTATTTTACAGGAATTTGAGAAAATAATGTGTATTGTTGTCTGAAGTTCAACTTTCACATAAAAAAATGTTGATCTTTGTACAATGATATTCTTGTGGACAAAGAAAGATAACTCTTATTCAATTGTTGGTAACCATAATTGCTTGCACTAAGTAATAAACCATTTAATTCTATATATGAAGATATCAGACAGATTTTCAATTTTGAAAAATTCCCCTGTTTCCAAGAATCATTCCATATCTGTACACAGTGTGTATTTGACTTCACATAGATTTTCTGAGAACTAAAGAAATGGACATCAAGGTTTTTTGAAAACCTCAAGCATTAATTTGTATACATGTAGTGTGTATAGTATTGTTTTTTATAGCTGATTTTTTTTTCGATGACAAAATATCATATGAAAATATTTAATACATGTTTTTTGTATTTTACAGGAATTTGAGAAAAATGATACATAACTTGAACTTTCACATAAAGCTTTACAATATTAATCTTACAGTGAAAGAGAGATAACTCTTATCCAAATAAGAGTTATCTCTCTTTCACTGTAAGATGTTAATCAATGGATATTAAATAAAATTCAGGAAAATTGTAAAAATTTTTATCTATTATGTGTATAGATAATGTTTCTCTGAAAGTAAAAGTATAATGTATGAAATTTGTTGCTACATTTTCTGACAAACACAAAAATTGACATTTTGATATTAAGAACCGTAAAGATAGTATCACTGATATTCATTAAGTTTCGGGGGTATATAGGAATCACCCTGTCTGTCCGTGTGTCTGTCCATCACACCTTGTCCGGAACATAACTCCTCCCCCTGTGGATGGATTTCAATAATATTTTACAGAAATGTTCCTTAGGACCTAAGGGTGTGTCATGACCTTGAACCAAGGTCAAAGGTCAAGGTCCCAATAGACATCATTAGTAAAACATTGACTGGAGCATAACTCCTCCCCCTGTTGATGGATTTCACTATTTCACAGAAATGTTCCTTCGGACCTTAGGGTGTGTCATGACCTTGAACCATGTCAAATGTCAAGGTCACAATAGACATCATTAGTAAAACACTGTCTGGAACATAACGCCTCCCCCTGTGGATGGATATCAATAACATTTCACAGAAATCTTCCTTAGGACATAAGGGTGTGTAATGACCTTTATCCAAGGTCATAGGTCAAAGGTCAAGGTCATAATAGACATCAATGTTAAAACCTTGACCAGAAAATAAATCCTCCCCCTGTGGATGGATTTCAATAATATTTCACAGAAATGTTCTTTAGGACATAAGGGTATGTCATGACCTTGAAAAAAAGTCATAGATCAAGGTCACAATAGATTCATTAGTAAAACTTTGCTCAGAGCATAACTCCTCCTCCAGTGGATGGATTTCAATAGTATTTTACAGAAATATTCCATAGGACCTAAGGGTGTGTCATGACCTTGAACCAAGGTCAAAGTCGCAATAGACATCATTAAAAAAAAACTTGTCCGGAGCATTACTCCTATCCCTGTGGATGGATTTCAATAATATATCACAGAAATGTTTCTTAGGACCTAAGAACGTGTCATGACCGTGAACCAAGGTCAAGGTCACAATAGACATCATTAGTTAAACTTTGTACAGAGCATAACCCCTTATGAATAGATTGTAATATTTCACAGAAATGTTCCTTCGGACCGAAGGTTGTGTTATGACCTTGAACCAAGGTCAAAGGTCACAAGAGACATTACTAGTAAAAACGTTGTACAGAGCATAACTCTTCCCCTTTTGCATTGATTTCAATCATATTTCACAGAAATGTTCCTTAGGAGCTAAGGGTATGTCATGACCTTGAACCAATGTCATAGATTTAAGGTCAAGGTCACAATAGATACTATGTGTCAAATCTTGTCCAAAGCATAACTGCCCCTTTGGATGGATAATAATAGTAATATTTCACAAAAATGTTCCTTGGGACCTAAGGGTGTGTCATGACCTTGAACCAAAGTCAAAGGTCAAGGTCACCAAAGATATAATTAGTGAAACCTTGACCAGAGTATAACTTCTCCCCCTGTGGATGGATTTCAATGATATTTCACAGAAATGTTCCTTAGGACCTGAGGGTGTGTCATATCCATTAACCAAGGTCAAAGGTCAAGGTCACAATAGACATCATTAGTAAAACCTTGTCCAGAGCATAACTCTCCCCCTTTGGATGGATTTCAATTACATTTCACAAAAATGTTCCTTAGTAGGGTACTAGTATGTCATGACCTTGAACCAATGTCAAAGATTATAAAGGTCAAGGTACAATAGCCATCATTAGTAAAACCTTGTCCAAAGCATAACTCTCCCCCTTTGAATAGATTTCAATAATATTTCACAAAAATGTTCCTATTTCAATAATATTTCACAAAAATGTTCCTTAGGACCTAAGGATATGTCATGAACTTGAACCAAAGTCAAAGGTCAAGGTCACTATAGATATCATTAGTAAATCCTTGAACAGAGTATAACTCCACCCCTGTGAATGGGTTTCAGTAATAGTTCACAGAAATGTTGCTTATGACCAAAGGGTGTGTTACGACCTTGAACCAAGCTCAAAGGTCAAGGTCGCAATAGACATCAATAGTAAAACCTTGACCGGAGAATAACTTCTCTCCCCTGTGGATGGATTTCGATAATATTTCAGAGAAATGTTCTTTAGGGCCTAGGGATGTGTCATGACCTTGAACAAAGGTCAAAGGTCAAGGTCACAATAGACATAATTAGTTAAACCTTGTCCAGAACATAACTTTTCCCCCTTTGCATGGATTTCAATTATATTTCACAGAAATGTACCTTAGGAGCTATTGGTGTGTCATGACCTTGAACCAAGGTCAAAGTCACAATAGACATCATTGAAAAAAACTTGTCCACAGCATAACTCCTTCCCTTGTGGATTGATTTCAATAACATTTCACAAACATGTTCCTTAGGACCTAAGGATGTGTCATGACTGTGAGCTAAGGTCAAAGGTCAAGGTCACAATAGACATCATTAGTAAAACTTTGTACAGAGCATAACCCCCCCACACACACACACTTTGTGAATAGATTGTAATATTTCACAGAAATGCTCCTCCGGACCTAAGGTTATGTTATGACCTTGAACCAAGGTCAAAGGTCACAATAGACATTACTAGTAAAAAAGTTAATGAATAGCGCTTCCCCCTTTGCATGGATTTCAATTATATTTCACAGAAATGTTCCTTAGGAGTTAAGGGTATGTCATGACCTTGAACCAATGTCATATATTAAAGGTCAAGGTCACAATAGACATCATTAGTAAAACCTTGTCCAAAGCATAACTCTCCCCCTTTGGTTGTATTTCAATAATATTTCACAAAAATTTTCATTAGGATCTAAGGGTGTGTTATGACCTTGAACCAAAGTCAAAGGTCAAGGTCACTATAGATATCATGAGTAAAACCTTGACCAGAGTATAACTCTACCCCTTGTGAATGGATTTCAATAATATTTCACAGAAATGTTCCTCAGGACCTGAGGGTGTGTCATGACCATTAACCAAGGTCAAGGTCACGATAGACAGCATTAGTAAAACTTTTTACAGAGCATAAATCCTCCCCCTGTGAATTCATTTCAGTAATATTTCACAGAAATGTCGCTTAGGACCAAAGGGTGTGTTATGACCTTGAACCAAAATCAACTCTCCCCCTTTGGATGGATTTCAATAATACTACACAAAAATGTTCCTTAGGACCTAAGGATGTGTCATGACCTTGAACCAAAGTCAAAGGTCAAGGTAAGTATAGATATCATTAGTAAAACCTTGACCAAAGTATAACTCCACCCCCTGTGGATGGATTTCAATAATATTTCACAGAAATGTTCCTTAGGACCTAAGGGTGTGTTATGACCTTGAACCAAAGTCAAAGGTCAAGGTCACTATAGATATCATGAGTAAAACCTTGACCAGAGTATAACTCTACCCCTTGTGAATGGATTTCAATAATATTTCACAGAAATGTTCCTCAGGACCTGAGGGTGTGTCATGACCATTAACCAAGGTCAAGGTCACGATAGACAGTATTAGTAAAACTTTTTACAGAGCATAAATCCTCCCCCTGTGAATTCATTTCAGTAATATTTCACAGAAATGTCGCTTAGGACCAAAGGGTATGTTATGACCTAGAACCAAGATCAACTCTCCCCCTTTGGATAGATTTCAATAATACTACATAAAAATGTTCCTTAGGACCTAAGGGTGTGTCATGACCTTGAACCAAAGTCAAAGGTCAAGGTAAGTATAGATATCATTAGTAAAACCTTGACCAAAGTATAACTCCACCCCCTGTGGACGGATTTCAATAATATTTCACAGAAATGTTCCTTAGGACCTAAGGGTGTGTCATGACCATAAACAAAGGTCAAGGTCACAATAGACATCAATAGTAAAACCTTGTCCAGAGCATAACTCTCCCCCTTTGGATGGATTTCAATTATATTTCACAGAAATGTTCCTCAGGACCTGAGGGTGTGTCATGACCATTAAATAAGGTCAAGGTCACGATAGACAGCATTAGTAAAACTTTTTGCAGAGCATAAATCCTCCCCCTGTGAGTTCATTTCAGTAATATTTCACAGAAATGTCGCTTAGGACCAAAGGGTGTGTTATGACCTTGAACCAAGATCAAAGGTCAACGTCACAATAGACATCAAAAGTAAAACCTTGATCAGGGAATAACTTCTCCCTCTGTGGATGGATTTCAATAATATTTCAGAGAAATGCTCTTTCGGACTTAAGGGTGTGTCATTACTTTGAACAAAGATCAAAGGTCAATGTCACAATAGATATAATTAGTTAAACCTTGTCCAGAGCATAACTTTCCCCCCTTTGCATGGATTTCAATTATATTTCACAGAAATTTACCTTAGGAGCTAAGGATGTGTCATGACCTTGAACCAAGGTCAAAGTCACAATTGACATCATTAAGAAAAAACTTGTCCGGAGCATAACTCCCCCCCCCCTTTGGATGGATTTCAATTATATTTCACAGAAATGTTCCTTAGGAGTTAAGGGTATGTCATGACCTTGAACCAGTGTCATATATTAAAGGTCAAGGTCACAATAGACATCATTAGTAAAACCTTGTCCAAAGCATAACTCTCCCCCTTTGGTTGGATTTCAATAATATTTCACAGAAATGTTCCTTAGGACCTAAGAATGTGTCATGACCGTGAACCAAGGTCAAAGGTCAAGGTCACAATAGGCTTCATTAGTAAAACCTTGTCCAGATCATAACTCCTCCCCCCTGTGTATTGATTTCAATTACATTTCACAGAAATATTCCTCAGCACCTTAGGATATATCATGACCTTGAACCAAGGCCAAGGTCACAATAGACATCATTATTATAACCTTGACCAGAGCATAACTCCTCCCCCTGTGGATGGATTTCAATAATATTTCACAGAAATGTTCCTTAGGACTTAAGAGTGTGTCATGACCTTGAACCAAGGTCATAGGTTAAAGGTAAATTGTTACGTCTTCAAATTCATTAGCATCATTTAAAGGCAGATTAACTAACAGCATGGACTAGACATGCACGTTTCGGGTATTTAACCCTGATTAGTGATGCTCAATCCAAGCAATGAAATATGGCCAAATATGGGATAATTATGTCCAAATATACCGAAAGACGTAGCAAGATGGCTGGGATATGATGCAACAGGACCCAGGTTTAAGAAATTTGTAAAAATTTTGTAAACAGAAATTTTCGAATGCGTAAGCTGTTTGAAGAAACGACCAACCGAAATTGATCGAACTTTGCTACATGTGCCCTCTCGGACACCTGGTCCACCAGCAGAGACACTCACCAAGAGGTACAAATGTTACGTCTTCAAATTCATTAGCATCATTTAAAGGCAGATTTATTAACAGCATGGACCAGACATGCACGTTTCGGTATATTTAACCCTCGTAAGTGATCCTCAGTCCAAACAATGAAATGTGACCAAAATATGTGATAATTATGTCCAAATATACAGAAAGACGAAGCAAGCTGACTGGGATATGATGCTACAGGACACAGGTTTAAGAAATTTGTAAAAATTTTGTAAACAGAAATTTTCGAATGCGTAAGCCGTTAGAAGAAACGACAAACTGAAATTGATCGAACTTGGCTACATGTGCCCTCGGGGACTCCTGGTTCACCAGCAGAGACACTCACCAAGTGGTTCAAATGTTACGTATTCAAATTCATCAGCATCATTTAAATGCAGATTTATTTACAGCATGGATCAAGGTCACAATAGACATCATTATACATGTAAAACCTTGTCCAGAGCATAACTCTCCCAACCCCCTTGTAGATGGATTTCAATAATATTTCACAGAAATGTTTCTAAGGACCTAAGGGTGCGCAAGACTTTGAACCAAGATCAAAGGTCAAGAATACATTAGTTAAACCTTGTCCAGATCATAACTCCTCCCCCTGTAAATGGATTTCAATTCATTTCACAGAAATGTTCTTTAGGGCCTAAGGGTGTGTCATGAGCTTGAATTAAGGTCTAAGGTCAAGATCACAATAGAAGCTTTACCTTGATACAAGATAAACTTTCCATAAAAAATGGATCATGGTTATGTGCATGATTGTTATAAACGACAAACAGTGGATTCAATTTGTGAATTTTAAATTCATCATATTCAGTAAAAATAAAATGACAAAAAATACCAATTTTCACTTCTTTTATTTATAGTAATATATCTGAAAAAATCAAATGGAAAAGAGTGTGACATCATAGTGTATGACGAGTTCCCCATATCTACCGTAGAACTTCCTCATCTCTGAAAGACGTAGAAATCAAGAAGACGTGAAATCAAGTTTTCACGTCTTCTACATGTACCAAGTTTAATCTTGATGAGTGCATAAATACAGGCGCTAACGGATCTGAATAGCCGACATATTATTAACTTTGTAGGAATGGATGCACAGAAATTCACGAAAATGTAAATAAATGCAAGTACTAGAAGGTCTCACAGCAATTTTTCATCCGATTGATCAAACAATATGGACGTAAAATGATCTAATTTGGTAAGAAATTATTACCTCTCCTAGAAGCAATCTAAAGACATTCTCTATGCCTTCTACTATTTTATTCAAACAAGGTGGCCGTCAGTTGATCTGATTTGAGCATTTTGACTTCTCTGAGGAACCAATGCAAATAAATTAATAAAATAATACGGAAGTGTTCCAACTCTATACCTTCATGAAGTAAATTTCAAACAAATATTTCCTGCACCAGACACGTGTTTCGAATATAAAATTCTCATTAGTGATACTTCCAGCGGAGCCACCAAAATTCATTTCAGTAGCGCCCTTTTTAATCTTTTAATTTAAATTTATACATTTACTTTACAGAGATCAAGTGCTTGGCTCCAAACTTCATGGGAAGTGCACAGGGCCATCTATTAAGATACTGCATTTCGTTTATTCAATCAATATCATCAGTCACCCAATGGGTTTGATTTGCTGACATATTAGTTTTGCAAATTCTGTGAGTACTTTATCAAGCCGTGAAGGGTAGCTTTGATTATTGTAAAGCAATTATGTGGTATATTGAAGAGTGGAGGGGATCTCCAACAACACTAGATTGCATCACGTATGTAGTGAAACACCAAAACACCCCATGTATGCAAAAACATAGAGCAGACACGCACAGAAAGAGAAGCAAAAGGGACATGGAACACCAAACACAAATTAACCTGTGAAACACAATTGAAACCTTCAAACAGATGAGCATTTTACACCCAATTGGGCCTCTTGTTAATTGATTTTATAGTTACAGACAAATAAGGAACATTTTAGGCTGAATTCTCTGACGGCAGAGACCACTTATCACCTACAACAAAGTATTCGTCAAAATTTTGTATTTGATAATTGGAAAAAAAACCACTTTAACAGCATTACTTTGTTGTTTCATTTTTTATTCCAAGCTTTTCTAAAGCTTTTAAGTTTCTATAAAAAATACATAAATAAATATCCTATACAGTACAAAACTAGCTCATCAACAATTAGGAATGTTATACTTGTCTAAGGGAACATAGAAATGACAATGAATATTTGTTAACAGTAGTTCATTATGGTACATTCTGAGACAACATCAAAATAAATGGTCCAATGCTTTCTAGATTCTATAAAATAAATATGTAAATATCATGTACTGAACAGAACTATCTCTTCACCAAGAAGAATGATATCCTTGTCCAAAGGAGATGACCGAAAAATAAGGAATCCGAGACTATGTCAAAATATAGCTGGTTACACATGACCATATGAAAGAAAATTAATCATAATGAAAATACACTTAGAATTGCAACTCCTTGCATCAATTAAAATTTCATACAGTCAAACCTGTCTTAAAGTGACCCTCTTTTTAGTGACTTCCTGCTTTATGTTACCTTTTTTATTCCTCCCGAGCAATTTTCATATCAAATTAGCCTGTATATATATATATAGCGACAACCTGTTTAACGTGACAACGTCGGTGATTTTTCTTTCCCATACCAAATTCCGAACAAGTATATTGCGACTTTAAGTGTTTAAAGGGACTTAAACAACATAAAATTTTACATTAAATCTCGTCATCAGTGTCTTCCATAATCAAATTTTCTGTGATAAATGAAATACATGTATAATGCGATTTTATATGTGAAATATGATTTATCAATAAATACAAAATGAGAACTCAAGGTTATGAAGCTCAATTTGAAGTCATTAGTTTCATTTGGAAAGTTCCTAACCTCATTGTATTGACCCTTACGAACGCGGGAAAAAATTGAGAAATTCCATGACGTCACAATGTAATTTCGATATTTGACCGAGGTTCGAAGCTTGTTTGTCTGAGGTAAAAACATTGTGACGTCACGAAATTTTGCATTATTTTCCCGCAATCGGAAGGGTCAATTGTGTATAAGAAATGGAAAGAAATTGCAGTAACAAATGATCTCAATATGGTTTCTTATATGTCCGAAAGTAATACAAATGTATATGTTTACGCTGTAAAATAATTCCTATATCACTATCATAATGAGAAATATATGTATGTTCAAATAAACTGATTATACTGAAAATTTTAAAGTTTTTGTAACAAGCTATATCTGTGACTTTGAAGATGACCTTGAGAATAACCTTGACCATCAGCAGGTATGTAATGAGCTTAAAACTTTCAAAATTTAATATTATGCACAAAAAAATAAATAAATTCAAAATTAGGTAAATTATTGATCCTATACAAAGGTTTGGATCAATGGACGGATATCATTATTTAAAAGAAAATGCCAATTTAAAGTGAGACTTGATTATGGACATAACAAATGATATAAAACAAAATCATCCCAAGGAATGCATGTGTCGCCTGCAAAACATAGCGAAGGAATCACTTTTAGAGGGCGTGACATTCTTGTGTGACAAACATATGGACATCGGACAAAGTGATCCCTAAGTGCTGCTATGCTTCGCAGGCGACACAAAAATGCAAAAGTAGACTACAAGTGTACAATTTCTTCTTTCAAAGTGAGCGAAACATTTTCTTTGTATGATGAAATTTTCTTCATATACTGTTCAGAAAAAATGTATTTGTTTAAACAGGAATAGAAAGGCTTTCTGACACGTGAACCCAGTTAAAACAAGCATGTTTTAAAAACATGTCAAAAATATTTCAGTAAATGTTATAGAAACGTAATTTTGTATGGTTCCAGAAATATCAATAAAATATTTTTGGAAACATTTCATTTTGTTCATTCCTCTTAAATGTTGTTAAACGTTTCAAAAACATTCTATACAACTGCACAGTGTTTTAAAAATGTTCTTGGAACGTTTTGCCACAAATGTTTCAACAGAAAAACCTGTTTGAGAAACCATTCGAAAATATTTCGAAATGTTTTGTGTTATCTGGGAATTTACAAACAAAAAAGTTATAAAAATGGCAAAATTAGACCAAATATTTTGAATTTTGGACTTATATCTATAAAAATAAATTATATATATATAAAAATAGCTAGCATAAACAATTTATTACAATTTCAGTTTGCAGTTGATTGCAAATTAGAAGGACGACCAGACAGACAAAGATACCTTTACATCTTGTTGCAAAATTTCATGTGAAATAGAAATTATAGACATGGTATAATTAACATGGTTAAGTCACACTTGTTTTTAAATAAGGTGAATTCAATTTGAGAATGATATTCTCAAACATGAACTCTTTAAAATGAATTTCAGAGTTATGACATTTTAATGAAAAATGCATTTTGAAATTTATTCAATCAAATTTGATGTATGAAACATAGGTAATCACAGATTACGAAGCTCACCTCGTGGCAGCAAAATTCAATTCAAACATATTTCTAAATACATGTATATTGGCTTTTAAAGGCAAAATCATTCAAGCGGAAAAAGTAGGTCAATTTCATTTTATGAAAGTTTGATCAAAAATACATCCAATATGCAAGTTTGGTTCATGAAGCACTTAAACTTTGCTCAATATTGGCTTTTAAAGGCAAAACTACTCAAGCGGAAAAAGTAGGTCAAGGTCATTTTATGAAAGAATGATCAAAGATACATCCAATATGTAAGTTTGGTACATGTAGCACTTATACTTTGCTCAATATTGGCTTTTAAAGGCAAAATCACTCAAGCAGAAAAAGTAGGTCAAGGCCATTTTATGAAAGTTTGATCAAAAATAAATCATATATGCAAGTTTGGTACATGTAGCACTTATACTTTGCTCAATATTGGCTTTTAAAGGCAAAATCACTCGAGCGGAAAAAGTAGGTCAAGGTCATTACATGAAAGTTTGATCAATGATACATCCAATAAGCAAGTTTGGTACATGTAGCACTTATACTTTGCTCAATAATGGCTTTTAAAGGCAAAATCACTCAAGCAGAAAAAGTAGGTCAAGGCCATTTTATGAAAGTTTGATCAAAAATAAATCATATATGCAAGTTTGGTACATGTAGCACTTATACTTTGCTCAATAATGGCTTTTAAAGGCAAAATCACTCAAGCGGAAAAAGTAGGTCAAGGTCATTTTATGAAAGTTTGATCAAAGATACATCCAATGTATGTACAGAAAAGGAAAAGAAAAGTGTGGACTAGATCTAAGTGATAAAATATTCAACATTCAACTCAGTTTTCAGCGAACTATGAATATGAATTGCAAGTTTTAACTTCAAGAAAAAGCCCTAGCAAAATTACATTTTTGTATATCAATTAAAAAAACTACAAAATATGGAATATGAATTTGCCTATTTTTTGCCTCATCAAGAGTGGATCTAAAAGGGGGAGGGGCCATAAGTCTCCTTATGATTTGTAAAAAAATTTTCTATTTTTCTCTTAACTATGGAAAAAAATTCTCAAAATAGTAGGCTGGAGTATCTTGAAAAGTTTAAGGAGCCTCCCTCCCCAGGGAAACTCCCCCCCAAGGGAACCTCCATCCCCAGGGGAAACTCCCTCCCCCCGGGGAGCAATACTCGTTTTGATAGTCATCCCACATTCTCTTTTTCATGTACATTTCAAATGAATCCTCAATTAATTAATCATTTGTTAAAACTAAAAAAAAAACTATTTTTAGAGTAGTGTAAAAGTTCAGTCATGAAAATTGACAAGTTTTTACCAAAAAGAAATTCTTTCGTCTTATTGTATATCTGTTTAAATCTGATAAAATTCTCATGACGTCTTTGTAGCCTTGATGGGACTCAAAATCATGTCCATATCATCTGTGGAATCAAACAGTCTCTTCTTTGGTTCCGGTAGAAATGAATCCCGTGGTCGCCGAGGGAGGACGTGTTTGATAGATACATGTAGCCCTTTCCACTCGGCTCGGGGTCGTATGATTTCAGATTCTGTGAGGTGTATGTGGAAGTGGGGAGGGTGGAGGAAGAGGATGGGTAAGGGACAGAGGTGGATCTAGGGGCGGAATATGTGTTACTAGAGGTTACAGAGGTCAAGGATGTTGTCAGGTAGGTAGAGCTGGAAGACAGCGTCGAGCAGTATCTACTGGTCCCAGGGTTGGTTTCCATGGTAATTGGTCCAGAAGAAGCACCTGTCAATGATACAGCATAAGCAGTGTCATGATTGGTCAATGCAGTGGAAGAAGATGTAAGGTGTGATTTGATTGGACGATCTATGTCAGTTCTATCAAAAGCATATGTTGAATTATTATTATCAGAAAATTGTGAATTTGGAACACTTTGTCTATTATCCATAGCATTAGATCTGTTTCCTAGATTCATTGGGATGTCTAAGCTATTTGACCTAGTTCTAGATGTTACAGGCAAATCTGTTTTACTCTTATGTCTAGGGTTCACACCAAGATCAAAATCAGTGTAAGAATAGCCTGCTGTTGCTTTCATTGGGCCATTAGAATTAGTCATGCCGTTTGTTAGTCGAACGTTAGCAGCAGAATTAGCGTTAAGTTCTAACTTAGATGGTAGTGTGTTAGTAAATCTAGCAGAATCCATGAATGGTGCAGTGAGTGATGGATTAGATGAAATTTCAGAGTCGGGTAGAAGCATGTTAGATGCACGCTGTGAGGTGGGTGGGGGTGGGAGGTATTGTGAGGCAGGTTCGTAAGGGGGGTTTGGATTGTTAATTCCTCCTCCACCACTGCCAGTGCTAGCTGAAGCATAAATATTACCCTTTCCCATTGAATGAGTAGAGCTTGAAGCAAAAGACGAAACCGACGTCCCCATGTCTGACTGAGACCTTATTCTTACAGGTTTTGGCGGAAGAGCCGATGAAATGTAATCTTTTCCGTTTCCGATGTTTGTATGAGCGGCTGCAGAACTCGGCAACCTACCTTGTCCATCGGCTGAACTGAATTTGTCGTAAAGAGGCAAGCTCGATCGGCCGCGGAAGTCGTATGGAATGTCTTCTGCAGTGGCAAAACGACTTCCAAGGCTTTGTGTAGTTTTACTTTGCATGTATAAGTTGTCGAGTGACGGACTTCTGCTGAAGACGCTCTGGCCTAGAGGTTTCGAAAATGCTGCGGAAGAATATTTACTTGGCGTCGAGACTGAAACAGAGTTATACATAGATGTTGCTCCGGAGTTGATGGCATCACTTGAGAGTTTGTATTTCTGAAAGTCGGTTGCACTGGCTGAATACTGTGTGGAGCTTGAGGGAATGTTGAAATTATCGGCAGAAGAGCCACGGAATGAACTTGTGGGTAACTCCCCTGAAGTGGCGTACTTATCACTGGCCAAAGGGTACTTGTTACTAATTGTGTCTGAAGTTTTGTTGGATGGAGCGAGAAAATCTCGGCTAGCACTAGGTTTGAATTCTGAAGAATTCGGTATCACAGATATTTGATATCGCGAGGAAATTGGATCAGAATTTCCTGAAAATCGGCTGACTTCATCGAAGTGGATGAGGGTTTGTAATCTTCAGATGGGTAATACTTTGACGAGCATTTGCCGTCTGGTAAAGACTAATATTGTCCGGTCCTGGACGGAGGTTTGAAGTCATCTGAAAAATCAGACTTGGTTTGAAGTGTTTGTGACGGTTTATATTCACCGAGAAAATCGTCTGCAGATCGCAAATTTCCGAGCAATGAATCTTCATCCCTCAGATCCTTCTTGCTAAAATCTGAATGAACTTTCTTTTCTGCACGGTTCAGCAATTTCATACAGTCTGTAAAATCAGGCGTCATGGAAATGTCAAGGTCATCGAGTTCGTTCTCGATTGCTTCTGGGTCGTCAAGCTCCCTACTGTATCGGTCATGTCTCCTGTCTGAGACTCGTGAAGGATTCTCAAGGTTAAAACTTTCGCTTAAACCACTAATGTCAAGGTCAGATTTCCACGACCTTGACCTTGTGTAGACTTCATCATCATCCTTTGAATATCTACTGCCACGACTTTATTTAGAGACCAAAGCATCCTCTTCTCTTTGATCTTTGCTGTACCTAGCAGAAGACGCCATTCGTCTGTTGTCTGAATAAGAGTCGTCAAGTGAACCTGGTTTTGACAAATTGAACGAACTATCATCCCCATTGCTCATTCCTCTTTTTCCGTTTTTCAAAACCCCTTTTACCGGACTGGGCGTTGTTCCACTTGACACATTTTTACCTCCTTTCAAAGGACTCGGCATTTCAAGGTCAAACGACACAGTCTCGTTTTTGTCTTTGGGAAGGTCAACATGGTCAAAGGTCACTCTCTTTGTACCCTTAGCACCATTCTTAGTTCTGTGGTTAGAAAGAGGGTCATATGATTTGTGTCTATAAATAGCATGCTCAACATCAGAATCATATGACTCACCGTTGACGTAATCTTTTTGACTAGATTGCCAGAATTCATCGTCCCCATGGTAATCACTACTGAATAACTGCCGTTTATGATTTTCTGAACTTTCCCTGGATGTTGAAGAGCCCAAAGAGCTTGAATAAGGCTCAGGGAGCCTCGACTGGTAGGACGATGTGTAATCCCTCGTGGATAATTTATCACTGTGATTTTTCCCGCTCCCCCGATATTCTTCCGCCTCTTTTTGAAGGTCCTCGATCAGTTTGTCGCTGCGTTCCAGAGCTTTGTTCAGTTGAGACATCTCCTTTTCCTGGTCTTTGACCTTTGATTCTAATGTGGCTACAGTGTAACGTCCATACCTGAAATATTTCAATAGCTTAATGAAACCATGTGTTTTAGAATTTTAAATTCATGGCATGGACAGAACATATCATACTATCATTATATGTCCACAGGTCTATCACTAGGGCTAATTTGGGGTCGATATTCAGCCCCATTCCCCATGCAAATTAGTATCTTTTTCCTAATTCAGGCCCTAAATTCCTAATGGATCCAGAATCTTTTATATCAAGTCTTGAACTCTTGAGCTATTTCTGGTGATAGTTAAGAGAAATAAAATTAAGACTTCACAACATTTTTTCTTTATTCCAGATATCTAAGTTTAAATCATCTGGTATTCTTCTTGTAAATATGCTCAAAATGTAGATAAAAACTTCTCAGTGAGCCCCAATTTCAGGCTTGTGCCATAGTACAGAAGAAGGCTTCAGTAACTGCATGAATCAAGGCAAGCTGAAATGACATTACCTATGAGGTGAGCGGTTTGCTATTTCCTGCCGTAACTTCTGGTTTTCTCTATTCAGGTTGACATTTTCATCCTTCAGCGAATTGTTTTCCTGCGGCAAAAGAAGTTTGATGTCATCAATGAATTAATCCCACTTTTTAAAAATTAACAAATATCTACATTTTGTTTTAGAAAATAAAATTCCCAGTGACCTTGACCTTGGTTATGTATCTGTGGGTCAAGCAGATTTGATACTGTTAGGTTATAATGAAGAACACATTAAGGTATTCGACCCCTAATGCATTTTCATTAATAAATTCCAGAGATAAGAAATTTCAATCTCTTCAAAAAGAATGCTACACATACTTTTCTAGCTAAATTTAGAGATTACACTTCTCATGCAATGACATACTCCGTCATACCGAAGATTCCCGATGATGAAATCATCGGCATTTGTCGGGAAATTATGAAAATGTGCATAAATTTTGACCGGAAGTACTCTATAAGGGTGCCCCATCCTTTAAGATAAAAATACCTAGATGAATCATGTTTGTAAAACCCCACCCCCACTTTAACAATTTGGTCCTATGATAACAATCAGTGAAAGGGAAATAAAAAAAAATTGACCTATTGACCCCAAAATCAAAAGGTGTCTTCTACCCTTTTCTTCAACACTCGGGGTCTCAAAATCTTGCAAAACCCTTAACAAATCTCTTAACTTACATAATCTGATAACCCTCATGTGGAACCAATGTATCTTTCATAACAGACAACGAAAGAGTCTTGCATGTAGATTTTTTTCCATTAGGCCATGTAAAGTTAATTACCGGTATATGTTTCTCAGATAATTGTATCTAAAAAAGTGGCAAGGTAGGTAGGGTTTTTATTTTTTGTTTTTGTATTCTCAGGCAAGAGTTCTGTTATTATTAATTTAAGGCCAAAAAAACCTTATGCCCAGTCTTACCCCCCTACCCCTGGCGGGTGTTATTTCCTTACACTTTGTTTTAACGCAGTTCAAATTAAATCGTCATGTTTCGAGTGGCTATGCACGCTATATGACCCCTCACTTCTTCAGGTGGTCAAAATTTTGGCCGATATCATTTACCTTTGGAAGTCCAGTCTGGTTGAAGCGGAAAATTTAGAAATCGAACGTGTTCAGAACTAACCACCATCTGATAAATTTATGTACACAGGTACAATGTACATTCTTTTATTCATAGATTTCAAGAAGGATTTAACTGCAACTTCCTCTTGCGTTCGTTGACGGTCCATGCTTACTTTTTACACCGTCATTATCAATACATTCAGAAATATTACAATGATATTGTTCGACATAAGTATTCAGATTACCCGTAACCGTAAATAAGGAATACGCCGTAATTATACTAATAGTATTTATGGGTATCGTTTCTACAATTTTACAGGCCAATTTTATTTCCTTTAAACAAGTTTTAAGAAATCAATGGATATTTCGTTTTTTGATTGACCATCGAGGACGAAGAAACGACAGCTATTTTTTTCTGAAGTTGCAATAAAAATAGCATGCGGCGGTGTCTGAGAAACATAGATTATATTTTACATGGCCTTACAGAACTTTTGGTATCAAGACCAAATAAGTGATTTTGCTAGGTGATGTATATTTTACCCGTTTGACTTTCGACAGATCCGATTTGACTTTCTCGTAAAGTTTTTGTGCGTCCTGTTTAGTTTCTTGTTAAGGATGAGTACCCCATTGGCCTCACTCTGTTTGGAGGTTTGAGGTGCAATCCTCGACTGTGAGGAGCCCCCTGATCTCTGTAGTTGCTGTTGAAGAACCTCATTTTCAGTTTTAAGGAGGTTCACCTCATTGCTTAACCCCTCAAACTCTTCCTGTAAACAACCTGGCAAAAAGAAGTGTATACCTGTGCATGTACATGTATGTGAAAGAATTTCATGACCAATTTCAAATTTTTTACAACATTATGTCAGAGAGCAAAGTCATAACAGAGGGCACAGAGGGCAAAGTCAAAACAGAGGGCAAAGTCAAAACAGATGGCAAAGTCAAAACAGAGGGTAAAGTCAAAATAGAGGGCAAAGGCAAAGTCAAAACAGAGGGCACAGAGGACAAAGTCAAAACAGTGGGCAAAGTCAAAACAGATGGCAAAGTCAAAACAGAGGGTAAAGTCAAAATAGAGGGCAAAGGCAAAGTCAAAACAGAGGGCACAGAGGACAAAGTCAAAACAGAGGGCAAAGTCAAAACAGAGGGCAAAGTCAAAACAGATGGCAAATTCAAAACAGAGGGTAAATCAAAACAGAGGGCAAAGTCAAAACAGAGGGTAAAGTCAAAATAGAGGGCAAAGGCAAAGTCAAAACAGAGGGTAAAGTCAAAATAGAGGGCAAAGGCAAAATCAAAACAGAGGGCAAAGTCAAAAGAAAGAGCAAAGTCAATATTGAAGCTCAAATTATAACAAAGGGAATGATCAAGAGTGGGAATTTCAAATAAAATACATGTACAGGTACATTTAACAATACTCAGGCAAGAAAATGTATTCAATTAGGACTAGTGGAATTTAACGTTTATAGATAAGGCACATATTCAAAGCTTGGGGGTTAAATTGCTGGTTTATAATTTTGTGGAGACTATTCAACAGTACTATACATAGTTGTATTCAAAAACGACCAAACATTGTTTTAAAAAATAGCAAATTTACATCATGCATTTTCTGCGAAAGAAGATGTGTGTTGTGTGCAATTCAATTATGACCAAACGGGGGAAGGGCCTGTTTGTAATGGGGTGCTCAGCAAATGATCTCTGATATATCATGAGAAATATGTAGCTCAAAAGGAAGGAATGTTATAACCAAATGAACCCTTACCCTTACTTCTTTTAGGTCTGTATTTAGAAAGAATTTAACGATATAACATAGAAGTAATCTAATTTGGAATTTGAGACCTTTTATAGACTATTACGTTTTCCAACAACGTACAATGATTAGATAAATACCTCGTATTCTTTGAAGAGGAGATCAAATCATGCTTTACGTAGATATGGGTTACTTAATCTCTCCTTGTCTTCCCCAGACTGGTTGAGTCCACCTTAAATTTGTACAGGGGAAGAGAAATTGTATGACTATTTACTGCTTGATTAAACATTAACGGCATTTTTGTGGTAATACTTCACTGAATTAGGATTATTCTGATAAATTACTGAGGATTTTTCTGATATGATTTCTATTATAATCAGGGCTCTCACATCCATTTTTGGGACTGGGACCATGACCTTGGGAAAAATAACCACATTTTCTCGAAAATTGGGAAAAAATATAAATACATGTAGATTTTGATGGCTTTTCACTTGAAATTTAGGATTTTAGGAATCTTTTTTTCATACTTTCCATGGGGTGTCAAAATATGAAAATGTGGTCAATTAATTGGGAAAAAGATACCATTTTGTATTGGAAATGAAGCCCAATATTGGCTCAAAATAAGACCGATCGAGAGCCCTGATAATGGAAAGTACCCTTCAAGACCTTTTACAATTAAGGTTCGCTAGGATCACTTTTGTCACTTCGTATGGTATTTTATCGAATATAAACAATGAAATGATGTCATGGCGCAGAAGCACATGCCATGGTTTAGAGCAGTATGACGTCATTCCACTATCTTGAGTGGATAAAACATGACTTGTATGAAAAGGCAAAAGTAATACGAGTGATCCCATAGTGAAAGGGTAAATTAGAACTTTATCTGTGTGGATTTCTTACGTAAATCCTTATATTGATCTGCAGATGGATTTTTTTTAATGATAAATGAATAACTCATCAATATTTTGAGACGATAAATTCATAGAACTAACCCAATATTTTCCTGATAGGATACGAAGCCATAGTTTCCGTCTGCAAGAATCTTGAAGACAAACAATAGGCGATGACGGCAGAAGTAGATTTCAAAGTGAAGAAAAGCAGAACTGAAATCAGACGCACGCTAGGAAATTGTCAAAAGATGTGTCCTATCAAGATGCATACACATGCAAGATATGAAAGCTCTATCATCTCTAACCTCTACCTAAAATTGTATACCCATTTATTAAAGGTGAGACGTAATGACAGACGCACAGACAGATGTAAGAACCATATGCTATACATATGTCCCCTTGATCAAAATACCGGGAGCATAAAAATGCAATTGTCACCTCTTTGTCTGTGTCTGTTTGTCTCTCTTGTACTTTCTGGACTCTCTGCAATGAGAAATAATATGATTTACCTGCTGAAAATCAAGATAACAATCTTCCTTTCATTGTATAAATAATATGAAACATTTCATGTATGGCCCATAGTGATGAAATGAAATGCTTACAGCCCTCTCCCCCTATTTTTAAGTTTTCATAATATATCTTATGTATTATCATATTCCAAATATCAAAAGATTAAACTCCAAGAAAAGGTCAAAACTTTTATGTTACCACGGGAAAGGCCTTGTGAAAAGGAATGCTCATGTGAAATATCGCGGGTATGTTAAGGCGTCCCATGGAAATATCATCATCTTTATCGCACCTTTGTAATGGACACCTCTTTCCCTCAATAGAATATACTTTAATCAAAAGTATAATTATGTACTCTACAGAAGGAAAGTCAAGGGTCATTGGCGAGTTCTGCAGGTGTGATGAAAGTCACGTGATCGCTATTCATAGTACCATGTAAAAAGTTCCCCGCGAGGGATTTGAAAGTAAGTGTTTTGAATATACTTCCCTGACATGGTCGTCATAGCACTTTCTATATAGACATAACGTCAGACAGTGCATGCATTTTATATACTGTGTTCTTTATCGTGCATTAACATCGACGGCGGGTGCGGCTAGCCAACAGGGGATGCTTACTCCTCCCGGGCACCTGATCCCACCTCTAGCTTGCTAGTGGTCCGTCGACGCTCAACATAGTGCTCTATTGTGAGTGCTGTTGAGATTATCGTCAGGATCTTCTTTAACTCATGTACACAGTACGAAAAAGAAGCATCGAGCGCAAGTTGTTCCACTAATTTCTCAGTGAACTGATGGTTTATGATGTGTAGAGAAATGTTCAAATTTCGTATATCTTGCTACGACAAGTCGTGAATTCCATACATTTATGGATTACATTAAGGAATTCTACCGCGCACCCTGGTTTTTGTGTTACACCTTCAATGACTACGTCCCTGTATAGGTTTAATATGAAAAAAAATCAAGTTGTCGTAGCAAGAACTATATAGATAAATCATGGAAGATTCGATTTACACCAAACTTCTTTCAATTTATTTTGAGGAACAACTTGCGCTAATCTATTTTCTATGAGTACCCCTAAAAGTTCTCCTCCCGAGAACCATTTCAAACGTTCAAGTGATGCGCGATTGACAGGGGGAGATAATTTCTCAATAACGTTTCAGTACAGGTACATCTCAACAAAAATTCATATTCTTCTGTCTCAAAATCGGCATGATCAAGTGAATTCGGCAAGACTTTAATTTTTCTTGAAGAATTTGAAGTGTAGAGTGTCAATATTTATTATAATATGTTGGTGAAGACTTAAAGTCATGTGCAAATCCAATGGAAGTCATGATCCAATGCAGTAGATTCTACTCTTCATTAAAGAACCCTTTGTGCGCCCTGTAATATCTTAGCTATAGCCAGTCACGTGATTATGAAGCATCTTATCTGTATGCATGCCCACGTGCTGGTCAGTCTGCCAGCTAGCGTGTACCTCTGTGCAACTCATAGTACCATGCATATATGTAAATAAATATAGAACTTAGAATTCAGCCTAGTGATCTTTTCAAGCAAATCATGACTTTATATTGTCTTTGACAATATTACACGCCCCTCTGCTTTTCTATGTTGCAATATTTATCTGTGACAATGTTTTCAAGTTTCTTTTGATTTTCAAACAAATTCATAATTTGATTAAGCATCATTTTAATTAAAGGTATGGTGTCCCTGAAAATTAATTAATGTTACAAAATTTTATTATGCAAAATCTTTCTTATCAAATTAAAAAAAAATTGTAACATTCTCATTTGTATACATAAATTCAAATTTTCATGCGATTCTTACGCATACATTCGCAGTTATAACCGTTTGAAAACGTCATTTTTAATTTTGGTTGCGCAACTCTAATTCTTTTCACTAGCGCCACCTGCAATATATTGCGTTTTTACAACAGAGGTATATGGAAATTTAATTTTACAAAATATTCAATATTCTGGTCGTTACTGCATATTTTTTAAATGAAACTTTTTATGGCTTCTTTTTTCCTCAATCTAGACCCTTCGAAATAAATTTTACGTTTTCAATGAATAAAAAAATCAGGGACACTGTATCTTTAACGGTTCTATTATTTTATCACTTTCTTTAAAGCTTTTATCACTATATAGCCATGTCTTTCTGATACATTTGTACTATCCATTGATTTCAATTTTTTTCTTTCTGCTAGTCAGAATGCTTGGAGGAGGGGTCAGATGCAGCGTCGAGTCTTCTGAAATTATTTTTCGTCACCCAGGAAACCTTTTTATTTATTTATTTATTT
The DNA here is from genome assembly GCA_033119305.1 of Pinctada imbricata. Taxonomy (NCBI): domain Eukaryota; kingdom Metazoa; phylum Mollusca; class Bivalvia; order Pterioida; family Pteriidae; genus Pinctada; species Pinctada imbricata. Next base: position 9,818,907 of record VSWD01000006.1, read on the forward strand.
TATTTACACTTTTAAATTATGCTGTTGATAATACAGGTCGATAATTGTTCACGTGAGAGAGAGAGAGAGAGAGGGGTGGGGGGGGGGGGGGTATTACTAGCTTATATATTTGTAGGTGGCGGGGCGGTGCTGATAGCAAATATACGTTTTTTAACAAGCTTTAAGAGAAGCATATTCATTTCGTTATTCCTTCATTTAATAACATGTTACATACGATAGAAATACAACAAGGGTTGGAAGGATTCTTATCGGGAAGAAGGGGGGGGGGGGGGGTCAAGCCTGCAAAAGTTACATGCAGGGTGATAAAGCCTGTTTATGCATGTATGTACTACTGCTCTTTTTTACGTTCAAGCCTACAAGTTCAAGCTTATCTAATTTCCCTCCGGAAGAAATATTTCAATCTACTGCTTATCGGGAAGATTAACACACACACAAAAAAAAAACCCAGATTCGAGGAAAAAGATATGATCAGTACTACTATAATTATGTACCAATCTCGCATAATCATGACCGGCCATGCCCTTGACAATGGATGTTAGTGACGTGAAACTGCGATTAACTCTCCTCTCAGGAAAAAGCCGGAAAATATAATTTTATGCAAATGTGCAATGTTCAACGTAAGGGGCACCGAAAGGAGAAACCTCCACTCTGTCGAGATAAATATATATTTACATGTATACTTAATTGAATCCTGTATCTCGCCATCATCGACAAAATTTTTACTTTGTCTGCCTATAATATTCTTTATTTTCTCACCATGTTTTCCGAATTCGTGAGAGGCGGGGGGGGGGTTCCATCTTTCAGCTTTGTATAAAATCATTCGGTCATTGTTTTTCCTCATTTTAAGATTAAATCCATGGTCATATTTAGACCAACAACCCAGTATTATATACATGTATTATAGGCTATATCACCCTGCATGTGCAGGCTTGAACACCCCCCCCCCCCCCCTTTCATAACTCCTTATTATTTAAATTTAGATCTGTGCATTATTTAGATACAAAGGACGGAAGATTTGTTATGATCAATTTCAATAAATTTTAAAATAAATAAATAAACAAAATAAATTACTCAGCAGCTCTGTACTTATCAGGTGACAGACGTGAACTCCTTTGTACATGTACCTTTAAAATGGCATCCTTTATCACAAGTATTGAATATCTCTGTGAAACCCATAATGCGTTAGGACTGTAACTTTGTGAGAGTAACATGTCAGTCTTGTATAACAAAGTATCTTTGAGTAGACAGTGGCGTAGCTACAATGTATGCTAAAGCATCCACTTTTCCTCTAAAATTTCTCAATTCAGTAAAAATTTTCCTCCCTCTGGAGGTTTTTTTGTGAGCTGCTGGAGGTAAATCTTTATTTGCATTCGACCTCCTTCATTGCCATTCGAATGTCCTCAGCTTCTGAACTCATTTTCCTTGTATCATGAAAGGATTCACTTAGATGTGCCCAAGCTACGCCACTGATAGAGCGGCTAGAGGCCATGTTTAAAATAAAACACCATGACATCCATATGTCTATAGACATCGGAAAGACTCAAAATGTAGGCTTTTATAGTTTAGGATTAAATATATCACAAATACATATATACTTCTTTACAATAAAAGATCTTTATTGACACATTTTTTAACATTTGACAGACACTTGACGTGACATCTTCTTGCTGGCATTCGGGTAAAGTTATATTTTCTTCCAAAGGCAAATTTCTGAAATTAGAAGAAAATTCAAATTTAGGTGAATAGATAAGTTCTTTTGTATTAAAATGTAATTTCTTACAGAACCTTTTAGGGTTTGTCATTTGTTAGTGTACTGTTAATTTAACTTCTTCACAGGTCAATTATTAGAATTTTAAAGAAAAGAAAATGACACAAATAATGTTAACAGTTATAGATTTGTTCTGACAATATTCATAGATAGATCTAGATTTATATCAAATTTCATATTCTTTATATCTTTATTGGTCATGACATCTGAATATCGTCTACATACATCTACATCGACGTCAGCCCTATAATAATACACATACCTTACTTATACTAAACAAAATGGCTTCTCACATTTCAATGGCTGACATTACTGATCAGAGAAAGTAAATTAAATGTAAAACATAAAATACTTCATTCAGAATGACAATTATCACTATAAATGATTTATCTATAATGTATAACTATACTAATATTTCATTTGATCTAATTCATGCATATATTTCTACACAATAAGTAAAAGTTTATAAATAAGTAAACAAAAAGTAAGAGTTATTCCCCTTACCAATCTATGGGAATGAACTGACACATTCACAAAGGAATCTCTGCTTCCAGCAACCCTTCTAGACTAATCTCACAACTAAGAATAATTGTATAAATATCTTAGAAATGATTCTAAGCTATAGGGTTCTTTATATACTCAAAAATGACACATTTATAATTTCCTCTGATCATCATACACAATTTCATCATTTCAACAAAGATATATTAAAAATATGAAATTCACAATATCTATGCATAAAAATAAACAATACAATCTTACTGTAACTATGGCTGCTACATGTTCCAAATTCACAACAATAGATATTCTCAAAATACAGAAAGTCACATCTTCAATGACCCAGTCTCTCAATCTATTTTTCCCTCTTATAAAAAAATCATAATTCCCTCTAACTAAATTAACCAATCAGATTCAAGTATGTACTTTTCTTTTGGGGATGAATTTATCAAAAGAAACAAAAAGAATAATTTAAGTAATACTGACTGATATAAATTTAGGACTGATTTTCAAACAATGACAAAAAGAATATTTTCACAATACATCAATCACATAAAAATGTACATAATCACAATGCTATAAATTTAGCACTACTACACACTCCCCTGCCTACAAAAAATGACTTCCACGTCATTCTGTAGGACAAAAATTTAAGCACAATGAAGTTGAAAATATAAAAACAATAGTATCATCACAAAGTATGTAATAATTAATCATACTATGTCATTCTTAATTAAGAATTAGCAATCATTGATATCACACCTTCATGAAAAATAAATCATATGTACAATACTATTGAAAATCTTGCACACTTCTACTCCATGATTTATAATCAAGATCTAGCAATCAAGAATTCAATATCATAATATCTGCAAAAATGAACCATAATACCTATGAAAAGTCATTTACTTTTTTTTTATCAATGTACTAGTTCGGGGGATAATTAAAAAAACAAAATATATCCTGTGTCCTTGAACTTTCTGACTTCTGACTGACTTACTTGTTCTTTACAACATCTATCATGGCTCTTAAAAGTTCAGATTGCATACCTGAAGAATTACCTTGATTCATCAATGTTTGAAGGAAATGTGCTCTTTCTGACCAGTCTGAATTAATTACCTGATTGGACTGAACAAATTCTCCACTTCTTAACCATGCTGGTTGTCGTCTTTCTCTTGTAGGTCTTCTTGTCTCTGGTTCAGCTTCAGGCTCTTGATCACTGTGTTCTCCATCTGGTGCAGAAGTTTGCTGATCTGGCTGATCTTCTGTTCCTATTTCTTCACTTTCTTCATCATCTTCAGGAGGTTCAGATCCAGAATCCTGTGTCCTATCAACGGATGGAAGAGCGTCCTCTCCACTATCTGGAATCTGAGCTTGACTGGTTTCCTCTTCTCTAGAGACATGATCACTAGCAACATCGGTTGGATGTACTCTGTTGTCTCTGTATGTTCTCACAACAAAGAGATCCTCTTCACTGCTGGTATTTTCTCTATCGTCATCATTATGGCTGGCAGGAACTTTATCATCAACTGACGGTTTGTTGTTGTGGTTCTTCCTAGATGTGATACTCGGTCTCGGCTTTAGTACTGGTCTTCTGGGAGCGGGTGTTGGATTCGACATTTCCTGTTTCTTAAACTCTGACAGATGTCCAATTGGTAGAAGTAGGTTGCGGTGAAGTACTCGCTTCCTTCCTTGACCATCTTCTCTACGTACTTCAAATACAGGTACACCATCATTAGGTTGGCATGTAATGATGTACGGCTCATGTTCCCACTTATCAGCTATTTTTTGTCGACCGTCGAAGGCTACCACTTTTACCAGGACTTTATCTCCTACTTCTAATACAACACCTCTGGATTTCAGATCATAATGATGTTTCTGTTTATCTTGGGATTTCTTCACAGCTTCTGATGCTAACTTGTAGGAGTTCCTCAATTTTTCTTTCATATCTTCTACGTATTTCGTCATGGATGTTGTCTTGCTGCCAGGTCTATCGATTCCAAAAGAGATGTCTACAGGGAGGTGAGGTTCTCGGCCAAACATTAGGAAGTATGGTGATTGCTTCGTGGTGTCCTGCTTCATGCAATTATTTGCGTGCACAATGGGGCCTATGTATGATTTCCAGTCTGCTTTCTTTGGTGGTTCTAGGGATCCTAACATATTTATGAGTGTTCTGTTAAATCTCTCGCACAAGCCATTCCCCATAGGATGGTAAGGTGTTGTTCTGGACTTGGCGATTCCTGTGATGTTACAAAGTTCTTTCATCAGCTTGCTCTCAAAATTAGCACCTTGATCAGAATGGATCCGTTTTGGTAGTCGATAGTGCACCACGAAATTTCTGAAGAATACGTCTGCTGTGGTTCTGGCTGTCATATTCTTGGTGGGAATAGCTAAGGCATATCTGGTAAAATGGTCTGTGATGACTAATACATATTCGTAGCCTCCTTTCGATCTTTCCAAGCTTAAGAAATCCATGCATACCAATTCTAGTGGCTGGGTTGTTACTATGTTGACTAGTGCCGCTTTATCTGTGGCAGGGGTCTTCCTATAAAAACATCTCATGCAATTCTTTATCCAATTCTCAACATCCTGATACTGTCCAGGCCAGAAGAATCTATCTCTTAAGATGTTCAAAACTTTGTCTCGTCCAGGATGACCCATGTTGTTATGAACCGATCGTAGAACAAACTCAATAAGGCAGGATGGAACTACTAACTGGTCAATCTTCTTATCTTCTGTGCTAACTTCTCTATATAGTACTCCTCTCTTCATCTTCAATCTATCGAAATTTCTGTACATGATGGAATCTGCTGATATTGTCAATTCTTCTTTCCTTGGCTTGTATCTGTTCTTTACGCTCTGTATCCATGGAAACAATTCAGGATCATCACGTTGTGCTCTAATGGTGTCAATCTGAGCTTCGTCTGGTTGGTTGTCTAATCCAATGAGTGGTTGTTCTGATAGGCAGATGGTCTCAATGAAAGGAATAGGTTGGATGGTGCAGATGGCTTTAATGGAATCTGATGATATTGATGTCTCAGATGGTGTGTAATCTTTGGTCGGAAGTCTTGATAATGAATCTGCATCTGCGTTGTTACGGCCAGGTCGGTATTTGATGTTAAAGTCGAATGACGATAATGCGGCGACCCATCGGTGTCCAGTTGCATCCAGTTTGGCATTGGTAAAGATGTAGGTCAGAGGGTTGTTGTCGGTGACCACTTTAAACTTCTGTCCATACAGGTAGTCTCGAAATTTCTCGGTGATGGACCACTTCAATGCCAAAAATTCAAGCTTATGAGCCGGGTAGTTCCTTTCTGATGGTGTAAGACCTCTACTGGCGTATCCTATCACTCGCTGGTGTTGTCCCTGAGTTTGATACAAAACAGCACCAAGGCCCTTTTGGCTGGCATCAGTATGTAACTCAAAAGGGAGGTCAAAATCTGGGTAGGCTAAAATGGGTGGCGAAGTGAGATGTTCCTTCAGTGTTTCAAATGCTCTCTCTTGTTCGGGTCCCCAATGCCATGGTTTTTGTTCTTTATGTTTTGATTTTCTCTTGGAAATGGGAGCTGTCATGAGATCTGTGAGTGGTTTCGCAATGGTGGAAAAATTCTTTACAAATTTTTGATAGTATCCTGCGAATCCAATAAATTTCCTAACTTCTTCAGGATTTGTTGGTTTGGGCCATGTCTTGGACTTTTTCAACTTTACTCGGGTCTGGTTCTACTCCTTGTTCAGATACCATGTGTCCAACATATTTTACGCGTCTCTTGAAGAACTGGCATTTGGCTGGTGAAAGTTTTAGTCCTTCCTTTCTCATTCTAGATAGTACTTTTTCTATTCTCTCTAAATGCTCTTCGAATGCCTTCGAGTAGATAATTACATCATCCAGGTATATAAAACAGATGTTCATATTGAGTCCAGTAAAGCAATCCTCCATCAATCTCTGGTATGTCGCTTGTGCGTTGGCTAAACCAAACGGCATCCTCGTGTATTCGTAAAATCCGAGTGGACCAACTGTGAACGCAGTTCTTTCCTTGTGTTCATCATCAATTTCTATTTGGTGGTAGCCACTCTTCATATCCAGGACTGTGAAGTACTTGTTCCCTAGTAATGAATCTAATATGTCATCAATTCTGGGTAGGGCATATGCATCCTTGACTGTACGCTGATTTAGTTGTCTGTAATCTACACATACACGTAGTTGACCATTCTTCTTCCGGCATAAAACCACATTACTTGCCCATGGCGATTTGGATCGTCTGATGACTCCACTAGTTATCAGTAGCTGAGGATGGTTTCTCAACTCGTCAATCATGGCAGGTGGTATTCCTCTATGACGCTGTTTGAAGGGTCTTTCGTCTGATAACTCAATGCGATGTTTTACTGATGATGACAGTCCAATATCTGTTTCGCCCTGTGAGAATATGTCCTTAAAGCTGTTGATGAGAATAACACCATCTTTAAGTTGGATTTCAGTAAGATCTGATGACTCAATCTCTACATCATCCAAGAAAGAATGCTTCTGGGTTGGTTTAACTTCTTCTATGTCAACAGCTTAGATTTCACACAATAGTGCTTTAGGTGGAATGGTCACAGTCGCTGTAGTCACATTGGTGATGTGAACAGGTACAGTAGTAGTCTTCTGATAATCATAGGCGATGAGAGTTGGAGATACATCGATATCACTAGGTAAGTATGAGGAGGTTGTGGACTGTAGTATGGCACAAACAGGTTGGTACGGTAAGCCTTTATCTAAGTAACCATCAATAATAACTTTACTATTTGCTGGGATAGTTATCCTTCTAGTCTCTGCTGATCGTACAAGTCCAAGACGATGATTATTCTTAGTAAGTTCTTTCTCTCTGAGCGAAAGGCATCGGAAGGCAAGGTACCGTGGAGTAAATAAATCAGCATCTTGAAGATATCTGTTCCCATATGCTTCCTTTGTCTTGTCCATCAGTCGGGTAAGTATATTTGTTCCTATCAACGCTGGTATATTCCTGTTGTAGTGCGTATCATTCACGACAAGGAAACAACAATCAGGTAAGTATTGGGTAGATGAGATACCATTGGCCTCTAGGTCTACTATGACATATCCAAGGTAGGGTAATGATGAACCATCAGCGCATTCAATGTTCAATATAGTGTCCAGTGGTTCAATCGAACATCCAGGTAAGTTGTTCTCGTAAAATGTGTGACTGATAGTTGACACTGTGGAACCTGTATCCAACAACGCTTTAGTGTGGTAACCATTAATTGAAACTGTAACTTCATTACTATCGCCAACAACTTCAGTTAATGCAAAATTTCTAGTCTTTAGTTGACGAAATGGTTTCCAAGTAGTAACATGTGACATGGTCTGTACTTTCCTACTGTGACCCAGAATCACTCTACAACCAATAGCGATATGTCCAGGCTGACCACATCTGTAACACACATATTCAGGGTAAGCAGAGTCTGGTGGATGATCAGAATCCTCATCAGGTAAGTATTGATGTAAAGCATGAGATTCGACATGAGTTGCTGTATGTTGATGCTGTAGTTCGTTGAGTCGACAGGTAAGATCACTAATCGCTTGTTTTTGTTCACGAATAGACTGATTTTCTGTCGCTTGGTTGGTGTGGTGATCTACTGTAGGACGCTTACTGGATTTCTGTTGCTGAATCGATGACGTCACATGACATTGTTGATAATGTTCAAGTTCACGAATAGCAACTAGTAAATCGTTAAAATTAGTGATGGAGTCGTACTTGTGTCCGGATATATTCTTCAAAGACATATGAAGTCCATGCCAAAAGACACTACGTAGCATTTCATCCTTCTCATCACTATCGATTGCACTAATGCGATCCACTTTTGAAAGCGTCTCTTGTAAACGGCAACTGTACTCTGCTACTGATTCATTGGTGCGTTGTTTTGCTGAATAAAAATCGGCTAAAAGCTTTTCTTTCATTTCTATGCTTCCATAGATGCAATCCAATTTTGTCACTATATCTTTCACTGTGGCATCTGTTCCTAGACATAGTAAAACTTTACTGGCTTCACCTCTCAATGATCTTCGTATAGCATGATGTATGGTTGCTTCACTATATTGTCCATGAAGACACTGTACTTCATAACGCCATAAATCGAATGTCACAGCACTCTTTGGATTTCCCGAGAATATAGAAATGCGCGGTATGAATGGTATATTCTGCGAGTTGTCACTGCCATCTGAGTATTGTGACGAAGTATCGTGTGCGGAATGTTCATTTTCATCAATGGCATCCATGGTTACGGTAAAACAAATCACGAAAAATACGAAACGCAAAGTACCGTTTGAAAACATGTAAACATTCAAATAAATAAATGTCTTTTTCAATTTAAAGCTACCTTTGTTGATGACAGACAGGTGAGCTAAATAATACAGGTGAGCTAAACAGTGCTTATGATATGATACTATAACTGCAGAACTGCTACACTGGTAGGTGATATCCAGGTGAGTTACGTTGCACCATTACCATATCCATCAAACAGGTGAGCTAAGTAGACCATAATGTGGACCATCCAGGTGAGCTATACACTACCATGACTTATATGACAGACTGACTATGACTTCTTGACAGATGTATATGATGCGTAAATATACCTTGTTTTACAGTATAACAGGTGAGCTATATCAGGTAAGCTATTTAGGCCTGTCTCAAATATATAGCAAAATATTTTCAGATTTCAGAAAATGTAAAGCAAAAAATAATCTAAGTCAATAGTCTACATATACACTGTTCATATTACAGTTCAACATCATTACACCTCATGGAATGTCTCAGGTAAGTACAAAAGTATGCTATAGTATTCATCAATCCAATACAATATCATATAGGTACCTCAATAGTTCTTCAATGTTCAATAGTCAAATGTTTTGTTTACACAGGAAGTTCATAAAAACTGAAAGTAAGTCAGTATCACCAAGGAGCTTTAAATAAGTCAATATCACCAAGGAGCTTTAAAAAGAGTCACTGTCATCAAAGTGCTTGATCACTTCCGGTCATCCATGTTGACTTCCATTCGTCACGCATCAGGTCCCAACGTGGGCGCCATTTTGTAACGGTGGTTAAAGCGACATCTAGTGAGTAAAGTGACATCTACCGATCGCAGAGGGATGAGTAAAACCTGATGCAGTTTACATCTTTATTGGTCATGACATCTGAATATCGTCTACATACATCTACATCGACGTCAGCCCCATAACAATAATAAACATACCTTACTTATACTAAACAAAATGGCTTCTCACATTTCAATGGCTGACATTACTGATCAGAGAAAGTAAATTAAATAAAATACTTCATTCAGAATGACAATTATCACTATAAATGATTTATCTATAATGTATAACTATACTAATATTTCATTTGATCTAATTCATGCATATATTTCTACACAATAAATAAAAGTTTATAAATAAGTTAACAAAAAGTAAGAGTTATTCCCCTTACCAATCTATGGGAATGAACTGACACATTCACAAAGGAATCTCTGCTTCCAGCAGCCCTTCTAGACTAATCTCACACCTAAGAATAATTGTATAAATATCTTAGAAATGATTCTAAGCTATAGGGTTCTTTATATACTCAAAAATGACACATTTATAATTTCCTCTTATCATCATACACAATTTCATCATTTCAACAAAGATATATTAAAAATATGAAATTCACAATATCTATGCATAAAAAAAAACAATACAAACTTACTGTAACTATGGCTGCTACATGTTCCAAATTCACAACAATAGATATTCTCAAAATACAGAAAGTCACATCTTCAATGACCCAGTCTCTCAATCTATTTTTCCCTCTTATAAAAAAATCATAATTCCCTCTAACTAAATTAACCAATCAGATTCTAGTATGTACTTTTCTTTTGGGAATGGATTTATCAAAAGAAACAAAAAGAATAATTTAAGTAATACTGACTGATATAAATTTAGGACTGATTTTCAAACAATGACAAAAAGAATATTTTCACAATACATCAATCACATAAAAATGTACATAATCACAATGCTATAAATTTAGCACTACTACATGTACCTGGTCATTGAAAAGTTCTTTCAATTATGATTCTGGGCTAATGCAGCATTTAACACTGATCCAGTGCCAAAACATTTCTGTTTTGTTTTCTTTTATGAGATGATTAAATATGAAATTTTCATCAGTCTGAAATACAAATGAATAAAAAGTAAGTGTTATAAATTGTATGATACAAAGTAGTTTCATTGTTACATACTAAAACAGTAAACATGCATGTCCCACATCCACCCCACCCCACCCCCCTCCCCATATTTTTTCTCCTCGTAAAGTTTACCTTTGTCATGAATATGCTTGTATCTAAATTTATATATCGTAGCAGAAACTGATGATATGGAAATTAAAATAATAACAATAGCGTTACAACCATACTTTTTTTACAGCATTGCTGCAATAATTCCTACACGACACATGCATCATATGACACACGTATACTCCGCCAGTACTGTAAACAAAGTACATAAAAAGAATGATTTCGTACCTTTTTAAATAGTTTTGTCTTTGATTACATATATGATTGAGTATATTAGGATATTTTCTTTGTGCAGCATCTCTGTTTTCACGTAATTTTAACAAATACATACCGTTTTCTCAATTTTTCTTATCACCCGCCTTGTAAACTGTCAGTTCGCACCTTCCATCGCTTCTCAAGCTTCTCAGTAACGCAGAGGTCCTTAACAACGCAAGGGGGTCACAAAGTGCACTCAATAGATTGGAGGTCTTCTCACAGGTATATTGAATAGACGGAGTGTCAGCGATTGAGTAAGTACATGACTTTTTATAACTGATAACTGCTGGTGGACCAGGAGTCCCCGAGGGCAGATGTAGCCAAGTTCGATCAATTTCGGTTGATCGTTTCTTCAACGCATTCTAAATTTCTGTTATCAAAATTTCTTGAAATTTCTAAAACGTGGGTCCTGTAGCATCATATCCCACCCATTCTGCTACGTCTTTCGGTACACTTTTTCGACATAGTAACTTTCATACTTTTTGGCATATTACACTGTTTAGATTTAGGATCACTGATGAGGGTTAAGTACCCGAAACGTGCATGTCTGGTCCACGTTGCCAATTTATCTGTTCTTAAATGATGCTATTCAATTTGAAGACGTTTACATTTATACCACTTGGTGAGTGTCACTGCTGGTGGACCAGGAGTCCCCGAGGGCACATGTAGCCAAGTTCGATCAATTTCGGTTGATCGTTTCTTCAACGCATTCTAAATTTCTGTTATCAAAATTTCTTGAAATTTCTAAAACGTGGGTCCTGTAGCATCATATCCCACCCATTCTGCTACGTCTTTCGGTACACTTTTTCGACATAGTAACTTTCATACTTTTTGGCATATTACACTGTTTAGATTTAGGATCACTGATGAGGGTTAAGTACCCGAAACGTGCATGTCTGGTCCACGTTGCCAATTTATCTGTTCTTAAATGATGCTATTCAATTTGAAGACGTTTACATTTATACCACTTGGTGAGTGTCACTGCTGGTGGACCAGGAGTCCCCGAGGGCACATGTAGCCAAGTTCGATCAATTACGGTTGATCGTTTCTTCAACGCATTCTAAATTTCTGTTATCAAAATTTCTTGAAATTTCTAAAACGTGGGTCCTGTAGCATCATATCCCACCCATTCTGCTACGTCTTTCGGTACACTTTTTCGACATAGTAACTTTCATACTTTTTGGCATATTACACTGTTTAGATTTAGGATCACTGATGAGGGTTAAGTACCCGAAACGTGCATGTCTGGTCCACGTTGCCAATTTATCTGTTCTTAAATGATGCTATTCAATTTGAAGACGTTTACATTTCATCCTTTGAATTTATTAAATATCATAAAAAATAATTGAAATACTGTGTTGCTACCGTACTTGACGACACGGAGTCTTAACGTCGAATGACGTTACGTTATTTCGCGGCAATTTTTTGACGTAATATTCCATGGGACGCCTTAACATACCTGCGATGAAAATCCTATCATTTATTATCCAAAATTTAAGGTCGAGGTTGAAGTCTTTATATGTAGGTCATTCTCCAAGGATGAAATCACAAGGTCAGAATATTGTTACCAACGGAAAGGAATACAATATGAAAACCATTCAAAAGTTATGGTCATCGTTCAAGTTTTTGAAAAGAAGCTCAAACTCCAGGTCAAGGTCACAAGGTAAAAAATTTTGGTATCCATGAAAAGGTCTTGTCACAATGAATACACATGTGAAACATAGAAGCCCTATCACTTACCATTCAAAAGTTATGGTCAAGGTCGAATTTTTTAAAAGTAAGTCAAACCCCAAGGTCAAGGTCAAAATTGTTCGTATCCATAGAAAAGTCTTGTCACATTGAATACACATGAGAACTATGAAAGCCCTATCACTTACCATTCAAAAGTCATGGACGAGGTAAAAGTTTCTGTGGCTGACGGACAGAATGATGGACAGATTGAGGAACTAGTATTTATGTCCCGCGCTTTCCCGACAGCAGGTGACAATTAACTGATTCAAGTCTGAAAGATTTATAATATCGGTAAAGTAAGTTTATATAGCCCTGTGAATGAATGTCTTATTATCAGACAGACACTCACAGTCAGATGGATGGATAGACAGACACTGACTATAGTTACCCCTTAATGTAGTGTTGCAGGTAACATTTAGATTTATTTGAAAACTCACATCTGTCTCATTCTCAGTCTGAAGTGACAGTTGAACCATCAACAATCATCAGTAAAGTATGTGGTATGAATCCTGACAAAGAAATTTGAAATAAACATGAATATAATTCTGAATTAGGACATGAAATGTACCCGTACATGAAAAAGTCAAACAGTAAAGTTTACCTTTGTCATGAATATGCTTGTATCTAAATTTATATATCGTAGCAGAAACTGATGATATGGAAATTAAAATAATAACAATAGCGTTACAACCATACTTTTTTCACAGCATTGCTGCAATAATTCCTACACGACACATGCATCATATGACACACGTGTACTCCGCCAGTACTGTAAACAAAATACATAAAAAGAATGATTTCGTACCTTTTTAAATAGTTTTGTCTTTGATTACATATATGATTGAGTATATTAGGATATTTTCTTTGTGCAGCATCTCTGTTTTCACGTAATTTTAACAAATACATACCGTTTTCTCAATTTTTCTTATCACCCGCCTTGTAAACTGTCAGTTTGCACCTTCCATCGCTTCTCAAGCTTCTCAGTAACGCAGAGGTCCTTAACAACGCAAGGGGGTCACAAAGTGCACTCAATAGATTGGAGGTCTTCTCACAGGTATATTGAATAGACGGAGTGTCAGCGATTGAGTAAGTACATGACTTTTTATAACTGATAACTTTCATCCTTTGAATTTACAAAATATCATAAAAAATAATTGAAATACTGTGTTGCTACCGTACTTGACGACACGGAGTCTTAACGTCGAATGACGTTACGTTATTTCGCGGCAATTTTTTGACGTAATATTCCATGGGACGCCTTAACATACTTGCGATGAAAATCCTATCATTTATTATCCAAAATTTAAGGTCGAGGTTGAAGTCTTTATATGTAGGTCATTCTCCAAGGATGAAATCACAAGGTCAGAATGTTGTTACCAACTGAAAGGAATACAATATGAAAACCATTCAAAAGTTTTGGTCATCGTTCAAGTTTTTGAAAAGAAGCTCAAACTCCAGGTCAAGGTCACAAGGTAGAAAATATTGGTATCCATGAAAAGGTCTTGTCACAATGAATACACATGTGAAATATAGAAGCCCTATCACTTACCATTCAAAAGTTATGGTCAAGGTCGAATTTTTTAAAAGTAAGTCAAACCCCAAGGTCAAGGTCAAAATTGTTCGTATCCATAGAAAAGTCTTGTCACATTGAATACACATGAGAACTATGAAAGCCCTATCACTTACCATTCAAAAGTTATGGACGAGGTAAAAGTTTCTGTGGCTGACGGACAGAATGATGGACAGACTGAGGAACTAGTATTTATGTCCCGCGCTTTCCCGACAGCAGGTGACAATTAACTGATTCAAGTCTGAAAGATTTATAATATCGGTAAAGTAAGTTTATATAGCCCTGTGAATGAATGTCTTATTATCAGACAGACACTCACAGTCAGATGGATGGATAGACAGACACTGACTATAGTTACCCCTTAATGTAGTGTTGCAGGTAACATTTAGATTTATTTGAAAACTCACATCTGTCTCATTCTCAGTCTGAAGTGGCAGTTGAACCATCAACAATCATCCGTAAAGTATGTGGTATGAATCCTGACAAAGAAATTTGAAATAAACATGAATATAATTCTGAATTAGGACATGAAATGTACCCGTACATGAAAAAGTCAAACAGATGAAATACAATAAGTTTATGAGTGAATGAGTATTTCTTACTAGTATTATGTTTTATGATATGAGTAGCATGATAAACTAGAACTGCCCTAAAGTGTCGAATAATGACATTTCTTTTCTTAACAGGTACATTTATTTCAGGTTGAATTATATTATTGTGTGAGGGAGGATTAAAAACTTTATGAAATATGAAAAAAAACATGAGAATCACGACAGAATTTCTCAGCAAGCTAGTGGCAGTGACATAGACAGACGGACAGGAAGTTTTTTTTTATGTCTGACTTATTTCATTGTATTTTGCATTTAAAATCCTACTAATTAAGCTTACCTGGCTCTGTGTTAACTAAGGTAATGGTTTCTAAAATGTGGCTTTATTTAATATGTATAATTATGAATGTCATGAGCATTTTTGCAATTAGCTACAATATAATATTATGTGTGGCTATACCAATATGATTTATATACACTGTAGAACTTTAACTAGAGGTGCAGGTTACCTTTCATATTTTAAGTCCCTGTTCAAATCAATAAAACACAAGAAGAGTTGATCATGATGGAAGTGTAGACAGGCATATCTGTTTCCCAAATTGCACCTCCTATAGAATGAAGAAAAAAATTGTATTCAGTTTTGAAATGTTTTATATAACAAATTTCAATTCCTTGGTGTCTGAAGGGTGTGAAAATCATTGAAAAGAGCTCCACTTGACTTTCCATACAGCCCAAAAAATGATTTAAAATTACTCATAACAAGTTTCCCATAATCCCTTTTTCTGTTATCAAAAGAAAGGGCTGACAATATTACTAACTATGCGCCTATGCCTGAATAATTGTATCTACTTAAAATAAAAATCAGCTGCTTGATGTTCAATAATGGTGAGCTGAGAGCATTATTACATGAAATATCTATTATATGAAAAAAACAAGAGGCCCAAGGGGGCCACATCGCTCACCTGAGGAGACTGTATGTATGTTTTCAATCATAATCAGTATAAGACCTGAAGGAAATCTCTTTTAGTGAAGCTTTGAGAAGGACAATGTGTACTGACTGCCTGTAAAAGTTTGGTGACATTCTGTGCAGTAGTTTAAGAGGATAAGTCAAAAATGTGTCATCCAGCCTATGGAGGACATCTGCTCGAAAAACACAAACTTCGTAGAGGACAATGAGTACTTGCTTCCTGTGAAGTTTCAAGAAATTCTGTGAAGCAGTTTCAGAGTAGAAGTCAAAAATATGTCAGCCAATCAGAGCCTTTTAGCAGCCATTTTGGATTCCCGATCGGCTCCAACACAAACTTGGTAGAGGGCAATGAGTACTTGCTTCCTGTGAAGTTTCGTGAAATTCTATGCAGCGGTTTCAGAAGAGAAGTAGAAAATGTGACAGCCAATCAGGGCCTGTAGCGGCAATCTTCGATTTCTGATCGGCTTGAAAAACACAAACCTGGTACAGGGCTTTGAGTACTTGCTTCCAGTGAAGTTTCGAGAGATTCTGTGCAGCGGTTTCAGAGGAGAACTAAAAATTGAGTCAACCAATCAGAGCTTGTGGCAGCCATCTTGGATTTCCCATCGGCTCAAAAAACACAAACTTGGTTGAGGGCATTGAGTATTTGCTTCCTGTGAAGTTTCATGAAATTCTGTGCAGCGGTTTCTGAGGAGAATTCGAAAATGTGTCAGCCAATCAGAGCCTGTGGCGGCCATCTTGGATTTCCGAACGGCTCGAAACACACAAACTTGGTAGAGGGCATTGAGTATTTGCTTCCTTTGATGTTTCATGAAATTCTGTGTAGTGGTTTCTGAGAAGACGAAAATGCATCAGCCAATCAGAGTCTTTGGCGGCCATCTTTGATTTCCGATCGGCTCGAAGCACACCAACTTGGTAGAGGGCATTGAGTACTTGCTTCCTGTGAAGTTTCATGAAATTCTATGCAGCGGTTTCTAAGAGAAGTGGAAAATGTGTCAGCCAATCAGAGCCTGTGGCGGCCATCTTGAATTTCTGATCACGAAAAACACAAAATTTGAAGAGGGCATTGAGTATTTGCTTCCTGTGAAGTTTCATGAAATTCTGTGCAGTGGTTTCTGAGGAGAAGTCGAAAATGTGTCAGCCAATCAGAGCCTTTGGTGGCCATCTTTGATTTCCGATTGGCTCGAAAAACACAAACTAGGTAGAAGACATTGAGTACTTGCTTCCTGTGAAGTTTCATGAAATTCTTTGCAGCGGTTTCAGACGAGGAGTCTAAAATGTGTCAGCCAATCAGAGCCTTTGGCGGCCATCTTGGATTTCCGATAGGCTCGAAAAACACAAAATTTGAAGAGGGCATTGAGTATTTGCTTCCTGTGAAGTTTCATGAAATTCTGTGAAGTGGTTTCTGAGGAGAAGTCGAAAATGTGTCAGCCAATCAGAGCATTTGGCGGCCATCTTAGATTTCCGATTGGCACGAAAAACACAAACTTGGTAAAGGACATTGAGTATTTTCTTCCTGTGAAGTTTCATGAAATTCTGTGCAGAGGTTTCAGAGAAGAAGTCGAAAATGTGTCGGCAAATCATAGCCTTTGGCAGCCATCTTGGAATTCCGATCGGCTCGAAAAACACAAACTTGGTAGAGGACATTGAGTACTTGCTTAATGCGAAGTATCATGAAATTCTGCGCAGCGGTTTCAGAGGAGAAGTTGAAAATGTGTCAGCCAATCAGAGCCTGAGGCGGCCATCGTTGATTTCGGATCAGCTCGAAAAACACAAAATTTGTAGAGGGCATTGAGTATTTGCTTCCTGTGAAGTTTCATGAAATTCTGTGCAGTGGTTTCTGAGGAGAAGTCGAAAATGCGTCAGCCAATCAGAGCCTTTGGCGGCCATCTTTGATTTCCGATCGGCTCGAAACACACAAACTTGGTAGAGGGCATTGAGTACTTGCTTCCATTGAAGTTTCATGAAATTCTGTGCAGCGGTTTCTGAGGAGAAGTGGAAAATGTGTCAGCCAATCAGAGCCTGTGGCGGCCATCTTGGATTTCCGATCAGCTCGAAAAACACAAAATTTGAAGAGGGCATTGAGTATTTGCTTCCTGTGAAGTTTCATGAAATTCTGTGCAGTGGTTTCTGAGGAGAAGTCGAAAATGCGTCAGCCAATCAGAGCCTTTAATTTCCGATGGGCTCGAAAAACACAATCTTTGTAAAGGACATTGAGTACTTGCTTCCTGTGAAGTTTTATGAAATTCTGTGCAGTGGTTTCTGAGGAGAAGTTGAAAATGCGTCAGCCAATCAGAGCCTTTGGCGGCCATCTTTGATTTCAATTCGGCTCGAAACACACAAACTTGGTAGAGGGCATTGAGTACTTGCTTCCTGTGAAGTTTCATGAAATTCTGTGTAGTGGTTTCTGAGGAGAAGTCGAAAATGCATCAGCCAATCAGAGTCTTTGGCGGCCAACTTTGATTTCCGATCTGCTCGAAGCACACCAACTTGGTAGAGGGCATTGAGTACTTGCTTCCTGTGAAGTTTCATGAAATTCTGTGCAGTGGTTTCTGAGGAGAAGTTGAAAATGCGTCAGCCAATCAGAGCCTTTGGCGGCCATCTTTGATTTTCGATCGGCTCGAAAAGCACAAACTTGGTAGAGAACATTGAGTACTTGCTTCCTACGAAGTATCATGAAATTCTGCGCAGCGGTTTCAGAGGAGAAGGTGAAAATGTGTCAGCCAATCAGAGCCAAAGGCGGCCATCTTTGATTTCGGATCAGCTCAAAAAACACAAGATATGTAGAGGGCATTGAGTATTTGCTTCCTGTGAAGTTTCATGAAATTCTGTGCAGTGGTTTCTGAGGAGAAGTCGAAAATGCATCAGACAATCAGAGCCTTTGGCGGACATCTTTGATTTCCGATCGGCTCGAAACACACAAACTTGGTAGAGGGCATTGAGTACTTGCTTCCTGTGAAGTTTCATGAAATTCTATGCAGCGGTTTCTAAGAATAGTGGAAAATGTGTCAGCCAATCAGAGCCTGTGGCGGCCATCTTGAATTTCTGATCAGCACGAAAAACACAAAATTTGAAGAGAGCATTGAGTATTTGCTTCCTGTGAAGTTTCATGAAATTCTTTGCAGCGGTTTCAGACGAGGAGTCTAAAATCTTTCAGCCAATCAGAGCCTTTGGCGGCCATCTTGGATTTCCGATAGGCTCGAAAAACACAAAATTTGAAGAGGACATTGAGTATTTGCTTCCTGTGAAGTTTCATGAAATTCTGTGAAGTGGTTTCTGAGGGGAAGTCGAAAATGTGTCAGCCAATCAGAGCATTTGGCGGCCATCCTGGATTTCCGATTGGCTCGAAAAACACAAACGTGGTAAAGGACATTGAGTATTTGCTTCCTGTGAAGTTTCATGAAATTCTGTGCAGAGGTTTCAGAGAAGAACTCGAAAATGTGTCGGAAAATCATAGCCTTTGGCAGCCATCTTGGAATTCCGATCGGCTCGAAAAACACAAACTTGGTAGAGGACATTGAGTACTTGCTTAATGCGAAGTATCATGAAATTCTGCGCAGCGGTTTCAGAGGAGAAGTTGAAAATGTGTCAGCCAATCAGAGCCTGAGGCGGCCATCGTTGATTTCGGATCAGCTCGAAAAACACAAAATTTGTAGAGGGCATTGAGTATTTGCTTCCTGTGAAGTTTCATGAAATTCTGTGCAGTGGTTTCTGAGGAGAAGTCGAAAATGTGTCAGCCAATCAGAGCCTTTGGTGGCCATCTTTGATTTCCGATTGGCTCGAAAAACACAAACTTGGTAGAAGACATTGAGTACTTGCTTCCTGTGAAGTTTCATGAAATTCTGTGCAGCGGTTTCAGAGGAGGAGTCTAAAATGTGTCAGCCAATCAGAGCCTTTAGCGACCATCTTGGATTTCCGATAGGCTCAAAAAACACAAAATTTGTAGAGGGCATTTAGTACTTGCTTCCTGTGAAGTTTCATGAAATTCTGTGCAATGGTTTCTGAGGAGAAGTCGAAAATGTGTCAGCCAATCAGAGCCTAAGGCGGCCATCTTTGATTTCGGATCAGCTCGAAAAACACAAAATATGTTGAGGGCATTGAGTATTTGCTTCCTGTGAAGTTTCAAGAAATTCTGTGCAGTGGTTTCTGAGGAGAAGTCGAAAATGCATCAGACAATCAGAGCCCTTGGCGGACATCTTTGATTTCCGATCGGATCGAAAAACACAAACTTGGTAGAGGGCATTGAGTACTTGCTTCCTGTGAAGTTTCATGAAATTCTATGCAGCGGTTTCTAAGAGAAGTGGAAAATGTGTCAGCCAATCAGAGCCTTTGGTGGCCATCTTTGATTTCCGATTGGCTCGAAAAACACAAACTTGGTAGAAGACATTGAGTACTTGCTTCCTGTGAAGTTTCATGAAATTCTGTGCAGCGGTTTCAGAGGAGGAGTCTAAAATGTGTCAGCCAATCAGAGCCTTTGGCGGCCATCTTGGATTTCCGATAGGCTCGAATAACACAAAATTTGAAGAGGGCATTGAGTATTTGCTTCCTGTGAAGTTTCATGAAATTCTGTGAAGTGGTTTCTGAGGTGAAGTCGAAAATATGTCAGCCAATCAGAGCATTTGGCGGCCATCTTTGATTTCCGATTGGCTCGAAAAACACAAACTTGGTAGAAGACATTGAGTATTTGCTTCCTGTGAAGTTTCATGAAATTCTGTGCAGAGGTTTCAGAGAAGAAGTCGAAAATGTGTCGGCAAATCATAGCCTTTGGCAGCCATCTTGGAATTCCGATCGGCTCGAAAAACACAAACTTGGTAGAGGACATTGAGTACTTGCTTCCTGCGAAGTATCATGAAATTCTGCGCAGCGGTTTCAGAGGAGAAGTTGAAAATGTGTCAGCCAATCAGAGCCTGAGGCGGCCATCGTTGATTTCGGATCAGCTCGAAAAACACAAAATATGTTGAGGGCATTAAGTATTTGCTTCCTGTGAAGTTTCATGAAATTCTGTGCAGTGGTTTCTGAGGAGAAGTTGAAAATGCGTCAGCCAATCAGAGCCTTTGGCGGCCATCTTTGATTTCCGAACGGCTCGAAACACACAAACTTGGTAGAGGGCATTGAGTACTTGCATCCTGTGAAGTTCATGAAATTCTGTGCAGCGGTTTCTGAGGAGAAGTCGAAAATGTGTCAGCCAATCAGAGCCTGTGGCGGCCATCTTGGATTTCCGATCAGCTCGAAAAACACAAAATTTGAAGAGGGCATTGAGTATTTGCTTTCTGTGAAGTTTCATGAAAATCTGTGCAGTGGTTTCTGAGGAGAAGTCGAAAATGCATCAGACAATCATAGCCCTTGGCGGACATCTTTGATTTCCGATCGGCTCGAAACACACAAACTTGGTAGAGGGCATTGAGTACTTGCTTCCTGTGAAGTTTCATGAAATTCTATGCAGCGGTTTCTGAGAGAAGTGGAAAATGTGTCAGCGAATCAGAGCCTGTGGCGGCCATCTTGGATTTCCGATCAGCTCGAAGAACACAAAATTTGAAGAGGGCATTGAGTATTTGCTTCCTGTGAAGTTTCATGAAATTCTGTGCAGTGGTTTTTGAGGAGAAGTCGAAAATGTGTCAGCCAATCAGAGCCTTTGGTGGCCATCTTTGATTTCCGATTGGCTCGAAAAACACAAACTTGGTAGAAGACATTGAGTACTTGCTTCCTGTGAAGTTTCATGAAATTCTGTGCAGCGGTTTCAGAGGAGGAGTCTAAAATGTGTCAGCCAATCAGAGCCTTTGGCGGCCATCTTGGATTTCCGATAGGCTCGAAAAACACAAAATTTGAAGAGGGCATTGAGTATTTGCTTCCTGTGAAGTTTCATGAAATTCTGTGAAGTGGTTTCTGAGGAGAAGTCGAAAATATGTCAGCCAATCAGAGCATTTGGCGGCCATCTTTGATTTCCGATTGGCTCGAAAAACACAAACTTGGTAGAAGACATTGAGTATTTGCTTCCTGTGAAGTTTCATGAAATTCTGTGCAGAGGTTTCAGAGAAGAAGTCGAAAATGTGTCGGCAAATCATAGCCTTTGGCAGCCATCTTGGAATTCCGATCGGCTCGAAAAACACAAACTTGGTAGAGGACATTGAGTACTTGCTTCCTGCGAAGTATCATGAAATTTTGCGCAGCGGTTTCAGAGGAGAAGTTGAAAATGTGTCAGCCAATCAGAGCCTGAGGCGGCCATCGTTGATTTCGGATCAGCTCGAAAAACACAAAATTTGTAGAGGGCATTGAGTATTTGCTTCCTGTGAAGTTTCATGAAATTCTGTGCAGCGGTTTCTGAGGAGAAGTGGAAAATGTGTCAGCCAATCAGAGCCTGTGGCGGCCATCTTTGATTTCCGATTGGCTCGAAAAACACAAACTTGGTAGAAGACATTGAGTATTTGCTTCCTGTGAAGTTTCATGAAATTCTGTGCAGCGGTTTCAGAGGAGAAGTTGAAAATGTGTCAGCCAATCAGAGCCTGAGGCGGCCATCGTTGATTTCGGATCAGCTCGAAAAACACAAAATTTGTAGAGGGCATTGAGTATTTGCTTCCTGTGAAGTTTCATGAAATTCTGTGCAGTGGTTTCTGAGGAGAAGTCGAAAATGTGTCAGCCAATCAGAGCCTTTGGTGGCCATCTTTGATTTCCGATTGGCTCGAAAAACACAAACTTGGTAGAAGACATTGAGTACTTGCTTCCTGTGAAGTTTCATGAAATTCTGTGCAGCGGTTTCAGAGGAGGAGTCTAAAATGTGTCAGCCAATCAGAGCCTTTAGCGACCATCTTGGATTTCCGATAGGCTCAAAAAACACAAAATTTGTAGAGGGCATTTAGTACTTGCTTCCTGTGAAGTTTCATGAAATTCTGTGCAATGGTTTCTGAGGAGAAGTCGAAAATGTGTCAGCCAATCAGAGCCTAAGGCGGCCATCTTTGATTTCGGATCAGCTCGAAAAACACAAAATATGTTGAGGGCATTGAGTATTTGCTTCCTGTGAAGTTTCAAGAAATTCTGTGCAGTGGTTTCTGAGGAGAAGTCGAAAATGCATCAGACAATCAGAGCCCTTGGCGGACATCTTTGATTTCCGATCGAAACGAAAAACACAAACTTGGTAGAGGGCATTGAGTACTTGCTTCCTGTGAAGTTTCATGAAATTCTATGCAGCGGTTTCTAAGAGAAGTGGAAAATGTGTCAGCCAATCAGAGCCTTTGGTGGCCATCTTTGATTTCCGATTGGCTCGAAAAACACAAACTTGGTAGAAGACATTGAGTACTTGCTTCCTGTGAAGTTTCATGAAATTCTGTGCAGCGGTTTCAGAGGAGGAGTCTAAAATGTGTCAGCCAATCAGAGCCTTTGGCGGCCATCTTGGATTTCCGATAGGCTCGAAAAACACAAAATTTGAAGAGGGCATTGAGTATTTGCTTCCTGTGAAGTGTCATGAAATTCTGTGAAGTGGTTTCTGAGGAGAAGTCGAAAATATGTCAGCCAATCAGAGCATTTGGCGGCCATCTTTGATTTCCGATTGGCTCGAAAAACACAAACTTGGTAGAAGAAATTGAGTATTTGCTTCCTGTGAAGTTTCATGAAATTCTGTGCAGAGGTTTCAGAGAAGAAGTCGAAAATGTGTCGGCAAATCATAGCCTTTGGCAGCCATCTTGGAATTCCGATCGGCTCGAAAAACACAAACTTGGTAGAGGACATTGAGTACTTGCTTCCTGCGAAGTATCATGAAATTCTGCGCAGCGGTTTCAGAGGAGAAGTTGAAAATGTGTCAGCCAATCAGAGCCTGAGGCGGCCATCGTTGATTTCGGATCAGCTCGAAAAACACAAAATATGTTGAGGGCATTAAGTATTTGCTTCCTGTGAAGTTTCATGAAATTCTGTGCAGTGGTTTCTGAGGAGAAGTTGAAAATGCGTCAGCCAATCAGAGCCTTTGGCGGCCATCTTTGATTTCCGAACGGCTCGAAACACACAAACTTGGTAGAGGGCATTGAGTACTTGCATCCTGTGAAGTTCATGAAATTCTGTGCAGCGGTTTCTGAGGAGAAGTCGAAAATGTGTCAGCCAATCAGAGCCTGTGGCGGCCATCTTGGATTTCCGATCAGCTCGAAAAACACAAAATTTGAAGAGGGCATTGAGTATTTGCTTTCTGTGAAGTTTCATGAAAATCTGTGCAGTGGTTTCTGAGGAGAAGTCGAAAATGCATCAGACAATCATAGCCCTTGGCGGACATCTTTGATTTCCGATCGGCTCGAAACACACAAACTTGGTAGAGGGCATTGAGTACTTGCTTCCTGTGAAGTTTCATGAAATTCTATGCAGTGGTTTCTGAGAGAAGTGGAAAATGTGTCAGCGAATCAGAGCCTGTGGCGGCCATCTTGGATTTCCGATCAGCTCGAAGAACACAAAATTTGAAGAGGGCATTGAGTATTTGCTTCCTGTGAAGTTTCATGAAATTCTGTGCAGTGGTTTTTGAGGAGAAGTCGAAAATGTGTCAGCCAATCAGAGCCTTTGGTGGCCATCTTTGATTTCCGATTGGCTCGAAAAACACAAACTTGGTAGAAGACATTGAGTACTTGCTTCCTGTGAAGTTTCATGAAATTCTGTGCAGCGGTTTCAGAGGAGGAGTCTAAAATGTGTCAGCCAATCAGAGCCTTTGGCGGCCATCTTGGATTTCCGATAGGCTCGAAAAACACAAAATTTGAAGAGGGCATTGAGTATTTGCTTCCTGTGAAGTTTCATGAAATTCTGTGAAGTGGTTTCTGAGGAGAAGTCGAAAATATGTCAGCCAATCAGAGCATTTGGCGGCCATCTTTGATTTCCGATTGGCTCGAAAAACACAAACTTGGTAGAAGACATTGAGTATTTGCTTCCTGTGAAGTTTCATGAAATTCTGTGCAGAGGTTTCAGAGAAGAAGTCGAAAATGTGTCGGTAAATCATAGCCTTTGGCAGCCATCTTGGAATTCCGATCGGCTCGAAAAACACAAACTTGGTAGAGGACATTGAGTACTTGCTTCCTGCGAAGTATCATGAAATTTTGCGCAGCGGTTTCAGAGGAGAAGTTGAAAATGTGTCAGCCAATCAGAGCCTGAGGCGGCCATCGTTTATTTCGGATCAGCTCGAAAAACACAAAATTTGTAGAGGGCATTGAGTATTTGCTTCCTGTGAAGTTTCATGAAATTCTGTGCAGCGGTTTCTGAGGAGAAGTGGAAAATGTGTCAGCCAATCAGAGCCTGTGGCGGCCATCTTTGATTTCCGATCAGCTCGAAAAACACAAAATTTGAAGAGGGCATTGAGTATTTGCTTCCTGTGAAGTTTCATGAAATTCTGTGAAGTGGTTTCTGAGGAGAAGTTGAAAATGCGTCAGCCAATCAGAGCCTTTGGCGGCCATCTTTGATTTCCGAACGGCTCGAAACACACAAACTTGGTAGAGGGCATTGAGTACTTGCATCCTGTGAAGTTCATGAAATTCTGTGCAGCGGTTTCCGAGGAGAAGTCGAAAATGTGTCAGCCAATCAGAGCCTTTGGCGGCCATCTTGGATTTCCGATCAGCTCGAAAAACACAAAATTTGAAGAGGGCATTGAGTATTTGCTTTCTGTGAAGTTTCATGAAATTCTGTGCAGTGGTTTCTGAGGAGAAGTCGAAAATGCGTCAGCCAATCAGAGCCTTTGGCGGCCATCTTTGATTTCCGATCGGCTCGAAACACACAAACTTGGTAGAGTGCATTGAGTACTTGCTTCCTTTGAAGTTTCATGAAATTCTGTGCAGCGTTTTCTGAGGAGAAGTGGAAAATGTGTCAGCCAATCAGAGCCTGTGGCGGCCATCTTGGATTTCCGATCAGCTCGAAAAACACAAAATTTGAAGAGGGCATTGAGTATTTGCTTTCTGTGAAGTTTCATGAAATTCTGTGCAGTGGTTTCTGAGGAGAAGTCGAAAATGCGTCAGCCAATCAGAGCCTTTAATTTCCGATGGGCTCGAAAAACACAATCTTTTTAAAGGACATTGAGTACTTGCTTCCTGTGAAGTTTAATGAAATAATGTGCAGCGGTTTCAGAGGAGGAGTTGAAAATGTGTCAGCCAATCAGAGCATGTGGCGGCCATCTTGGATTTCCGATAGGCTTGAAAAACACAAAATTTGAAGAGGGCATTGAGTATTTGCTTCCTGTGAAGTTTCATGAAATTCTGTGCAGTGGTTTCTGAGGAGAAGTTGAAAATGCGTCAGCCAATCAGAGCATTTGGCGGCCATCTTTGATTTCAATTCGGCTCGAAACACACAAACTTGGTAGAGGGCATTGAGTACTTGCTTCCTGCGAAGTATCATGAAATTCTGCGCAGCGGTTTCAGAGGAGAAGTTGAAAATGTGTCAGCCAATCATAGCCTGTGGCGGCCATCTTGGATTTCCGATAGGCTCAAAAAACACAAAATTTGTAGAGGGCATTTAGTACTTGCTTCCCGTGAAGTTTCATGAAATTCTGTGCAATGGTTTCTGAGGAGAAGTCGAAAATGTGTCAGCCAATCAGAGCCTGTGGCGGCCATCTTTGATTTCGGATCAGCTCGAAAAACACAAAATTTGAAGAGGGCATTGAGTATTTGCTTCCTGTAAAGTTTCATGAAATTCTGTGTAGTGGTTTCTGAGGAGAAGTCGAAAATGCGTCAGCCAATCAGAGTCTTTGGCGGCCATCTTTGATTTCCGATCGGCTCGAAGCACACCAACTTGGTAGAGGGCATTGAGTACTTGCTTCCTGTGAAGTTTCATGAAATTCTGTGCAGAGGTTTCAGAAGAGAAGTCGAAAATGTGTCGGCAAATCATAGTCTTAGGCGGCCATCTTGGAATTCCGATCGGCTCGAATAACACAAACTTGGTAGAAGACATTGAGTACTTGCTTCCTGCGAAGGATCATGAAATTCTGCGGCCATCTTTGATTTCGGATCGGCTCAAAAACACAAACTTGGTAGAGGGCATTGTGTTCTTTCTTCCTGTGAAGTTTTGTGAAATTCTGAGCAGGGGTTTCAGAGGAGATGTCAAAAATGTTTAAAGTTTACGCCGGACGGACGACGACGACGGATGGACGACGGACGGACAACGAACGGACGTGGCGCTATGACAATAGTTCATCTTGAGCTTCGCTCAGGTGAGCTAAAAATAGAATATCACAATACAGGTTATCAGAACTTAAAGTAAGTATAAATACAATAGTCACCAACTAATTAGTGGTAGAAAATTTTTTGCCTTGTACTAATTTCAGCCAATGAGGTTGCAGTATAACAGTCATGTGGTGTCTTAATTTTATGCCAAAGTAGGTCACTAAATTTTACAAAATGTTCTCAGCATAATTTCATTATGGGGTTTGTTCCTGTCATACTTTCTATATCAAAGTAGGTGTGTAAATGTGTAAGGAGTTTGGTCTAGATGGCCTCACACCCCACCCCTCAATTTTACACACCTACAGTATGAAAGGAACAAACCCTATCACTAATAAAATCTACTTGTAATCCGAACTCATTTGCATATTGCTTTCGCCAGGTACGAATTCCCATCTTCAAGATCTCCTGCTCACTTACTGAAAAATTATTGGGATGCAGGGAGCGACATCATCTGTTAAAAAGGAGAAATAGATTTAATTGAAACAAGACAAGTTTAAGAAATATGAATAGTCAAAACCCCTTTCAACATCATTTAATTAGTGTAAACAATACCTTTTATTTGAACTTTCACGTACTGATACAAACAATTATTGGTACTAATTCATGCAATAGAAAGGGCTTTTTCATGACAAAAACGTTAACATGTTTCACTGTCGCATATCACATGATACGCAAATAATCTAGGGTACTGGAATCCCCTTCGAATAAACAAGATAAATATTGTCTAAATCTACTTTTTATGTATTCATTTTAGGCCTATCATACGAACATCATTATCAACTATATAATGGTAATCTTTTCTGATCAAGAATAGATGTATATTCAGATAACACTAAAGCAGAGAATTTTATATTTTTCTATACACCATACCATAGCATGTGAAAAATGCAAAATAATTCTGCTTAAGTGTTCTCAGAATACTGCTCTATCCTTGATCAGAAAAGATTGCCATCATATAAATCATAATGGTTTTCCTATGGACCTTAAATGTAGATATACTAAAGGAAGATTCAGGCATTAACATATGTTTAATCTCAAATGATATCTGTGCCCTAAATTAATAGCGTATCACCTGATATGCGACAGTGATGTTTGATGTAACATACCCAGTAAATTCCCCATCACTTTGAACTTCTTGCCATTCAAAAGATATGGCCAAGGATTTTTTCAAACATAGGGTAATCAAAGATTACAAAGCTTGTCGTAGCTGGTTTTTTTTTTCCAAAAATTAAATAACTTCGAAAATACAAAAAGTATTGTCATGAGGATTCTATGCATCTAATGTTAGTCTCATCCCTTAGAGAGCTAAAGATACAGCCAAAGTATGAGTAATCAAATAGTAGGTTAATGGTTAAGGTCAATGTCCAAGGTCAATGTCACTGGATCAAAGGTCATTATCTCAAATGAAAGGTCTCATCACAAGGTATCTACTTGTAAAATATGAATTATGAAAGCCCTACTATACCCCTTATGATTGAAGAGATATAGCCCAGGTTAAAAATTTTGAAAAGTAGGTTAAAGGCCAAGGTCATGGTCTAAAATGAAAGGTCTCGTCACAAGATATCTACAAGTGAAATATGAAAGTGCTTCTCCTTATGATTGAAAAGTTAGTCAAAATCTAATGTCAAGGTCACTATGTCAAAGGTCATGGTCTCAAATGAAAGGTATCATCACAAGGTATCTACTTGTGAAATATGAAAGTCCTACCCATCATGGCTGAAGAGATATAGCCAAGGTTAAAGTTTTTGAAAAGAAGGTCAAAATCCAAGGTCAAGGTCACTAGGTCAAAGTCTCAAATGGAAGGTCTTGTCACAAAATATCTACATGAGAAATATGAAAGCTCTACCCTTTATGGTTGAAAAGATATAGGCCAGGTTAAAGTTTCATATAAGGGCGACGACAACGATGCGGAGGGTATGACATCAGCTCTTCGTACTTTCGTCCCGGCTAGCTAAAATGTAGGTCAGACTCAAACTTCACATTTTAAAGATATGGCCATGTTGAAAAAAAAATTTCCAAAAGTAGGTCAAACTGCAAAGTCAAGGAAAAATTAGTTACATGTATTAGGTTTGTTACTGACCGTCTACAGAGATTTGCCAGGTTGATCAAGCCCATAGGTGATGCGAAGCCGAGCCTTATCTATGAACTTGATCAACCCTACTAATCTCTGTGGACAATCAAAAATAATATCAACCACCAATTCGTACAGGTACAGGGAATTCCCACCCGAGTATAAAAGATTTGCAACGTCAACGACGAGGCTAGCCTCTTCATGGACTACAAATCTTTGATACTAGGGTGGGATTTCCCTGTCCCTGCGCAAAAGGGTGATAGATTCTATATTCTCACTCACTTACGTAGACCTAGCAGTTTGAGATTTCCTTATGTCTCACACTCCACGTGACTGCTATTATGACGTCATCGAACATGACGTCATACCCATCATTAGATTTACACAAGTGTAGTTTTTTGTATCGATTCTACTTTTAATAAATCACAATAGTGATGATAAAATGAGGTGAGCGAGAAAAATAATCACGACATTATGACTGAGACATGGGAATTTCGTCTTCGTGCAAAATATTTGCTACATCCACGACTCGGCAAGCCTCATCGTGAATTGCAAATCTTTTACACTCGGATGAGATTCCCCTGTCTCAGTCGCAATAGCAAGATTCTATTAATATAACTTCTTATATTGCATATTATATGTTCGTCATTCTTACTGACAACCAGGCTGCATTCGTAACGCAGTTCCGCACAAGCAGAACACTGTTCCGAACTTTCGAACACGACAGAACAGTGTTCGGAACCTGTTCCTCTTGTTCTTTTCGCCAAGCAGGTGTAGCCGGCACAGAACAGAAACAACATGGTGGAAAATATACTGGTCTGACGTGAATGAGGGACAACATTCACTCAAATAAAGCAACGAGGGTGCATATCTCCCGGAAAGGTGTCATATATACTTCTACAAACTAAGCATACATATTCCATGATTATATAATATGCTGTCCAACCCTTCAAATGTTGCAACGATGCAAGTGCAGTGACTGTTTTGCACGAAGGAAGTTAATTTTCCTAAGTAGTCGTCCTTCTTTCCTAGGCTCAAAACGTGTCTTGTACTTGCCTTCGAACAAATTTTAATTTCTCACTTGTCATTAATTATGTACGATAATGTGTAAAGGACTATTCCAAAAATAATCTGTTACCCGGCACCCCAACCCCAACCACCACCATCATCACCACAACCAATGGAGAGGTATGCTTATCATGTAAAAAAAATTGTACATTTTAGGAAAAGCGAAATCCAGCACCTTTTCTATGCACGTACTTAGTATTACGTCCAAAGGATGCATGTCTGTTTGACATTTTTTTTTGGGGGGGGGGTTAATATTTTTTTCCCCGGGCCCCGTAACAATCTTCTCGAAAATGTTTTTTTTTACCCACAAGCCCACTGACACATTCTGCAATACATTTGGTTGCAGTAAATTAGTTAAAATATCTGGCTTTTTGCGTTAGCAGGACAAAATTCTCAGTTACCTTGGGCATTGGGCTAGTGACTTTTTGTGCCATAATTATTTAAGCATGTTCTTATACTGATGCACATATTTTTTTCTGTCTTTTTGTATGGAAAAACTCAAAACTTGAACATACCTTTTAAACATGTGTATTCCTTTTTGCAAGAGTTTTTTGTTATGAGGATGAAAATTTGACCTTTTTTTTACTTCTGAGTTTGAGCTACTTACAAAAAAAGGGTTTTTGCTGATGAAAGTTGTGTACCAAGGCAAGGACTTATAAACCTGTGTAAATCCCTAATCAAAATTAAAATATGTGTGGGAGAGCCTGAGGTGAACACTTCAACAGAAATTATTCATTTATTAATCTATTTTTCTTTCTATATTCTTATTATTTCTCAAACTCCTGCCTTTATATCCTCTTTAATCGCTTTAAGAGTGAATTAAATATAGTATGATAATTTCCAACAATGTTTATAAGGAGTGTAGTATCACTGCTGCCAAGAGGGTCAGTCCTCAACGCTGTTTTATCCCTTTTATATTGCGATTCTTCCATTTCTACTAATACCACTGTACAAGTGATGTCTTTTCAGCCATATTGGATCTGTTCCATCTGTTCTATCGCATTCGAAAGGCAGGTTTTCTTCAATCTTTTCTACAAATGACTGTGTAAAAATAATCTTGGAAATAGAACCGAAACTTCTCAAATCACGTAGATTAAAAGGGGGTGTGATAAAACAACTTAGATGCAAAATTTTGTTCATATGATTCATGATTTGAATTCTCCATTTGAAAATCTACAAAATTGTCTCAAAATTTTGAAAACAAATTCCTTCAAAGAACTTGAAAAGGGCGACTGTCCGGAAACTGTTCTGACACCAGTACCGGAAACACCAAGTGCCATGGTGCGCTATGACTATCGGTAGGACGGGTCTCGGCCCACCGGGTATGGGGTATAGGCCTAGGATGTACAGCAAAACGGCGGATTTAGGGGGGTTACGGGGTGTACGGTGCTCGGGATATCCCCCTCACATTTTTTTTGGTTGATGAGAACTTTAAAACGAGGCCGGGCAGCAACAGATTTCACTAGATTCTCCGTTTTTGATCAGCTGACCATACATCGGTTTTTGACTACAAAAGTAATCGAGATCACAAATTAAAAACCTTCCATGAAAAAGGTGCTGTTCAAGTGAACTCCAATGGCAATAATTTCAAGTTGCCCCCCCCCCTCCCGCTCCGACTGTCACTCTGCATACGCCCATGCAAAGCATTTAATGAGCTCTCAGCAATCAATATGGATTAACAGATAAATATAGTAACAGTGGCGGATCCAGCGCCCCTTTGCCGGGGGGTCATTCTCAAGGGGCGAATTTTGCTGAAAATGGGCAAAAATACACCTGTTTTTGGAAAATTTTGTGTCAGTGCCGGGGGGGGGGCGGACGCCCCCTCGGCACCCCCTTAATCCGCCACTGAGTAATTATGAGTTTTATTCTTTCTTTTCTTTTAATCAAAGGATTTTAGAAAGAGGATGGGGTGCTTTTTAAAATATTTTATTTTCTACAGCTAGGTTAGCCAGCCTGCAGCGAATATTTCATTTTCATATCGGTAATACAGCAGAACGAGCCTGGCAGTGGATTGATCATTACTTTGAAATTTCAGGATTTCCATTGCAAATTCATAAGACATAAGCTTGTAATTAAAGATGAACCCCCCCCCCCCCCCAAAAAAAAGAAGAATTTTTTTTAATGATTTCATGCAACAAAGTACAGGTGAGCAAAAGTTGTTTTTTTTTTTTAATTTTAAGACTATACAAAGGAACGTGAGGACACCTGTTACATGTACGTGTTTATTATAGGTAACGGCTGTGATTTTCAGGGTGTTACTGCTATTTCATCGTTTTATGGATTGTAAATTCAGAGCTAATTAAAACATTTTGAAAAAAAATTTTTTGGAATATTTAAAAAACTTTTCTGAAATTTTTGACATTTCAGCTAAAATTTCGATTTCTCCGAAATGGCATCTCCTAGGCACCAAAAACTTCTCCTGACTAGTTGTGTCGATGTCTACTTTCATTTCACGACTAGTTAAAAATTTTTTTTAAAAAACTCATTACCCCTTTTTTCCTTACTAAAGAGTCGTCTATCAAGGAAACTTTTTATTCTTCAAAATGTTTGAAATTTAAATGGAAAATTTAAATTGTCCATTTATAAATGATAAATTGGCGTTTCAATTCAATTCTTTATTTCCTTATCCCAATTTGGCACATCAGCAAGATGACAATACAGTTTTACATTTATGATTACGTATATGAATGCTTACTCTCATTCGCTCTCTCTTCACAAGCAATACTTAGAAATAAACAAAGTTCAAAGACATTTTTCACGTGCAAATAACTACAATTCAATCTAATGTAATTAATACTATTAATTATCTACCTAACAGACTGTTTCTAAGGTTTACAGATTCTATCAAATATTTTCCAAATTTTCTGAGTTCCTTTACATTTCTTGCACTTAGTAACTGAATCTATTTATATACGCTTGGATTTAAATAGTATCGTTTCCGTATATCAATATAAGTTGGACATTAAATTATAAAATGATATTCATCTTCAATCTTATTCATACTGCATAAAGTGCATTTTCTATCATTTCTGGTAACATTTGTATATCTTCCTCTTTCAATCTCTAAATCATGACATGATAATCTAAATTTGGTAATAATTTCCCTAGACTTTTCATTAAGTGATTTTGTAAGATAATATTGTAGACAAAAATTATCAACTAAATGGCAGTACAAACTAGTGATGAACCAATTGTCGCCGACAGTCGATTGTCGATCGCTAAAACTCTTTCGATTCCGATTATCGATTTCAAATTCTTACAATCGATTGTCGCTAACAGGAAGGTGTTTTGCGTTGAGGAATTTAATTTTCTCTTTTCACATGTCACATAAACCGCTACTTATTGTCTTATCTGTACACAGGCAGGCACTTTGAAATTAAATGCTTTATATTTTATTTTCAGCAAAGTCATTTTGGATTTTCTGTCTTTTATGCTCTTTTTTTCATGGAATATTGTTTTTCGATTCAAATCGATAATCGATCGTTTTACACTTTCCGATTATTTTCCGATTATCGATTCCTAAAGGCCTTCCGATGTACAACACTAGTACAAACTGTATTTAGGCATATTGTTTATATTTGATCTGATATCTTGTATGAAAATATCTTTGATTCTTTGCTCAATTAAATTGATACAATGTTTTTCTTTATAATCCGAGTACCACAAAAATCCTAGCCCTATTCTCTCTAGATCATTCTTTATGTTTACAATCCAAATATCGTTCTCTTTTAACCTGTCTTCATAACATGTTTTTAGTATACAATTACTACTTTTTCTTACTTTAAGCCAGTATTTCATTATTTTAATTTTCCTTAATATATAACATGGGAATCTACCAAGTTCAAAATACAGAAGCTTTCTACTAACATTTCTTATTACACCCAACGTTTTCTTACAAAACATAACATGTACTTTTTCTACATCTACTCCTAGATTAAAGCCCCATATCTCAGAACCAGATGACAATATACTGATTACATATGTATCAAACAAAGAACATTTTGTCTCCGTATTGAATGAATAATCGTTAAATTTACTGAAGATACTAAAAAATGCTTTCCTCCCTTGCTCTGCCAAATGTTTTTGAGTTTGTGTAAATTTGCCATTATAATTAAGCAATAACCCTAAATAATTAAACTCATTTACAATATCCAATTCTTTATTTTCGTAATGCCACTTCTCATTACTTTTTATTTTACCTCCATTTCTAAAAACAATAATTTTTGTCTTGTCTGTGTTGACAGTAAGATCCCATTTTTTACAATAATTCGACAGCGAGTTCAAAATTTCTCGCAAGTCTTCAGGTGTTTCTGCCAGAAGAACCGTATCATCTGCATACATGATCAAAAACAAGTTAACCAAATTTATTTCTAATGACTTACAATTTTCACTTAATTGATACATTTCGAAGTCGTTCACATAAAAAGAGTACAAGATCGGGGATAATATTTCACCCTGAAAAAGTCTTTACTCCTAAAATATTGTGATAAAAAACCATTGTATTTAACGCAACACTTGATATTTTCATTACTATGCTTTTTTTGTAATTTCACCTAGTAGTACCTTCATCCGGAAAAAAAAAGAAAAAAAAAAAGGATGAGATTACAACGCAGATAAGTAAAAGAACTGGGGGGTGACAACTTAGGGATTTCACAAGGAAAAAAATAATGAATCAAACTAGCAAGCTACATTATGTAATCATTGACGCGGGAATGGTTCTAAATCTCTCGTTTCAAAACTAATCATCCTCGCACGTCCCTCCTATTTCTTCATTTTTCCTGTTGTACATTGTTTTGTTATATCTGCGAGTATGTTCTGCAGTGTACATTGTATTGTAGACTCGGTGGAGTTCTCTTGATGGTGAGGCGGTTATTTCACACAACAAATGTGCGTTCTTTGTTACCTCTGGGTAACTGGATGAGTGGAGGGTTGTACAAACGCAATCCGGATAACTACACTATATTCGCTACTGGCGTGACAGATGGCCGTCCTTAATCGGCACCGATTGCCCATTGGTCTCGTTGGTATGTGTGTAATGTTTCTATGTCACATTTGGTGCTCCTTGCCCTTTTGCGGTTTTTTTTGCAGTGTATGTCAACTCTGTTTTTGCATAGGGTGTTATGCTGAGGGAACTGCATAGAAAAGGAAGCAATAATCTAATGCACCTTGTTAGTCGGGGAGCCAGTGGGGACCCCCATGCACCCCCTTGAGTACTTTTTTTCACGGGTATCATAATGTTCCTTAGGGTCTACAGAATCGGTTTTCAGGATGTACTCAAAAATAAACTAATTTAGGCTATGTGTTTTTCGACCGTTTCCATGGCAACCCCCTGCTAAAGTCACGAAAGCCTTATTGGTTAAGTAAAATAGCCATATCTTGGCCAAATGTTGAGCTAAACATCTGTAACTGGTATCAATATAACGAGGAAAGGTTGTTCTATTAATCACGTGATCATATGCAAAATAACTATTTTGCATATTCATGAATATTCATGAATTGAAATAAAATGGCTTGCAAAATACATAAAAATTGACAATTTTCATTTAGTTTTTGCTCCTAAACTCTATAGTTTTATCTATGATCGTTATAAGATTATATAAGAAATACCTACAAAGTCTTCTTTCTGGAATGACATAATATTTGGCTCAATATTTTAGTTCAATGGCTTCTAAATTGATGTTTTTTACAGAAAAATTGTTATTTTAAGTAAGATAAGCAGCTGCTGATTTTTGTATACTAATTATAAGATATTTACTACTTATAAAATCGAATATCTGAACCTGTTTTCTAATGTATTTTCAAGTTTTTCTCATGTAATAAATGTTTACAAAACAAGATATACGTAATTTAGGTAATTTTGGGGCAAAAACCGTATTTTTCAGTAAAAACAACAGATACCTGGGTATTATCTATAAAAGGCAAACAGTTCCTGTAATCTATAAATGAAACGTATATGCTGATGTTTATTTTCATGTTTTTCTCATGTAATAAATGTTTACAAAACATGATATACGTAATTTTGGGACAAAAACCGTATTTTTCAGTAAAAAACAACAGATATCTGGATATGATCTATAAAAGGGACAGTTCCGGTAATCTATAAATGAAACGTATATGCTGATGTAATTTCATGGTTCTAAGATCGATGTTTCTATTAGAAGCAAAAATGCTACTTTTTTCTGCTATTTTGGGTAAAAATGTCGGTTTTTTATACTAAAATTACAGATTTCTGAGAAACATTTCAAATATAATTTATATTTGTTGTAATATAGGATATGAAACTGAATTTATTTGTACATATCATAAGAGTATCAAATTAGAAAAATAAAAAGTAAGAAATATAGAAATTCATACCATAACCACAGAATAATATTGCAAAAGCACTCAGTGAATCGTGAATAACACGGTATGACCACCCAATAACGTAACAGAGCAACTCAATAAAAAGGATAACCAACCAATAACATAGCAAAGCCACTCAAATTATGGTCTTTTAACCCTTCATTATATATACACAAATTAATAATACAGTATAATCACTTGATAACATAGCAAAACCACTGAATAACATAGTCGTTTGATCCTAAATTACATAGGAACTACTTAATTATACAGTGTAAACACTCAATGACATAGCAAAACCCCTCAATAAAGTGGTTGTTAGACCCTTTACTATATCAAAATCACTTAATAATACAGCACAACCAACCAATAACGTGATGGTTTGAACTTTTGCTATAACAAAAATTTAAAATAACACCGCATAGCTACCCAATAACTTAGCATTACAACAAAATAACGTGATGATTTGATCCTTATCTTAGCAAAAACGCTCAATAACACAGCATAGCAACCCAATAAAATAGCATTACCACTCAATAACGTGATTGTTTGATAATTTATTATAACAAAACCATTCAATAACATAGTATAGCCACCAAATAACTTAGCATTCCCACTCAATAACGTGATGATTTGACACTTTATTATTACAAAACTACTTAATATCACACCATAACCACCAAATAACTTCTCAATAACGTGGTCGTTTGCCTCTTTTTTATAATGAAACCACTCAAGAACAAAGCATGAGCACCCAATAATATTACAAAACCACCAAATAACGTGATGGTTTAACCCTTTATTGTATCAAATCACTGATTAGCATGTCTGTTTGACCCTTTATATTGCTAAAATACACATTAAAACAGTCCTGGTTCCATAGAGAGAACGAGGAAAGATTGTTATTGAGTGGTAATGCTATGTTATTGGATGATTATGCAGTGTTATAAAGTGGTTTTGTTACAATAAAGTGTCAAACCATCACATTTTTGAGTGATGGTGCTATGCTTATGCTGTGTAATTGAGTGGTTTTGATATAATTAAGGGTCAAACGACTACCTTATTAAGTAGTTATGCTAAGTTATTAGGCGGTTTTGTTATAATAAAGTGTCAAATCGTCACGCTATGGATTAGTAATGCTATGTTTTGGGATGGTTATTCTGTGTTATTGAGCGGTTTTGTTACAATGAAGGATCAAATCATCACGTTATTATGTAGTAATGCTAAGTAATAAGGTGGATATGCTGTGTTATTACAAATGTAAGTGGTTTTGTTATAACAAAGGGTCAAACCATCACGTTATTGGGTTTTTTTTGTTATTGGTTGGTTATGCTGTATTATTTAGTGATTTTCATATAGTTAAGTGTCAAACAGTGTCTTTATTGAGTGGTTTTGCTTTGTCATAATGGTGTTTACACTGTATTGAGATGTGTTTTTATGTTATAAAGGGTCAAATTACTTACTTGTTGTAGAGTGGTTTTGCTATGTTATTGTGCGGTTATACTGAATTATTAAGTGGTAAGGGTTGAAAGACCATGTTATTGAGTCGCTTTGCTATATTATTGATTATACTGTATTATTGAATTGTAAATTATATCTAGAATATTTCTCAGAAATTTGTAAATAGTATGAAAAACCGACATTTTAACCAAAAATAGCAGAAAAAGTATCATTTTTTACATCTAACACAGAAACCGATCTTAGAACCATGAAATTACATCAGTACATACGTATCATTTATAGATGACAGGAACTGTTTGTCTTTGATAGATAATATCCAGATATCTGTTGTTTTTTACTGAAAAATACGGTTTTTGCACCAAAATTACCAAAAATACATATATATCATGTTTTGTAAACATTTATTACATAAAAAAAAAACAACTTGAAAATACACCAGAAAACAGGTTCAGATAATCGATTTTATAAGTAGTAAATATCTTTTAATAAGTATACAAAAATCAGCTTAT
This sequence comes from Pinctada imbricata, assembly GCA_033119305.1. Classification (NCBI taxonomy): domain Eukaryota; kingdom Metazoa; phylum Mollusca; class Bivalvia; order Pterioida; family Pteriidae; genus Pinctada; species Pinctada imbricata. Next base: position 9,857,185 of record VSWD01000006.1, read on the forward strand.
CTTACTTAAAATAACAATTTTTCTGTAAAAAACATCAATTTAGAAGCCATTGAACTAAAATATTGAGCCAAATATTATGTCATTCCAGAAAGAAGACTTTGTAGGTATTTCTTATATAATCTAATAACGATCATAGATAAAACTATAGAGTTTAGGAGCAAAAACTAAATGAAAATTGTCAATTTTTATGTATTTTGCAAGCCATTTTATTTCAATTCATGAATATTCATGAATATGCAAAATAGTTATTTTGCATATGATCACGTGATTAATAGAACAACCTTTCCTCGTTATATTGATACCAGTTACAGATGTTTAGCTCAACATTTGGCCAAGATATGGCTATTTTACTTAACCAATAAGGCTTTCGTGACTTTAGCAGGGGGTTGCCATGGAAACGGTCGAAAAACACATAGCCTAAAGGAGTTAATTTTTGAGTACATCCTGAAAACCGATTCTGTAGACCCTAAGGAACATTATGGTACCCGTGAAAAAAAGTACTCAAGGGGGTGCATGGGGGTCCCCACTGGCTCCCCGACTATGTTTGTAACGCACATTTTGATTGGTTGAGCGATGAAAAAACTGCAAGGGGATTCACTGCAGTTTTTGCTATGACAGGGATTTTTTTGCCTCTTTTTGGGCCCTTATTCGGCCCCGTTCCCAATGAAAAATAATATCTTTTTTTCCCAATTGTGGCTCTAAAATTTCCCAATCACACAGAGATGAAATTATCACCGAAATTAGTTAAATTTACTGGTTCAAAGTAGCAAATTTACTAACTATCTGCCATATTTAAGAGGTTAAGTTACAAGTTTTAGCGCAACTTGTACCTGTGACGTCATCACTCTCTGCGCACTTCGTGACGATGACGCAATTTTGTGACGTATGTCTACTCTGTTTGAACTGGTAACCAGAGCTGTACAAGTGCGAACAAAACGAGTAAGTATATTATCGAGTTATCCTTATATATGTGAGGACATTGCAATATTTTCATTTCATATGGAGAGTATGACATATTTCGCTTCAACATTTAATCAATTTCGTAACATTTTCATACAAGAATCGATAGAAATATGTTGGTCAAAATTACTATGCTACACGTTGTATTATGTATAAATTTTGTAGATACTGAGGAAATGCAGTCGTGCGGTCGTTGTTGGTTGTTAAGCCCTTAAAATCAGAATAAATGTAGAACTTTATAGATCTGATAGAGATTACATCTGTCCTTCTACACAAAGACTCAGAGTCGGATCCATTCAAGGATTAAAAAGAGGGGGGGGGGGGGGGGTTCGAAATCAACTGTACATTTGTATACTGGCACTACTGTACAGGAGAACCATTTTAAAATGTTAGCCATTAGACTACAGATAATCTATTAAAAATGATTTTAAACTTTTGAAAATAAAAAAAGAAAATGAAGGACACAAATCCATTACATTTTTTTTTCGAGGAAAAGTTAGGATCACCAGCCAAAACTAACCCCCTCCCCACTTTGTTTCTGTACGACTTCCAACAAAATGCACATAAAAAGAATCCAACAGTGTGTGTCAGAATAACTTTCATGTAAGGGCTCTCGATTGGCCTTCCTCGGTCATACTTTCAGTGCAAAACTTAAACAGTATGCCCCCCCCCCCATTAGATTCTAATGAACAAATTTTTCCAAGTTTCAAATTTAAAATGAGGAATTTAAAATTCTACTGGAATTTTAAATAAAATTCGGCTACTAGAGATCCATGCAAAGAAAAGAAGCATTTGTTTATGATGGAATCAATATAGCTGGCACTGCACTGACTGTACATCATTTTGTATTTATATTTTCCCCATTTTTTAAAAAGAAATTATTGCTTCTTTTTAAATTTCAAAGGTCCTGACCCTAGTAAGAAAAAAATGATGCTAGAGCCATGCCTGTTGTACATTATGATATAAAAGAAGGGTGTTCTTAATCAATAAATTTGGGTGGAATAGGGATCTATCCCCCTATAGAAATAAAAATTTATTTATTCCTCCTTCCTTACGAAATTGTTTATGTGTACTTATCATTTGAAGTATATCATACATCTGCTATCATGCCCTTTTTATATTTCATAATGAAAAAAATCAAATTCAAGGAATTGTGGTCCCCCACTTTTGGGTGTTTGTCTCATAAGTTATGCTTACAGACCCCCCCCCTCCCCCATTCTAAGTTTTTATAATATATTATCTCATAAATTATCAATATTCTACTCCCAAGAGAAGGCAAAAGGGTCCAAATTAACTGTTGTTTTGTTACCAAAGGGGGGTTATGAAAAGGTATGCACATGTGAAACATTAGAGCCCTATCATTTAAATTATCAACCAAAACTTATGGTCGATGTTGATGTTTTTAAATGTGGGTCAACCTCCAAGGGCAAGGTCACAAGGTCTGAATGTTTTTACCGATAGAAAAGTCTTGTCACAAGGAATGCACATGTGAAATGAGAAAGCCCCATCACTTTCCGTTTGTAAGTTATGGTCAAGGTGAAAGATTTGTGAAAAGTATGTCAAACTCTTAAGGTCAAGGTCACAAGGTCAAAACTTTTGGTATCCATGGAAATATCTTTTCACAAGGAATACACATGTGAAATATCAAAGCCCTGTCACTTTCCATTAAAAAGCTATGGTCAAGGTTAAAGTTTTTTTTAAAAGTAGGTCAAACTCAAAGGTCAAGGTCACAAGGTCAAAAATTTTGGTATCCATGGAAAGGTCTTGTCACAAGGAATACACATCTGTAACATGAAAGTCCTACCTCTTTTCAATCAAAAGTTATGGTCAAGGTTAAAGTTTTTGATAAGTAGGTCAAAGTCCAAGGTCAAGGTCAGAAGGTCAAAAATGTTGGTATCGATGGAAAGGTCTTATCGCAAGAAATACACATGTGTAATATGAAAGCCCTATCACTTTCCATTCAAAAGTTATGGACAAGGTTAAAGTTTTGAATAAGTAGGTCAAAGTCCAAGGTCAAGGTCAGAAGGTCAAAACTTTTGGTATCCATGGAAAGGTCTTGTCACAAGGAATACACATATGAAATATCAAAGCCCTATCACTTACCATTCAAAAAATATGCACTAGGTTAAAGTTTTTGTGACTGACGGACAGACGGACGGACGGACGAACCGGTTTTAATGTCCCCGCGCTTTCGCGAAAGCGGGGGACAATAAGATGGGGAGGGAGCATCTGTATCAATTGCACTAAATTTGGCTATATTTCAATTTTAAAAATTTCAGCTTTCATGATGACGTCCTCTGCCTCTAGCACAATTACCGGAAGGAAGAAAATGTTTAGATTCACCATAAATTATTGACAGAGGTTGTGGCATGTAATCCCTACAGTGCGGGAAAAAGCGAGAGTTCTACAGTATGGACAAATATTGCTGAACAACTTATGGATGTTACACCGGATGCATTAGTAGACGGAAGGCGATGCCGGGAGCGGACATCCTTACTTCTAACATACTTTAGATCCAATGACAGAGAAAAACTGTACAGGTAAGAAATCTACTTTTACATTCTGCCACGCGCGATTGTTGTAGAAATAGTTCAAGGTGAATTCAGTTCTATCCGAAATTTTCAGAAAATGAAATACATGTAATATGAAAATTTTTATTCCATTAAAGTAACAAATAAAAAGACAAAAAAAAAAAAAAAGAAAAGAAAAGGAAATAAAAAAAAGGGGAATTTCAGAAAAATAAATGTTTCCAATCCCTACTTTTTAACATTTGATCTCAATATATATGCACAACCAATGTAAATCCCTGAGATGTTTCTATTGAAAGAAACGTGCTGCAATTCGTGTATTAACACTCGTGACGTCACAATGCATAAGATCTAAAGAAACATGCCGCGACGGCTGTTCTAACCTGCAAACTGAGCCCGCGGTGACCTGAATTTTAACGTCACCCTTTTACCTAGAAAACGCGATTTCAGAAAACAAGAATGAAATAGACAACTATGGTGCATATATATATATAGAATAAATGTCATAATTTGTGTTTTGTTACGGGTATACAACACACAGCAAGTGCATTTATCGCATGAAATGCGCTAACGCGCATTACATGTACGATAAATGCACTTGCTGTGTGTTGTGTACCCGTAACACAAAACACAAATTAAGACACTTATTCTCTATTTAATCTCAGTCATACCCTCTTGACAGTAAGTGATAGGCTTTCATATTTCATACACACTTTCAAGATTTTATTTTAATATTCATTTTAACACCATTTATTCATGTATTAAACATTGAATTCGATGTTTAGATTAAAGACTGCGTTTATAAATGCCAATCCTTAAACGTGTATTTGTTTAAATACTCTGTTGGACAATAAACTGCTTTAAAATATGGGAAATTGAATTCCAATATGTACGAGCCGAATTTTTTTCTCAGATCAGGGACGGAGGAAGAATACTCAAAAAAAGAAAGCTTACTGAATGAGATTGACGAACTTAGTAAAGAGGAGAGTCATAAAAGTGTAGGGACAGAGAAGGAAAAGAAAAAGGAAGAAGAAAGGAAAGGGGACATAATTAGGAAAAAGGCACTTGAAAATATGACAAATGGTAACTAATTTAAAATTACAACGGTAGTTTTTATAATAACATACATGCATAATTAGTAATCATTTCTGATAAATTTCATTTGTAAAGAAAAAAAATGTTTTGTGAAGTACATGTATGCTATGATCTGCCGTGCGACAGGATGTTTATTGTTGTGATATTGGTCGGCCCGTGTCAAAATTACAATGATGTTGTTTTCCTTCGAGATTATTTTTTCCCGAGATTGCGATAAAAAATTCCGAAATTTATTGATTGCCTTGTAAAAAAAAAGCTGAATTCCGCCTGATCAAGTTGAAAAGTGTTTTGAGTGGAGGGTAGAATAATCAAACAGTACATGCAGATGAATAAATACGTGTAATTCAAATGACGCTCTAAACAAAATGTATGTGAAGGTTGTGTTGTACACTGTTTTCTCTTCTTTTCATTTTAGTTCCCTACCGGCAACGCCGGAGGGGACTCTTAGTTTCCTCTCGGTCTGTCCGTCCGTCCGTCTGTCCGATTTTCAGTTTTCCGGACTTTTTTTCTGCAACTATGGATGTATTGAGATGAAATTTCATACATAGCTTGGTCTTGGATAGCTACAGTTTGGTCATGATTGACCTATTTTTGAAGAGTTATGCCACTTGATGACTTACAAAGTTACCGCCGGTAGGGGACTATGTATTGCTTGCAATACACAAAGAATGCTTGGTTTTACAACCTGTCCTCTCCGTTATGGTCCTTTCATGGTTCAAGTAAATCATTGAATGACAGACAGCACAATTAAAGTAGTTTGTTATTTCAGATGAAAAAGAAGTAGATGATGAGACTGATGCGACAAGACCCACGGTGACGAAAGCGAAAAGAAGGAGGAACGACATGCTCGGCTATCTAAAGGAGAAAACTGAAAAGGAAAATCTTATAGAAAAAGAAAAACTCGAACTAGAAAGAGAGCGAATCAATCTGGAAAAAAGGAGACAAGAGATGGAAGTTGAACGATTTAAGATTGAAAAAGAGGAGCACATTAAAATGCTAGAATTGATAAGCAACATTGTTAAAAATAAGTGAAAAAAAAAAACAAACAAACGGATACAGCATGTATCATTCTACTAGTATTTATTCTGTCAATTTTTAACATTTTGTGCAATTTCATATGTTATTTATATAATGTTCTAATGTTGGTGCATCAATATTAAAGAAATCACTAGTTTGACTTCCGTAAATACAAGAATGGCAGTTTGTTAGTAAACATCTGACTCTATAATATCTACCGACAGGTTGAAGGTACAGTTTCAAGTTTTTCTTGAAATCCAGAAATGCAAATTGTTGGGTAACTTTGCTGAAACCCCACTCAACACATTGTCTGACGGAAGACATTCTCTGATTAAACTCCTTCTCATTTGGAGAGAGACAGGCCCCTTTAAACGGACCCAGGAGATGAGAATGTAGAGGGTAGGCATTATCGCCATACAAATAAAAAGGCCTTCCATTAGGATCTGTCATGTTGCGTTCTAGTTTCTGAAGAATTTGACTTTCCCTTAATAGGGCGGCGTCGTGTCTTTTCCCCTCTATTGGACCATACAAGTTGGCGATCAGTCCATTTGGCACAACGACTGATTGGAATTTTAGTCCATGGGTCCTCTTATGACCTATTTGATGGAAAGAAATAGAATATATTTTATTTTCAAAACGCTGATGAATTTCACGACTCTGCTTTTTTTTTTTTTTTTGCACGGTATTTGGTTTCAGTTTACAATATACACAATTTTCATACTAAAAAATACGACAGTAAACGTTTCTTTGTATCAAGGGTTTTATATAATACTGACCAGAGAAAGTCACTTCTTGGTACATGGATGGTCTAGATATAGGTCTCAAAGTACCATCAATAAATCCCCAACAATGTTCCAAAGGTGCTTTGTCATAGATAGCATCGCTGAAGATTTCAAGGTTAGAAAAATTCAACCATTGTTGGTTTAAGTTGGTCAAAAGGTGTCCATGAGTTTCATCAAGGAAGTTGACTGTCTGTTTAATAACAAAAATTAAAACAGTCGTTTAAGAATGGAATATATATACATTGTACATCAAGAAACAGGAATTCAAAATGAGAAAGAATTAAAGGATCATGCAGCTTGCTTTCTCATAATTGCACAATAAGTCTTAGCTCAATAGTACGATAAGGTTTATCAAGATGCTGGTAGTCTAAGTATCATACACTCAAACACTCGTCTGATCACAATATCACGCCATTGCAATGATGCAATCGTTATCGATCTACCGATATCTAACTATTGATCAAAACGGAAGATACGATAATACGAAATTCAGTTTCATGGTCCTATCAGAAATCCATGGTAGTCTTGAATACATAAACTGCTTTTACCTCATTGAAAATCATACTAATTTCCGGTTGAGACCTCCCAAATAAGGGAACCAGGTCAGCAAGTCTGTTTGGATAAGCCATGCGCCGCAATGTGATGCACAAACCCTCCTGACCACTAGCTACAGTGTTGTTCGCACAAACTATCCTTTGAGGAACTCGTAATGCATGTTCTATTCTGGTCAAGCTCTCCTTTTCAAACCTTAGAAAAATCAAATTTAACTTAGCTGAAGTTTTAAACTTTATACTGTTTGTTTTTATGTCCCCATAATAGGAGGAAAATTTTTTCAGTCTTTTTAAATTTGTTAATGTTTTCTGATTTTTTTTTTTTCGCAAGAGAAATGATCTCGACCTTGGAGTTTGACCTACATTACAGGTGTTACACTGAAATACGTGTTTCTTTTTTTTCAATTTTCTATCGATCGCTGCAAAGGTTAGGTTATGATCGTGAGTGCTATTAAAGCGACCAAGGCGCACTATTTCTTTTAAGTTCTATGTAATTTGTATGGAGGATTGAATGGACACTAGTAATTCTATTTTTTTTGTAAGTCAGATCCGGTTACGGAAATCCGGAAATACATGACGATACATCTGATCATAACCCATACTAATAATAATTTCAAGAAGTTTTGACGATACACACATCAGACAATTCATTTCTATGTCAAATCTTAAATCATACTGTTCTATATTCCAAGACATTCTGAGTGTTTGAGAGTATTTGATTAAATAAGTTATCGGTAATTCTCAAATCACTCATTATATTTACTTTAATAAGAATGGGTCTTTATATTTATAATTAATATGTTTTAAACATTTAGTTAGATAAACCTTTTTTTCAAGATTTGATTATCGATTCGACATAAAGTATGCACTAACCGAAACAACGATATGCATTCCGAGTCATCCAATGTGTTCAGATTGAAGCGTGCTCCATTTGAGACCAGCTGACTTTTCGACCGGGGTCGCTTACTTGTTAGAAGAAGAAATTCTTCGTCCGTTAAGACGTTTTGGTCATATAAGACCATCAAATCATCCTCCCTTGAAGAAAGAAAAGTGTGTGGTATTAAATTTTCATATTGTTATGGGTCAGAATACCCTTAAAACGCCAGCAAAAATCAGACAAAGACAGAATATAAATTTACAAGTTTAATTATATACAAAATATATATATTTGAAATTACAACTTACAATTCAATGTCCGGATCAAAGTGTCCGTTACGGTCCACAAAGTCTATCGAATGTATGGTTTCCGGTAATCACAAACGTTCTCGAAAGATCGGTGTCCAAACGTTGTTAAATGGATTAAAGTCTCAACAAATAAAGTGTCCCAGTATATCAGAATAGATGAATGAATCGTGTCTACGAATGTGTACGAATGTCCCTTAACACAGTTCCTCAGAGGTATATATACTTAATACAAATGAATTTACCAGAAGCTTCTAGAACAATGACTCATTACAAATGATTAACAATAGAGTAAATTCTAGAAATCACAGTCATGTGATGATAATGATGTAACAAAGAACATACTAGAATATTCTCTAATGAAATAAACATGACATAGTAAAATCTAGACAGAATTATTATGAAATCATTAAATAACATGACTAAGTACATGTGTACCTACACATAAAGTAAAACTAAAATAATACATGACCCACAACACCTCCCCCCTTAAAAAAGTTTGAATGTCAATGAAAACTTAGGTGGTAAATTCTGCAAAAATCACTCATGAAACTCTCGATAGTGCATCTGCAATCACATTGTCTTTGCCCTTGATATGGTTAATAATGATATCGTACTCTTGCAACAATAAACTCCACCTTGTAAGTCTTTGATTCTTGTTTGACATTTTGTGCAAAAATGTGAGAGGGTTGTGGTCAGTATACACAAGAATGGGATGTAAAGTAACATTCAAATAAACATCAAAATGTTGTAAAGCTAACAATAATGCAAGACACTCTTTTTCAATAGTAGAGTAATTCTTTTGACATTTTGTCAATTTCTTTGAAAAATAACAAACAACTCTATCTACACCATCATCATTTTCTTGAAACAAAGCAGCCCCGATTCCTACGTCACTGGCATCAACAGTAAGCTTAAATTGCTTATCAAAATTTGGAGCTGACAGGACAGGACTATTCATAAGAACACATTTAATTTTCTTAAAAGATTCGTCACAGTCATTGGTCCACGCAAAATTCACTCTCTTTTGTAACAGATTGGTAAGTGGACCAACAACTGACGAGAAATTTGGACAAAATTTTCTGTAAAATCCTGCCATTCCCAAGAATCTCATTATCTCTTTCTTATTGGTAGGAATCGGGAACTTTGAAATAGCTTCCACCTTGGCCATGATAGGAGTAACAAAACCTTGACCTACTTTGTGACCCAAATATTCTACAGTCGCGTGACAAAATTCACTTTTCGCAAGGTTCACTGTGAGGTTTGCTTTTGCTAGTATGTCGAAGAAGGTACGCATGATTCGGAGATGATCATCCCAGGTGTCGCTGTAGATGATGACGTCATCGATGTACGCCTCGCATCCTTCGAGATGATTTAGGAGCGAATGAATCATCCTCTGGAATGTGGCTGGTGCGTTTTTCATACCAAAGGGCATTACTTTATATTGGTATAGCCCATCTGGAGTCGCAAATGCCGATATTTCTCTGGCTCTCTCTGTAAGCGGGACCTGCCAATAGCCTTTAAGCAAGTCAAATTTACTGACAAATTTTGCACTGCCAATTTTATCGATACAGTCATCGATTCGTGGGATCGGATAAGAGTCAGTTTTGGTGACTGAATTGACTTTTCTAAAGTCCGTACACAATCGGTAAGTTCCGTCTGGCTTCGGAACCAGAATACATGGGGAACTCCAATCACTATTGCTGGGTTCAATAATGTCATTTTCGAGCATGTATTGAATTTCTTTCCGCATGTATTGAAGTTTTATCGGGTTTAACCGATAGGGATGCTGTTTGATAGGTGACGCATCACCCACAATGACGTCATGATGAGATGCATTCGTCATTTTTGGAACGTCTGGAAAGATGGTCGTATATTCCCGCATTAATTGATGCACTTCCTCTTTTTGATGCACGGTCAAATGTCCGAGTTTCACTTCCGGATTTGTCAGAATTTCAGAATTCTTCAAACGGACACTTTGAGCGAAGTCTTTTTCGACAGTCTCTTCATTACATTCAGGTTCAACACAATTTTCTAATGTATTTACATTGGCCAAAGTGGAAACTGGTTTTACAAAATTTCGGTCACTTCTATCAAAATACTCTTTCAACATGTTAACATGACACACTCTTTTTTCTTTTCGCCGACCTGGTGTCTTAACCACATAGTTAACATCACTAATTTTACTCTCAATCTCATAAGGACCGAAATATCTAGCTTGCAAAGGATGACCAGGGATAGGCAAAAATACAAGAACTTTATCGCCTGGTTTAAAAACTCTGTTTCTAGCATCTTTGTCATACCATGTTTTCATTTTCATTTGTGATGTTTTGAGATTTTCTTGAGCTAATTTGCAAGCATTATATAATTTCTCTTTGAAATTAGACACGTAGTCTAAGAGATTCAAATCGCTAGTCTCAGTCAACCATTTTTCCTTCAATAACTTCAATGGCCCTCTGACCGTATGCCCAAAAACTAGATCAAAGGGACTGAACCCCAGGGACTCCTGAACCGCTTCTCGTGCCGCAAACAACACGAGGTGAACCCCTTCATCCCAGTCTTTTCCATACTGGTGACAATATGTTTTCATCATAGTTTTAAGGGTTTGATGAAAGCGTTCAAGTGCCCCCTGGGACTCAGGATGGTACGCAGAAGACTTATACTGCCTGATACCTAGCTCATGCATAACCTGCTGAAACAATCCTGACATAAAATTCGAACCCTGATCTGACTGAATAGCCTTGGGAGCACCTACGAAACTGAAAAACTTTGTAAGGGCCTTAACTATGGTCTTTGCCTTAATATTCCTAAGAGGTATGGCTTCAGGAAACCTAGTCGAAGTACACATAATTGTCAGTAAGTACTGATTCCCTGACCTAGTCCTAGGCAAAGGACCTACACAATCAACTAACACCCTACTAAAAGGTTCCTCAAAGGCTGGAATGGGTTGGAGGGGAGCAGGTGGTATAACTTGATTGGGTTTACCTACCATCTGACAACTATGACAAGACTTACAAAACTCAGACACATCTTTTCTCAACTTAGGTCAGTAGAAGTGACTTAAAATCCTATTATAAGTCTTATTGACACCTAAATGACCTGCCATGGGTGTGTCGTGAGCTAAACTCATGATGTCCCCGCGATACGCTACTGGAACCACTATCTGGTGAACGACCCGCCACACGTCATTAGGGGGTGCATCGGGTGGTCTCCATTTCCGCATAAGGATGCCATCTTGTATGTAGAAGCACTCTCCGACTTTGTCCGCTTCTTCTCGGGGAAGGGCCCTCTTGCTTAGTCGGATGATCTCCGGATCTTTAGTTTGCTCGGAGAGGAGCTGCTCACGGCTTAAGGCATCTGTACCCCTGTCTAATGGCGGATGGGAATCATCACCAGGTACTGCCGGAGACTTGTCTACATGAAGTGGTACTGACGTTTCAGGTACGTTGTCATCAGTGGTAGACATGAATGTGTCAGAAAGGTCTATATCTTCGGAGGGATGGTCCTCGTTAAGCGCAGAAGTACTCTCGGCCTCTTTTAGTCTGTTCCTGGCCATCGCCCTGGTAACAGCGCAGGCTGGATACAAGTCGTCGTCTTCATCATCGGACACGACATCGGACGTGATTTTCTCACAAACAATCGGATCGGCTACAACTTTGCCACCAGCTAAATCGTTGCCAAGCAACAAGGAAACGCCTTGAACGGGAAGAGTAGGTCGAACACCTACGATAACAGGTCCAGTAATTAAGTCTGACTTCAAATAAATTTTATGAAGGGGAACATCAATGACGCCTAGCTCCACACCCTGTAATAAAACTGACCTACCAGTAAAAGTGTGCTCAGACAAAGGCAATGAACCCTCTAACAATAAAGTCTGGGCAGCACCAGTATCTCTCAAAATCTGAACAGGCAACGCTTCGCTAGAATCACTGAGTGAAACAAATCCCTGTGACAAAAAGGGCTTATAATGATCCTCCACAAAATCATCAGAACTGGACTTAGAACCCTGAATCTCAGGAGTGTCAGAACAAATCGAATCTAAGGCTTTCCTATCATTTCTAACAGACGCACAGGCCTGTGACTTAAGTTCTTTTTTCTTCTTAAGCTTCAAACACTCACCAATAACATGACCTTTTTTCTTACAATAATTGCATGTAGAAAGCGACCCCACCCCTGGGGATGCCTCAGAACGTTCGGACCGGACGTAGAACCACCTTGAGATGGTGACTGGGAACTAATGGACGACTGAGACTCTTGTAAATTTTTCTTTGGAAAATCTGAAGTTTTTGCGCTATCGCTAGATTGAGTTTTTGACACAAAATTTTTCTTATGAGTGAGAGCATACGTATCAGACAAAACAGCGGCTTCTTCAAGAGTTTTAACATTTTTGTCTTCCAAATGAGTTCTTAAATCTTGATGTACACACTCTTTGAACTCTTCTATCAGAATTATTTGACGCAAATTGTCAAATGAATTGGGAATTTTCTTGGATCGAAACCACTGATCAAATAAATCTTCTTTTTCTCGAGCAAATTCAACATATGTTTGATTTTCAAACTTTTTGTACTTTCTAAACTTTTGTCTGTACGCTTCAGGTACTAACTGATATGCTCTCAAAATCGTGTCCTTGACCTTGTCATAGTCTGAACTCTCAGCAATACTGAGCGCCGAGTACACTTCAGCCGCTTTGCCAATAAGTACGCTTTGTAATAATGTTGGCCAAAAATCACGTGGCCACTTCAGATTGGCCGCGATTTTCTCAAAATGTGGAAAATATTTGTCCACGGACTTTTCTTGAAATTTTGGTACTAATCGGATGTTTTTGGCGGCGTCGAATTCAGACTTGACAAGCGAAGGAACAGGATTTTCATTAGCGCTTTTCTCTAACTTTAACTTTTCTAACTCAAATTGGAGTTCTTTCTCGTGCATACGTTCCTGTTTCTCTCTTTCTTCCTTTTCTCTTTCAAATTGTCTTATTTTTTCTTCTTTTTCAAATTGTCTTTCTTTTTCTTCTCTTTCAATTTGAAATTGTCTTTCTTTTTCTTCTTTTTCAAATTGTAATTGTATTTTCATTTTCTCTAATTCAAACTCAAATTTTGACATTTTGGTTTCGCTTGAAACAGGTTCAACAGGAAAATCGTATGACAAAAAGATTTCCTTAGCTAAAAGCTCTTTAGCCACAATATTTCTAATTTCTTGTTTTCTCATAGAAGATTTTACATCTAACTTCAAGTGAAGACCTAAACCAATCAAATCATCTTTCTTCAATGATTCGAACTCTTGTACAGTCGGCGATTTCAAAAATTCAGTGACCGAAAATACCATGATTGATTTCTGCTGGCAAACGTTTTACTAAAAAAAAATTTCTTTTTTTTTTTTAACGAACTTTACGTAAAGTGCAAATATGCAGAGATTACTATCCCGGACGAGCCCCCAATTCTGTTATGGGTCAGAATACCCCAAAACGCCAGCAAAAATCAGACAAAGACAGAATATAAATTTACAAGTTTAATTATATACAAAATATATATATTTGAAATTTTTCAGTAAAAAACAACAGATATCTGGATATTATCTATCAAAGACAAACAGTTCCTGTCATCTATAAATGATACGTATGTACTGATGTAATTTCATGGTTCTAAGATCGGTTTCTGTGTTAGATGTAAAAAATGATACTTTTTCTGCTATTTTTGGTTAAAATGTCGGTTTTTCATACTATTTACAAATTTCTGAGAAATATTCTAAATATAATTTACAATTCAATAATACAGTATAACCAATAATATAGCAAAGCGACTCAATAACATGGTCTTTCAACCCTTACCACTTAATAATTCAGTATAACCGCACAATAACATAGCAAAACCACTCTACAACAAGTAAGTAATTTGACCCTTTATAACATAAAAACACATCTCAATACAGTGTAAACACCCATATGACAAAGCAAAACCACTCAATAAAGACACTGTTTGACACTTAACTATATGAAAATCACTAAATAATACAGCATAACCAACCAATAACAAACAAAAAAAAAAACACCCAATAACGTGATGGTTTGACCCTTTGTTATAACAAAACCACTTACATTTGTAATAACACAGCATATCCACCTTATTACTTAGCATTACTACATAATAACGTGATGATTTGATCCTTCATTGTAACAAAACCGCTCAATAACACGGAATAACCATCCCAAAACATAGCATTACTAATCCAAAGCGTGACGATTTGACACTTTATTATAACAAAACCGCCTAATAACTTAGCATAACTATTTAATAAGGTAGTCGTTTGACCCTTAATTATATCAAAACCACTCAATTACACAGCATAAGCATAGCACCATCACTCAAAAACGTGATGGTTTGACACTTTATTGTAACAAAACCACTTTATAACACTGCATAATCATCCAATAACATAGCATTACCACTCAATAACAATCTTTCCTCGTTCTCTCTATGGAACCAGGACTGTTTTAATGTGGATTTTAGCAATATAAAGGGTCAAACAGACATGCTAATCAGTGATTTGATACAATAAAGGGTTAAACCATCACGTTATTTGGTGGTTTTGTAATATTATTGGGTGCTCATGCTTTGTTCTTGAGTGGTTTCATTATAAAAAAGAGGCAAACGACCACGTTATTGAGAAGTTATTTGGTGGTTATGGTGTGATATTAAGTAGTTTTGTAATAATAAAGTGTCAAATCATCACGTTATTGAGTGAGAATGCTAAGTTATTTGGTGGCTATACTATGTTATTGAATGGTTTTGTTATAATAAATTATCAAACAATCACGTTATTGAGTGGTAATGCTATTTTATTGGGTTGCTATGCTGTGTTATTGAGCGGTTTTGCTAAGATAAGGATCAAATCATCACGTTATTTTGTTGTAATGCTAAGTTATTGGGTAGCTATGCGGTGTTATTTTAAATTTTTGTTATAGCAAAAGTTAAAACCATCACGTTATTGGTTGGTTGTGCTGTATTATTAAGTGATTTTGATATAGTAAAGGGTATAACAACCACTTTATTGAGGGGTTTTGCTATGTCATTGAGTGTTTACACTGTATAATTAAGTAGTTCCTATGTAATTTAGGATCAAACGACTATGTTATTCAGTGGTTTTGCTATGTTATCAAGTGATTATACTGTATTATTAATTTGTGTATATATAATGAAGGGTTAAAAGACCATAATTTGAGTGGCTTTGCTATGTTATTGGTGGTTATCCTTTTTATTGAGTTGCTCTGTTACGTTATTGGGTGGTCATACCGTGTTATTCACGATTCACTGAGTGTTTTTGCAATATTATTCTGTGGTTATGGTATGAATTTCTATATTTCTTACTTTTTATTTTTCTAATTTGATACTCTTATGATATGTACAAATAAATTCAGTTTCATATCCTATATTACAACAAATATAAATTACATTTGAAATATTTCTCAGAAATCTGTAATTTTAGTATAAAAAACCGACATTTTTACCCAAAATAGCAGAAAAAAGTAGTATTTTTGCTTCTAATAGAAACATCGATCTTAGAACCATGAAATTACATCAGCATATACGTTTCATTTATAGATTACAGGAACTGTACCTTTTATAGATCATATCCAGATATCTGTTGTTTTTTACTGAAAAATACGGTTTTTGTCCCAAAATTACGTATATCATGTTTTGTAAACATTTATTACATGAGAAAAACATGAAATTAAACATCAGCATATACGTTTCATTTATAGATTACAGGAACTGTTTGCCTTTTGTAGATCATATCCAGATATCTGTTGTTTTTTACTGAAAAATACGGTTTTTGCCCCAAAATTACCAAAATTACGTATATCTTGTTTTGTAAACATTTATTACATGAGAAAAACTTGAAAATACATTAGAAAACAGGTTCAGATATTCGATTTTATAAGTAGTAAATATCTTATAATTAGTATATAAAAATCAGCAGCTGCTTATCTTACTTAAAATAACAATTTTTCTGTAAAAAACATCAATTTAGAAGCCATTGAACTAAAATATTGAGCCAAATATTATGTCATTCCAGAAAGAAGACTTTGTAGGTATTTCTTATATAATCTAATAACGATCATAGATAAAACTATAGAGTTTAGGAGCAAAAACTAAATGAAAATTGTCAATTTTTATGTATTTTGCAAGCCATTTTATTTCAATTCATGAATATTAATAAATATGCAAAATAGTTATTTTGCATATGATCACGTGATTAATAGAACAACCTTTCCTCGTTATATTGATACCAGTTACAGATGTTTAGCTCAACATTTGGCCAAGATATGGCTTTTTTACTTAACCAATAAGGCTTTCGTGACTTTAGCAGGGGGTTGCCATGGAAACGGTCGAAAAACACATAGCCTAAATGAGTTAATTTTTGAGTACATCCTGAAAACCGATTCTGTAGACCCTAAGGAACATTATGGTACCCGTGAAAAAAAGTACTCAAGGGGGTGCATGGGGGTCCCCACTGGCTCCCCGACTATGTTTGTAACGCACATTTTGATTGGTTGAGCGATGAAAATACTGCAAGGGGATTCACTGCAGTTTTTGCTATGACAGGGATTTTTTTGCCTCTTTTTGGGCCCTTATTCGGCCCCGTTCCCAATGAAAAATAATATCTTTATTTCCCAATTGTGGCTCTAAAATTTCCCAATCACACAGAGATGAAATTATCACCGAAATTAGTTAAATTTACTGGTTCAAAGTAGCAAATTTACTAACTATCTGCCATATTAGAGAGGTTAAGTTACAAGTTTTAGCGCAACTTGTACCTGTGACGTCATCACTCTCTGCGCACTTCGTGACGATGACGCAATTTTGTGACGTATGTCTACTCGTTTTGAACTGGTAACCAGAGCTGTACAAGTGCGAACAAAACGAGTAAGTATATTATCGAGTTATCCTTATATATGTGAGGACATTGCAATATTTTCATTTCATATGGAGAGTATGACATATTTCGCTTCAACATTTAATCAATTTCGTAACATTTTCATACAAGAATCGATAGAAATATGTTGGTCAAAATTACTATGCTACACGTTGTATTATGTATAAATTTTGTAGATACTGAGGAAATGCAGTCGTGCGGTCGTTGTTGGTTGTTAAGCCCTTAAAATCAGAATAAATGTAGAACTTTATAGATCTGATAGAGATTACATCTGTCCTTCTACACAAAGACTCAGAGTCGGATCCATTCAAGGATTAAAAAGTGGGGGGGGGGGTTCGAAATCAACTGTACATTTGTACACTGGCACTACTGTACAGGAGAACCATTTTAAAATGTTAGCCCTTAGACTACAGATAATCTATTAAAAATGATTGAAAACTTTTGAAAAAAAAAAAGAAAATGAATGACACAAATCCACTACATTTTTTTCGAGGAAAAGTTAGGATCACCAGCCAAAACTAACCCCCTCCCCACTTTGTTTCTGTACGACTTCCAACAAAATGCACATAAAAAGAATCCAACAGTGTGTGTCAGAATAACTTTCATGTAAGGGCTCTCGATTGGCCTTCCTCGGTCATACTTTCAGTGCAAAACTTAAACAGTATGCCCCCCCCCCCATTAGATTCTAATGAACAAATTTTTCCAAGTTTCAAATTTGAAATGAGGAATCTAAAATTCTACTGGAATTTTAAATGAAATTCGGCTACTAGAGATCCATGCAAAGAAAAGAAGCATTTGTTTATGATGGAATCAATATAGCTGGCACTGCACTGACTGTACATCATTTTGTAATTATATTTTCCCCATTTTTTTAAAAGAAATTATTGCTTCTTTTTAAATTTCAAAGGTCCTGACCCTAGTAAGAAAAAATGATGCTAGAGCCATGCCTGTTGTACATTATGATATAAAAGAAGGGTGTTCTTAATCAATAAATTTGGGTGGAATAGGGATCTATCCCCCTATAGAAATAAAAATTTATTTATTCCTCCTTCCTTACGAAATTGTTTATGTGTACTTATCATTTGAAGTATATCATACATCTGCTATCATGCCCTTTTTATATTTCATAATGAAAAAAATCAAATTCAAGGAATTGTGGTCCCCCACTTTTGGGTGTTTGTCTCATAAGTAATGCTTACAGACCCCCCCTCCCCCATTCTAAGTTTTTATAATATATTATCTCATAAATTATCAATATTCTACTCCCAAGAGAAGGCAAAAGGGTCCAAATTAACTGTTTTTTTTGTTACCAAAGGGGGGTTATGAAAAGGTATGCACATGTGAAACATTAGAGCCCTATCATTTAAATTATCATCCAAAACTTATGGTCGATGTTGATGTTTTTAAATGTGGGTCAACCTCCGAGGGCAAGGTCACAAGGTCTGAATTTTTTTACCAACAGAAAGGTCTTGTCACAAGGAATACACATGTGAAATGAGAAAGCCCCATCACTTTCCGTTTGTAAGTTATGGTCAAGGTGAAAGATTTGTGAAAAGTATGTCAAACTCTTAAGGTCAAGGTCACAAGGTCAAAACTTTTGGTATCCATGGAAATATCTTTTCACAAGGAATACACATGTGAAATATCAAAGCCCTGTCACTTTCCATTAAAAAGCTATGGTCAAGGTTAAAGTTTTTTTAAAAGTAGGTCAAACTCAAAGGTCAAGGTCACAAGGTCAAAAATTTTGGTATCCATGGAAAGGTCTTGTCACAAGGAATAAACATGTGTAACATGAAAGTCCTATCTCTTTTCAATCAAAAGTTATGGTCAAGGTTAAAGTTTTTGATAAGTAGGTCAAAGTCCAAGGTCAAGGTCAGAAGGTCAAAAATGTTGGTATCGATGGAAAGGTCTTATCGCAAGAAATACACATGTGTAATATGAAAGCCCTATCACTTTCCATTCAAAAGTTATGGACAAGGTTAAAGTTTTGAATAAGTAGGTCAAAGTCCAAGGTCAAGGTCAGAAGGTCAAAACTTTTGGTATCCATGGAAAGGTCTTGTCACAAGGAATACACATATGAAATATCAAAGCCCTATCACTTACCATTCAAAAAATATGCACTAGGTTAAAGTTTTTGTGACTGACGGACAGACGGACGGACGGACGAACCGGTTTTAATGTCCCCGCGCTTTCGCGAAAGCGGGGGACAATAAGACGGGGAGGGAGCATCTGTATCAATTGCACTAAATTTGGCTATATTTCAATTTTAAAAATTTCAGCTTTCATGATGACGTCCTTTGCCTCTAGCACAATTACCGGAAGGAAGAAAATGTTTAGATTCACCATAAATTATTGACAGAGGTTGTGGCATGTAATCCCTACAGTGCGGGAAAAAGCGAGAGTTCTACAGTATGGACAAATATTGCTGAACAACTTATGGATGTTACACCGGATGCATTAGTAGACGGCAGGCGATGCCGGGAGCGGACATCCTTACTTCTAACATACTTTAGATCCAATGACAGAGAAAAACTGTACAGGTAAGAAATCTACTTTTACATTCTGCCACGCGCGATTGTTGTAGAAATAGTTCAAGGTGAATTCAGTTCTATCCGAAATTTTCAGAAAATGAAATACATGTAATATGAAAATTTTTATTCCATTAAAGTAACAAATAAAAAGACAAAAAAAAGAAAAGAAAAGGAAATAAAAATTTCAGAAAAATAAATGTTTCCAAGCCCTACTTTTTAACATTTGATCTCAATATATATGCACAACCAATGTAAATCCCTGAGATGTTTCTATTGAAAGAAACGTGCTGCAATTCGTGTATTAACACTCGTGACGTCACAATGCATAAGATCTAAAGAAACATGCCGCGACGGCTGTTCTAACCTGCAAACTGAGCCCGCGGTGACCTGAATTTTAACGTCACCCTTTTACCTAGAAAACGCGATTTCAGAAAACAAGAATGAAATAGACAACTATGGTGCATATATATATATATATAGAATAAATGTCATAATTTGTGTTTTGTTACGGGTATACAACACACAGCAAGTGCATTTATCGTACATGTAATGCGCGTTAGCGCATTTCATGCGATAAATGCACTTGCTGTGTGTTGTATACCCGTAACAAAACACAAATTAAGACACTTATTCTCTATTTAATCTCAGTCATACCCTCTTGACAGTAAGTGATAGGCTTTCATATTTCATACACACTTTCAAGATTTTATTTTAATATTCATTTTAACACCATTTATTCATGTATTAAACATTGAATTCGATGTTTAGATTAAAGACTGCGTTTATAAATGTCAATCCTTAAACGTGTATTTGTTTAAATACTCTGTTGGACAATAAACTGCTTTAAAATATGGGAAATTGAATTCCAATATGTACGAGCCGAATTTTTTTCTCAGATCAGGGACGGAGGAAGAATACTCAAAAAAAAGAAAGCTTACTGAATGAGATTGACGAACTTAGTAAAGAGGAGAGTCATAAAAGTGTAGGGACAGAGAAGGAAAAGAAAAAGGAAGAAGAAAGGAAAGGGGACATAATTAGGAAAAAGGCACTTGAAAATATGACAAATTGTAACTAATTTAAAATTACAACGGTAGTTTTTATAATAACATACATGCATAATTAGTAATCATTTCTGATAAATTTCATTTGTAAAGAAAAAAAATGTTTTGTGAAGTACATGTATGCTATGATCTGCCGTGCGACAGGATGTTTATTGTTGTGATATTGGTCGGCCCGTGTCAAAATTACAATGATGTTGTTTTCCTTCGAGATTATTTTTTCCCGAGATTGCGATAAAAAATTCCGAAATTTATTGATTGCCTTGTAAAAAAAAGCTGAGTTCCGCCTGATCAAGTTGAAAAGTGTTTTGAGTGGAGGGTAGAATAATCAAACAGTACATGCAGATGAATAAATACGTGTAATTCAAATGACGCGCTAAACAAAATGTATGTGAAGGTTGTGTTGTACACTGTTTTCTCTTCTTTTCATTTTAGTTCCCTACCGGCAACGCCGGAGGGGACTCTTAGTTTCCTCTCAGTCTGTCCGTCCGTCCGTCTGTCCGATTTTCAGTTTTCCGGACTTTTTTTCTGCAACTATGGATGTATTGAGATGAAATTTCATACATAGCTTGGTCTTGGATAGCTACAGTTTGGTCATGATTGACCTATTTTTGAAGAGTTATGCCACTTGATGACTTACAAAGTTACCGCCGGTAGGGGACTATGTATTGCTTGCAATACACAAAGAATGCTTGGTTTTACAACCTGTCCTCTCCGTTATGGTCCTTTCATGGTTCAAGTAAATCATTGAATGACAGACAGCACAATTAAAGTAGTTTGTTATTTCAGATGAAAAAGAAGTAGATGATGAGACTGATGCGACAACACACATGGTGACGAAAGCGAAAAGAAGGAGGAACGACATGCTCGGCTATCTAAAGGAGAAAACTGAAAAGGAAAATCTTATAGAAAAAGAAAAACTCGAACTAGAAAGTGAGCGAATCAATCTGGAAAAAAGGAGACAAGAGATGGAAGTTGAACGATTTAAGATTGAAAAAGAGGAGCGCATTAAAATGCTAGAATTGATAAGCAACATTGTTAAAAATAAGTGAAAAAAAAACAAACAAACGGATACAGCATGTATCATTCTACTAGTATTTATTCTGTCAATTTTTAACATTTTGTGCAATTTCATATGTTATTTATATAATGTTCTAATGTTGGTGCATCAATATTAAAGAAATCACTAGTTTGACTTCCGTAAATACAAGAATGGCAGTTTGTTAGTAAACATCTGACTCTATAATATCTACCGACAGGTTGAAGGTACAGTTTCAAGTTTTTCTTGAAATCCAGAAATGCAAATTGTTGGGTAACTTTGCTGAAACCCCACTCAACACATTGTCTGACGGAAGACATTCTCTGATTAAACTCCTTCTCATTTGGAGAGAGACAGGCCCCTTTAAACGGACCCAGGAGATGAGAATGTAGAGGGTAGGCATTATCGCCATACAAATAAAAAGGCCTTCCATTAGGATCTGTCATGTTGCGTTCTAGTTTCTTTCCCTTAATAGGGCGGCGTCGTGTCTTTTCCCCTCTATTTGACCATACAAGTTGGCGATCAGTCCATTTGGCACAACGACTGATTGGAATTTTAGTCCATGGGTCCTCTTATGACCTATTTGATGGAAAGAAATAGAATATATTTTATTTTCAAAACGCTGATGAATTTCACGACTCTGCTTTTTTTTTTTTGCACGGTATTTGGTTTCAGTTTACAATATACACAATTTTCATACTAAAAAATACGACAGTAAACGTTTCTTTGTATCAAGGGTTTTATATAATACTGACCAGAGAAAGTCACTTCTTGGTACATGGATGGTCTAGATATAGGTCTCAAAGTACCATCAATAAATCCCCAACAATGTTCCAAAGGTGCTTTGTCATAGATAGCATCGCTGAAGATTTCAAGGTTAGAAAAATTCAACCATTGTTGGTTTTAGTTGGTCAAAAGGTGTCCATGAGTTTCATCAAGGAAGTTGACTGTCTGTTTAATAACAAAAATTAAAACAGTCGTTTAAGAATGGAATATATATACATTGTACATCAAGAAACAGGAATTCAAAATGAGAAAGAATTAAAGGATCATGCAGCTTGCTTTCTCATAATTGCACAATAAGTCTTAGCTCAATAGTACGATAAGGTTTATCAAGATGCTGGTAGTCTAAGTATCATACACTCAAACACTCGTCTGATCGCAATATCACGCCATTGCAATGATGCAATCGTTATCGATCTACCGATATCTAACTATTGATCAAAACGGAAGATACGATAATACGAAATTCAGTTTCATGGTCCTATCAGAAATCCATGGTAGTCTTGAATACATAAACTGCTTTTAATTACCTCATTGAAAATCATACTAATTTCCGGTTCAGACCTCCCAAATAAGGGAACCAGGTCAGCAAATCTGTTTGGATAAGCCATGCGCCGCAATGTGATGCACAAACCCTCCTGACCACTAGCTACAGTGTTGTTCGCACAAACTATCCTTTGAGGAACTCGTAATGCATGTTCTATTCTGGTCAAGCTCTCCTTTTCAAACCTTAGAAAAATCAAATTTAACTTAGCTGAAGTTTTAAACTTTATACTGTTTGTTTTTATGTCCCCATAATAGGAGGAACATTTTTTCAGTCTTTTCAAATTTGTTAATGTTTTCTGATTTTTTTTTTTCGCAAGAGAAATGATCTCGACCTTGGAGTTTGACCTACATTACAGGTGTTACACTGAAATACGTGTTTCTTTTTTTTCAATTTTCTATCGATCGCTGCAAAGGTTAGGTTATGATCGTGAGTGCTATTAAAGCGACCAAGGCGCACTATTTCTTTTAAGTTCTATGTAATTTGTATGGAGGATTGAATGGACACTAGTAATTCTATTTTTTTTTTTGTAAGTCAGATCCGGTTACGGAAATCCGGAAATACATGACGATACATCTGATCATAACCCATACTAATAATAATTTCAAGACGTTTTGACGATACACACATCAGACAATTCATTTCTATGTCAAATCTTAAATCATACTGTTCTATATTCCAAGACATTCTGAGTGTTTGAGAGTATTTGATTAAATAAGTTATCGGTAATTCTCAAATCACTCATTATATTTACTTTAATAAGAATGGGTCTTTATATTTATAATTAATATGTTTTAAACATTTAGTTAGATAAACCTTTTTTTTCAAGATTTGATTATCGATTCGACATAAAGTATGCACTAACCGAAACAACGATATGCATTCCGAGTCATCCAATGTGTTCAGATTGAAGCGTGCTCCATTTGAGACCAGCTGACTTTTCGACCGGGGTCGCTTACTTGTTAGAAGAAGAAATTCTTCGTCTGTTAAGACGTTTTGGTCATATAAGACCATCAAATCATCCTCCCTTGAAGAAAGAAAAGTGTGTGGTATTAAATTTTCATATTTAATTTACAAGTATGCCACATACTGTAAATTTTACCGCAAATTCTACAGTAGATTTAACTACTTTGCTTTGATTCATACTTTCTTGGAAAACCCCAACAGATACAGTATCTGATATAGATCTGATACACGAAAATTTGGTCATTGGTATGTCGAAAAATAAAAGAATATATTTATATATTGATATTTACCATCGTGTACCCATTCTTTGATCCGAATTTTCTTTGTCTGCCTTCTACGCGTATCTGTGCCTGTACGTGTAACGAAAGTCGTTTCTGATTTCATGACGTCAGCGATGACGTATAAGTGTAACGTCATACGTACACGTTGACGTCACTTGTAACTTAACCTCTCTATTGTTGCAAGCAGCAAGAAATTAAATCATATCTAAATGAAAATAATTTGATTAAACATTCAATTCTGAACTTTTAATTGCATAAACTGTCATTTTACTTTTAGATTAGTATTTACTTCCTTTTCGTACTTCCCAAACGTGCTAATTTTCCCAATTGCATAGGCCCCGACCCCATTCCCAAATTACTGAAAAAAATCACTGTTTATAATGACGTCATACGTTAAAAGCAGACGTTTTCTAGCACATAAATGAACATTTGCATTAGAGTAGGGTTACCATACTGATGTTTTACAAAAACATGCTGACGCCTCGCGGTAGGTAAAACTCAATCTCTGACAGGGGATTCGCCGATACCCTGACAGTTTTTGTAAACCACACACATGGTAACCCCTATACCAGATGATCTGTGAAGTTTTCACAATTTTTCGGAACCCCCATAGAGAGATGATGAACCCTATATTGATGGTCAAGGTCATGGGTCCAACAACAACAACAACAACAACAACATCAACATCAACAACAACAACAACAACAACAACAACAACAACAACAACAACAACAACAGCAACATCAATTGCAACAACAAACAACCATTAAAAGAGGAAAAAAGGCAAAGTAAACACATTCACATAAAGAATGCCTTCATGATGATGTATTTCCTCAACCACTCATTTCCAAATGTTCATGATTTACACAAAAAAGAGAGCTTAAAAAAAAACAACAAAAAACCAAAACCAAAAAACAAAACAAAACCCCCCCAAAAAAACTAAAACAAAAGAAATATTTACTGTGAAATGTAGACATGTCGATAATTGTCAGTCCGAAGGAAATGCCTGATAAAAATTCTTTCGAACTGACAAAAGTTCGCAGTACGAGGGCTGATTGATATGTTGTAAGCCTCGGTTTTCTGAGATGCAAAAGGTATTTTGCTGATATATTATCTCCAGAAAGGACAAACAAACACACAGCTACGGGAAATATAAACTTAAGCGCAGTGGAAATCTCACTAATTAAAGGTGGGTTATTCCATCAGGACAATGCTCCTTTTCACAGGTCTGTCTGTCATTGCCGTGGCTGCCATAATGATTAATCGAGGCTTTTAAAATTTTACTTGTCATGAGCATGCGCCTTTTCATCCGGAATTTCATCTATTCCCAAAAGTGAGAGCAGCGTTTTCTGGTACCAACTTCCTGTCCGACGATAGCGTCACACTTACAGTGGATGGCTTTCTGACCATTCAAGATAATGAGTTCTTTAAAGAGGTATTGAGGCCATTAAACACCGGTAGCAAAAGTTTATAGATACTGAAGGGGGTTATGAAGAAAAATAATGCGAAACGTCTGATAAAATTCAAATCGTTCAACACTAGGCTCACAACATATCAATCAGCCATCATACTTTTTTTATTTTTCGGACTGACAAAACTACCATACCTTTGTACGGAGTCGTTTACAGTGTACAAGTATGAGTCAGTCAAGCGTTAAAGGGAAAGCTGGTATACAAACAAAGCTAACGGTTCAGGGGAAGGATAAAAAGAAGAGATTATCTATGTCAGACAGTTGCAAGTCGGAGGCGGATGAAGAAAGCGGAGAGGTACCCGTACATGAGACGGACAAAAATGAAGCAATACAAAAGGATCTGTCGTCCATAAAATCCGAGTTAAAACAAACAGTGAAAAAGTCAGATCTTGATAGTGCCATAGAGAAAGTGATAAAACAGCAGGATATAGAAGAAATAGTCAAAAGAGTAGTAAAGTCGTTGTTAGAGGAGTCTAAAGAAAGCGTTAAAAAAGAAGTAGGAACTAAAAAGGAGTACGAAGAGAGCATTAGAGACCGGACGGGCTTTCTAAGTAAGAAAATAGACAAATTACAGGGAACAGTTAACAGTTTACACGAGAAAATAGCATCACAGCAAACGGACATCAGAAAGTGTTCTAAGAACATTTTAAAAACGTTTTGCGGTAGTAGCGAAATGTTTTTATAACGTTTTAACAACATTTAAAAGTGATGGAAGAATCGAATTATTTGAAGATATTTTGAAAATGTTACAATAACGTTGTTGAAACATTTATATAAAATGTAACGAGAATACATTTATACAACAAAACAGAAAAAATGTTTTTAAGATGTTTTAAGAACATTTTGAATTTTATTGAAATAAATTATTAATTATTAAAAACATGTTTAAAACATTTTATAAAATTTTATTGGCTAGTTTCAAATCGTAATATGAATTGATATTGCTGCATTTATAGCAATCTTTAGTTTGATTTTCAAAAAGACCATCTGTAACATTTGACTTTCATAATTGTCATTATATACATTGTTGAAAATTCCAGAAAAATAAAGACAATATATAATTCAGAAAGATCAATCTGGTTAACCATGTTAACGTAGGGAAAATATCGAAGTGTTTAGCAAACACATTTCTACTACAAAACATAAAGTTTATGTATAGATACCTGCATTTGAATGTTTTATAAAATGAGTTTGAAGCATTGTAGAAACATTGTAGAAATGTTTTTGAAACATATATTATAAAAACGTTTTAAAAACATTGTTAAAATATAAATATAAAACATTGATTTGAAATATAAAAAAAAAATCATTGCAAAAACTTTTATAAAAAAAATTGATTAAATGTTTATAAATAAACAGCTTCCATTTGCAATTGACAAATTCCATTTTGTCAAATGAGCGTTGTACCGGGTTAAGAAATGTTGTATGATACCATAAATCCAATAAAAGGAAACTAAAATGCAGCTTTATACATATTTATTCATAAAATGTAGCTATTTATATTTCTTCATGTTCAATGATGATATCTATAAGGTACACTTTGAAAAAACATTTTATGCATACAATTACATGTTCGCATATTAGTAAGACAA
Organism: Pinctada imbricata; assembly: GCA_033119305.1. Lineage (NCBI taxonomy): Eukaryota > Metazoa > Mollusca > Bivalvia > Pterioida > Pteriidae > Pinctada > Pinctada imbricata. Next base: position 9,884,499 of record VSWD01000006.1, read on the forward strand.
AAGGATATTCGGGCACTAACTAAATATAGTTCTATACTTTTTTTTACAGTAATTGATACCATAACTTTTTTTATATTGAAGGTGTTTCACAGAATTCTGTTAAAATCATCAAACTCTGGTTAAAATGAAATGCAGTAGCAAGATAAATAAAATACAAGGATTTATAATTTATAGTATGAAAACTTACATTTTTAAATCTTAGTCTGAATTCTGAGAGAGAGATGTTCTTAAGAATGTGAAGTTACAGTAGAATAAACAATTAAATGAAAACTTAACAGAATTCTGTTAGCACTACAACATAAATTATACTTCTTCTGTGTTTATTCATTCTAAACTAAATCAAGATGAAGATGAAGATGCAGTAGAATAAACAATGAAATGAAAGCATATGATCTGAACTTAACAGAATTCTGTTAGTACAACGTAAATTACACTTCTTCTGTGTTTATTTATTCTATACTTAATCAATCAAACTTTGCCGGTTGACCATAATATAAACAGAATTTTGTTAAGCCATGAACTGAGGATCGGTCAAGTACATGCATATTTGTTTAAGTGGTAACAGAATTCTGTTAAGAAATTATCCTATTGATGCAGACAATAGGCAGTCCATCATTCTTATTGGAATTACATTATTGATAAATTCATATTGTAGCCATGATAACATTCATTAAAATTACATAATTATTTTGACAGAGTTCTTATCATACATAGATGTAACTAAAATGCCAGCTGGTGATATACAAAATTAGTTATAAGATATACTTGAAAGAGATTGGATATAGATGTGAGGGTGTTTGTGTGACGTCACATATTTCTATACGGTTCATAGGTACATACACATGTGTAAAATACATTTGTCTATGAATTTTCTAGTTCAAAAGTGAAAAAAATGTTATGAAAGCAATAGAAGGTATGTACATTGTTAAAAGATGTTGAACTATCTATTGTTTATGCCAATTTAGAAAATCCATCTTACTGATCCATAAGGGTTAATTTTTTGTTGAATAGTGATTCATCTGTGAAGAAAAGGTCGAATCGCTAATGATAAAAAGACGGACCCTACTCGTCTTAAACATGCTGAAGAATATTAACTTTAAATGGTCAAAGTCCTTGTACATGTTATAAATTTCTCCGGTGAGTGCATTTAGCATAAAGACGCTTTAACGTATAATGAAGAACCTATGATCTTCATTTGAAGTTGAATTTGGAAATAAACAGCGTCGTTGTTAGAAGTTTCAATGCACTGATTTATTAGAGAGGTTTAGTTACAAGTTTTAGCGCGACGTGTACGTATGACGTCATCACTTCCTGCGATCTTTGATCAAATGACGTCATGACGTGACGTATAGCTACACGTTATGGACGTGTAAACGACGCTCTACACGTAACGACTGAACGGGTAATTTCTTTGAAAATTCCCACACTAATCATTGATCGAGCTTCCAGTTTTCAGTGTTATAAAGCAAGTTTAGGATTCTAACTTTCCTTACGTCGAGATTTTACGAATCTCGATGTACATTTCTCGCATATTTAACTGATGAAGAGAAGCTAGCTACACGTACACATTCCTACATATCTATACTTAGACCCCTCCGGTACGTACGTATAACTAAATGACGTCTTCGGATTGTGACGTCAAACGGTGACGTGTACATGAATGACACACGTACACGTTGAAAGCACTTGTAACTAAACCTCTCTATTATCTCTTGTAAAAGATATTTCGAAAGCTTCAGTATCAAAACAAAAATATTTTACAAAAGCATAATCTACATAGGTTGTATATACTATCATGTGTGATGGTGAGCATTTGATTTATGAGCACATTTGTAAAAAAAACATATTCCATAGTAATGACACAATCAAGTTGATATAATTCATTCATACATGTTTGTAATTACATTATAAAAAGTATTACAATGTATAATTCATATACACAGTTCAAACTTTTTTTACAACTGTATTAAAGCATTTTGTAATGCTTGTATATTTACCACCAGGAACAAATATATTCAACATTTATAAAATTGCATACAACATAGAATTTTACATCTCTTTGTACCTAACTTTTTGTGTAATATGTGCATAAATTTTGGTGTGATTCATAAATGGCAGCGCTTAAGGAACAAATTTTAATAAATTCCTTTTTTCTGAAATTGTAGATAATAAAAACTGATTATATTTTCATAAATAAAATTTGTTCGGCATCTTAGGTATAAGACAATTTATATATCATTCCTGAAATTGTAGACCATGCAAAAATGGTATTACTTATACTTGTATCTTTTTACACATACTTTGATTTTGCTTTAAAAAGGGTATGTACCACCAGACACAGGATATGCATCATTTCTTAAATAAATAATTTCTAACATAAATAACATAAAAATTAGTTCCTACTCCTAATGTGTATGAGAACCTAATGCTTTAAATAATGATGGGACAAGATCACAATAATATGTACAAGCATTTTAATTATATTCAAAATGTGGTCTCATACAAAATAGAACTCAGTACAGTAATCATTCAGTAATGGTTTAACCTTAAGATTTGTGATATTTTTCGACAGAGTCAGTTCAATTTAATAATTCAATAGTAAGAAAAAATCTTCTAAAAAGAAAAAGAGTTTCCAAAAAGTTTAAGTTTCTTATAAAAATCAAAATTATATTTATTGTCATAATTTAAGAATTACATACACAAGATGATATGTTGTCTTGACAAATTATTGCAATGATGTCATTCAATTCTGTACATTCTTACCCTTTCCTGAATAGCCTTCGGTAAATGCCCCTGGTTTGTTGGTTTGAAGGTACCAGGAAAGCATTCAGCCATAGGGATCCCTATGGTGCCATTCTGTAGCACAACTTTCTTTCCTGCCAATATGCATTTTTGAATGGACAGATCATTTTGGCTGGACTCCAAAACTTTGCCTATTCCAATAGCACAATTTGCCTTATCAACAAAATAAATGCAGTACTCATTTACCGGATACGCACGTCTGTCCCCGGCTTTTGAAGACGTATGGACCTGAAATAGGATAATTGTAGAAAAAAAATCAATAAACTAAAGTTAATTATACAATTTTCGATTTACAATACAGAATATTTTTTAATTACTTGATATTTAGAAATGTGTATCTTAAAGAAAGATTGCTTGACAGAAACTATGAAAATCCTTTGAATAACAATTGATAATATTAATGCAATAAAATATATGTTCTTATAAAATTTATATTAAACTTTATATCGATTTCTTACAATTCTGATTTATTCAAACCATGTATATTTCATAATTTGTCAAGTGAGAAAGATAATGGATATCTTTGATTTATACCATTTTAAATTCTTGTCTCTTCGTTTTATATGCCTCCAGCAAGCTTTTTTCTTTGTCAGAGAGGGAGGACCTACTCTCCACAGCTTTGTATTTCACCATCGTATCAGGCGGCCACTGAGAATGGTCATGACTACTTGACATAGGATGATCGAAATACGTCTTCCAGGATTGGACTTCATCTTCCCCAAAAGCTGCCAACTGGAAGTCCTTTTCCATTGACCTTCATAAACAAATAGACTTTATGCTAAACTATTTAAATATCTCTTGTAAATTAAACACAAACTAAAGAATAAATTGAACACAAACTAAAGGGGTAATCTTCATGAAAGACATTTTGTAAAGAAATGAATATTTGATCTGTGTTGATATTGACATTCTGTTGACTGCTTGGGATGATTATCTTTTCTTTTTTCGTGCTAGCATATTTAAATTGTTAACTGTTTCAGGGTAAATGATGCATTTCGAATTGCTGCTAAAAAGTACAACTGTGGATCCACGAAAAAAAAGAATTCTAACTCATATGATGTACTATCATTATGAAACAAGGCACCTTTCACTGTTGCTAGCTCTCAAGGTTCACAAAATATTCTGACTTTGCTGCGACTTAATGTTTTTCACTGACCAAAACCGCCTAACATTTTAACGGCGTCCTGACCTCTCCGTTTAAGCTGGCATGTCCAATCGGCCAATTCTTTATTTCTGATTGTTTTGTGTTTATTTTTCAATAATGTATTAATCCAACATGAAATACAATAATAAACATAGTTTTCTTACTGTTTGGTGATCACTAAGGTCAATGAAAAACAATGATAAGGTTTTTTATGAGTCATTGAATAATAAATAACAGAGTGTATAAGAAAATATTGTTGCAATACAACAAAGCACTTTTGATAAGACAATTACTACAAAGAAAAGAGAAGTCTCTTTAGCAATTCCTAATGAATCAATGAATCATGTATGTTAGAGTTTTCTCATACAATGCTATGCTTTTACATCACTTTTTTAACTTTCTTTGAATTTCCATGATTCAACATTTTTCATTTCCATATCCATTTCTTTTCTTTGCCTATGTGACTTATCCCTAAGAACGTACTGCAAAATTATTTGGCAATAACCAAAACAAATGTTTTGAAAGTATCATTTCTAATTACTTCAATTTAATACCTGAGGACTGCCATAGCATAAAATTTATATCTTGATATTAACATTTTTGCAGATGAGTTTTTCAGCTCTGAAATAGTTTTTCCTGAATGTCAATGAATTTTCATTTTTCACTGACAAAATCCTAAAATTCCTTGACAATTCTCTGACCTGAAAAAAGCAATTTCCTTCACTTTTCAAAACTATCTACCCTGCCTTCAGGCTGTAAGCATTTTCAAAGTTTTTTTTAATTCTTCAGGACAGATTTTTCTGTCCCTAATCAATAAAGATAAATTTGTCCAAGACGCAATAAGATACATGTATCTTTAACTAGATTGATGATAAACCATCATTGTAATACGATGTACATGAAGATTCTGAAATTGAGGACTAATTTTGATGAATTTGCTGAGATTCATAACTTAGTAACTAAGTTACTCTAGGTAAAAATGTGTACCTCTGAAAAGATTTAATTTCATCTTCGTCAATATGTTCTGGAACAACATCTGGCTGACCGATTGGAATGATTTGTTCTCCACTTTGAATTTGGAATATCTCCAAGGGTTTTTCATCTGGAGAAGGATGCCACTGATCATCCGTTGACAATTTCTTGTATTGGATTTGGGTATGACCTGTAGCATCGTTGAATATCCTAAATAAAAAAATAATAAACAATTAATGCGGGATCCATACTTCAGTTTTAATATTATCAGGCAGACATAAATTATGAAAATGTGAATTACATTTTGAAAGGACAATAATTGACTATTATAAAAATTGCAATATATATTTACCAAAACATTTTTCTAAATTATTCACTTAATTTTTACAAAAACTGTCTTACTGGAAATTGAAATAAATCGGAATGCCATATACTAGTATCCATAAGTATTTTATGTATTGTCAGATTGATAGGTTTTAAAAATCATTGAAAGTTTTAACACTTTCTTCAAATCTTCACCTGTACAGCTTTGGGAATGTTACGTTGTGAACCTGCTGTACATACGGATCCAACCACTTTGAGATATTCCAAACTGTTGTGATATTGGAACTCTTTGGTGTTGGTGACTGGGAGGATGTTATAACATTGTGGAGTTCCTCGATTGTCCTGCAGTTTGTTGGCTTTAGCTTCGAGCTAATTCTTGAAAAGCATTGGTCAACATCTTCATGCGTATGCCCAACGACAAGAAAGGACATCCATACCTGTTATCATTGAAAAGAATACAGAATATGCGTTTTAAAATTACTCATTTGTTACACTACAGTTTTAAAGGAATTACGTATAAATATTTGTAGATAGAAATAGTAAGTTTCAGTAAGTCCCCTCCTGCGAGCCGGTATAGCCCGGACTAATAAAATGTGTTTTGATAACTATGTAAATAAAAAAGGTATAATGGAGAGAAATGAAGGGATTATGATTCTGATCAATTTTTCAAGTTAGCGTACTTCAGAATTCGCACTACGGACTTTACACTTTAAGGACATATAAAAAAAAATCAAGAGCGCTCGGAAAAGTAAACTCTGAAAACACATGGATGAAAATACAATGAAGAGCTTTTAATATCTATCTATTCAATTTTAGTCAAATAAATTCTACACCAAAAATATCCTAGTAAGTTCATTAGGTACAAGTTGGGCCGTGTATTATTAAACTATAGGGCTTTACTTTCTGGCATCTACAATCGTGCACATTCCGAATCGTCTCTTCGAAAGGAAATGCAATTACAAAGATGAGACTTAGGGATTTGGGACTTTCGAGAAAAGAAGAACACCGAGATATTGAAACAATAACGTTTGACTGAAACATGGAAGATAAAACTAGCAAAATTCCTTCATCACCTGCTTATGGCGTATTGATACATTATGCCAAAGCATGTAGCAAACATACAGATTTCGTTCTGAGAGTTAGGCATATTTCAAATAAGCATCTAAGTCAGGGGTACGTTTGTTATCAACTAACATCGTTACTGATGACTTTCTACAGTCGATACGGGGAACATGTCATGCACTATGTTGTCCCATTGTCCAGAATGGTGAATGATATTCTATCTTAGACCATTTGAACCCTCCAAACACAGACTATACTTTTATCTCCCGAAGCGGAAGTAACCGGATACAATATTTCTGCCAAATTGAAGCGTCGGGTGTTGCATGCAAGCAGGAAATTCTGACTTTTCCTGGACACCTGGTCTCACTACTTAATTATGATTTTGCTTCTTTTCATATGATGGAGGTTTTTGTTTGTTTCCTTTGGTTCCTGTTTTATCCTGATTTTGTATGCCTTCGGTTTGTGATTTCCTGAATTATCAATTTTTGTACTGTGTATTGGGATATGGTCATTGTCCATATCTGTCATTGTTACATTGTATATCCACTATGCAGAGTTAAAGTGTAAAAATGAATTTCCTCTACCATGGCGCCACTCAAATAAATTTATATCAAGCTGCACATATCAAACAAAGTTAAAACATACACCTAACAATAAAATGCTAATATTATATGTGTCTTGACACTTTGGGTTAGAATGGATGTGTAAATTGTCATGGCCAGCTATATTGGATTCAGAAAATTGACATAAAAAAGTCTGTGAAGGTGTATAGTTGTGAATGAACTTACCTCTTTTACAACATCCCAAGGAAATACTTGTTCTTGTTTTCTCTGTAATAATAGACAACGTAACCCTTCCTTCGACAGTATTAATTAAAAATGTCATCATGCAAGTATTATCTTATTTACTTGTCACAATAACTGTGCATTTCTCATGTTTCTATACTTGACAGATTAATCTGAAACGGAAGTTTTAGAATATTTTTATCTAGATTTCCTTTGAAATTAAATTGAAAACACTTTTAAAACGAGTTAATTTTAAAAACAAAGACTTGGGGTACATGTACACGGTCAATTGTGCCTCATATGAAATTCATTTGAAATTAACATGAACTTTACATAAAAGTTTGCTTGACATTTATGTGAAGCGACAACGAACATGAAATTTACATGACATCTGTACATGTAATTGTATGGCTTTTGGCAAACTAAGCTATCTTTGATAATAGGCAATATTATATAAGAAGTAAGCTCTCTGAATGTACGTTACATGAGTTGAGTGAAGTTGAAACTTTTAACTTTGCCTTTTGATAGTTGAATGAGTTCAAACCTCCAATCAAGTTTATAGGCAAATTACTTGTGAATTTACTTCACTTTAGAATACTGATTTATAATGTATCGTTGCGCCATTTATATTGCTCTGATATGCTGTTTACCATCTACATGCATGTCTTAATTGTTTTTCTTTCTATTTGGTAATTTCACCTATATAAAGACCGGTTTGGAACCTACTTAGCTCAAGTTTATTAATGTTTGATTTTTCCTCACTGTATTGGGCTATGAAAGTAAGGAATGCAAATAGAGGAACAAATTACTAGACAGACAATCACAATCAAATGGTTTGTTTGCCTTCTTGGTGTAATGATAAGAGCAATCGAGTTAAATATGTAACATGCATCAATAAAACATTTGTAATTATATAATGAAAACCCGATTTCCATCAAATCGATTGTGCATTTCAAGCTTCCTTTTACTAATTCTACATGCAAATTTTGATGTTGTTCTTGGTGTGGATTATAATTGCTTCGTTATCTTCCTGTCGGTCTCTGACTTTCATTGCTTAATGTGTTGTTTGTTGTTATCCTTTTGGAATATTTTCCTTTCCTACTAATATCATGCATACATTTCTATTTTTTGTTTGTTTGTTCTAAAAAGGCTTTATTATCCAAAAAGATTTGTGTAATACCTGCAGGTGTTATCTAGCTGAATGTAAAGTGTTGGAGGTAAACATCCATCTATAGCCTCTGAGGACAAGGTATGCAGTAGACATGATAACGTCAAATTGGTATCATGTGGATACTGGTTGAAGTCCATATAGAAATACTTTCCTCTTCCATGAACGATACAGCCTGTTATGTGTGTTTTTAACTTTTCGCTTCCTGATCCCTACAGTGATAAAGAATAAAAGGCAAATGAATATAGTGTATCTCTATTGTTCTAAAGTTCACTCTATTGATTCGAGGTCACAGAGCTTGTGTAAACGAGCGTAAACTGTAACTGAACGGGTAACAATTAAAGATCTAAGTTTGAAGAACAGACCCATTTTGCATGTGAATCAATGTAAGAAATGACCTATTTTGCATGTAAATAAATGTTGAAATAAGTACAACTTAAAGTAGTAGAGTAATGAATTTAAGCTAGGATAACCTTTTCTTCAAATATAAATTAGGGTCATGGAATTAAAAACTTAAAGCATATAGAGTCACAGTATTGCTACAGAAGTTTTGTTTGTAATCCTCCATGTATAAATTGAATGTACATCATACATCAATGTTTTCTTGATGCAATGTTGAAGCTTAGATTTGTGAACATAATTTGAAGTTAATTTAGAATATTTGATTTAATCCATACTCACAACAGGATTATTTCCATAGGAATAATGCGGTAAGTTTGTTTTTGCCTGGTCCATTCCGTCCAAAATTATTGATAAAATTTCATGGACCCTCATCTCCGCTTGTGCTCTTCTCACGTAATAGGCTTCCCTTTCCATTCAATTGAAATATGAATTTCATATATTTTATATGATCTTTATGACTTTCAATTACAACTTGCCCCTAATATAGGATGTACATCTAAACAGTCATTGCTGACTTTACAAGAAACAATATTTTCTTCTCATAATTTGGTTACCTATGTTCTTAATATTGAAATGATTTTATGTTGCTACATTTGAACCGGTGCTCTTTCAATGATGGCCAGCATAAGAAAAATTAATGCATGACTAATTCATGAGGTATTCGATAAAGGCTTTTTGAAATCTGAATTAACTGATAAAATAATCATTTGAAAGTCTTCAAAGTTTTTTTTAAAAATGTTGATTCCTTTTTAAAATACTTATTGACCCTCAGATATAAACAATCAGTTGACGACATAATAGAAAAACATAATATTTTCGAGCTTTTTTTAATCCAAGAGAGAGAGACGAGTGAATCATAAGTCATTTTTTGGATTTTGAATTTTATTGCTGAGGAGATTGCAATTATGGTAGTTGGTCTTGCACTCGCTCATTCTTATGTCTTTTGCTCAAATAAAAGTAACTTTAACGAAAACGTGAAGATGTAGATCTCTCATTGGTCATATTACATTGTTTAGATTGAGGATCACTGACGAGGATTAAGTACCTGAAACGTGCAAGTCTGGTCCATGCTGTAAATTTATCTGTTCTTAAATGATGTTATTGAATTTGAAGACGTTTAACATTTGAACCACTTGGTGAGTGTCACTGCTGGTGGACCAGGAGTCCCCTAGGGCACATGTAGCCAAGTTTGATCAACTTCTGTTGATCGTCTGTCTCTTCAAAGCATTCGAAAATTCCTGTTATCAAAAAATCTTGAAATTTCTAAAACGTGGGTCCTGTTGCATCATATCCCAACCATCCTGCTACGTTTTTCGGTACATTTTTTTGACAAAATAATTTTCACACTCTTTGGTCATAAGCTTCCTTTAGTACTTCGCGACATTTGATAAAATCTATCTTGGATAGGATTCTATACTTAGGTCCTTTTTGGAGAAGACAACGGAGCTGTCTGTCCTGGATAATTGAAAAATGACATGTAACAATATAAACCATATAACCAGCTGGTTTATATAGGTATTCAGACTTTGCACATTCTCAAGAAGCAGGACTTGATTCGAGTATTTTAGGATCTGATGTTACTTTATTGTAGTTAAATACGAAATTTCTAATAGCTTTCTTATACTTGTAACAAATAACAGGAGGTTCTAAATTCTCAAAATATTGAGAAAAAGTACTTTATATACGATGATCCCGAAAAATATTAGAAATGTTTAGAAGATCGAAACCTTTGTTAATAAATGGATTTTTTTACGAATCGTTTTGAAGAAACGATCAACTTTGGTTGATCGAACTTGGCTACATGTGCCCCCGGGGACTCTTGTTCCACCAGCAGTGACACTCACCAAGTGGTGCTAATGTTTAACGTCTTCTTATTCATTGGCATAATTTTAGAGCAAATAAATTTACAGCGTGGACCAGACATGCACGTTTCGGGAACTAAACCCTCGTCAGTGATCTTCAATCTAAAAATTGTAATATGGCCAAAGAGTGTGAAAGTGTAAACGTCTTCAAATTGAATAGCATCATTTAAGAACAGATAAATTGGCAACATGGACCAGACATGCGCGTTTCGGGTACTCAACCCTCGTCAGTGATCCTCAAGTCTAAACAATGTTATATGCCAAAAATGTATGAAAGTTACTATGTCGTACCGAATGACATAGCAGGATGAGTGGGATATGATGCTACAGGACCCACGTTTTAGAAATTTCAGGAAATTTTGATAACAGAAATTTTAGAATGCGTTGAAGAAACGATCAACTTTGGTTGATCGAACTTGGCTACATGTGCCCTCGGGGACTCCTGGTCCACCAGCAGTGACACTCACCAAGTGGTATAAATGTAAACGTCTTCAAATTGAATAGCATCATCTAAGAACAGATAAATTTGCAACATGGACCAGCCATGCACGTTTCGGGTACTCAACCCTCGTCAGTGATTCTCAAATCTAAACAATGTTATATGCCAAAAAAAGTATGAAAGTTACTATGTCGAAAAAGCGTACCGAAAGACGTAGCAGGATGAGTGGGAAATGATGCTACAGGACCCACGTTTTAGAAATTTCAGGAAATTTTGATAACAAAAATTTTAGAATGCGTTGAAGAAGTTATGATGTCAAAAATGTACCGAAAAACCTGGCAGGATGGCTGAGATATAATGCTACAAGACCCATGTTTTAGAAATCAAAAAAAAAAACCTGATAGCAGAAATGTTCGAATGAGTTGAAGAAACTTGGCGACATGTGCCCTCGGGGACTCTTGGTCCACCAGCAGTGACATTTACCAACTGGTACAAATGTTTAATAATACAAATGGTACAAAAGGTAAATAATATAAATAAAACATTTACACTCGAATTCATATTTCGGTCTTTATCAACAACACACAGTTGCAGAACCCAAAGCAAAACTTCAATACACCAATGTAATAACAATACAATAACACAGATCAGACACCAACAGAGAGACACGCAAAAGGGACAAAACACTAGCTCACACCATAGAGACATGAAACACAATAGACTACACATAAACCCTAATAAAAATAGGCAACTTGTGCCGACTCAGGACGGCCATCTGCCACGTAAGTAGCAGACGTTGTGGCTTTGCGATTAACGTGCTAACAACCCTTTTCTGATTACACAGAGGTCTCGAAGAACGCACACATGTGGTGTAAAATAACCTTCTCACTGTAAGATGAATATACAAACAGACATCATGACACAGGGACCCGAGAAACACACAAATGGATATTTCAATTCATATAAAAATTAGAAGGCATACGAAACGCAGCTACGTTAAGGCACTCCTCGTTTTTACGTTGCAATATTAGTGACATGTTTAAAAGACATATTCAATAATGAAAAAAGGACATCCTCCAATAAAATTTCTTTATGTATTTGGTATCAGTGGTTAACACTAAGCTTGTTCTACACATTCAGCCAATAGTGATGTCATGTGCCACATCACAAGTCACGTGACAACTATTTATAACATGCAAACAATGAATTGTAAAAAACGAACTGGCGCAACGCCATTCCTGCAGTTACAGTCCTATGCTTTCTATCAAAATACCTTGTAGGTATTGCCATTTATGAGTTCAAGTGCGTACTTTTCTTCTTTTTTATATTTTTGGAATAAAAGACGATTTTTATCTAAAAATGACTAGAACAGCACTAAACTCCCAATATTGTCATATATTTTGAATAGTCATAGATAGAATCGACAAAGTGCCTACTTATATCATGGAGGACAACCATCGATCGGACTAGTTTAACGCGACCCCAACACATAGCATTGTAATTTCAGCCTGCGCCATGCAATTTTATACCATCACCCTACGACGATATCGTTTTCAAACGTAAATGTGACTAGCGAAGGGAAGCAACTCGTAGTTTATAACAATCAAGGTCGACTTCGCCGATTTCGTTCTCATAGTTTTGTGGCCTTTAAACACAAAAATGTTTACCTGAGAAGATGAAATAAATACTATGTTGTTTAATTGAGGAAAATTTCATCGTATTTCAATCAGAAAACTGAAAAGATGAAATCTTTGGCAATCAGTGAAATTTATTTTACAATTTCATCCATTTGAGGCAACGGTGCGGTGGCGTAGTGGTGATGACGCATGACTGCAAAATCCATGATCGCGAGTTCGATCCTGGCAGAAAGAATATTTTATTTTTCAAAATGTTTACGAAGTTCTTGCGTTTTGTAATTGTTGACTCAGTGAGAGGCACCATGATATCAATAGGCATTGTTTCCGTATATCGTATATGCTTGTACTTATTAAAAGAGCATCCTATTTGGACATAATGTTGTCCTACGACACTGATGGTCACATGAACACCTCACTCTATGACAAACGTGACGACTTCAATTTCAGCATTACAAACTTTCCTTTTCTGAGTAGCAACATCCCTTCATCGCCTGCTTATGGCGTGTTCATATCTCAGTTGATACGCTATGCCAGAGCAAGTACGAAATATACGGATTTTGTTCTGAGAGCTAGGCGTCTTTCAGATAAGCTTCTCAGTCAGGGATATGTTTGTGACCGACTAACATCGTCACTGAGGAAGTTCTACGGTCGATATGGGGAACTCGTCATACACTATGATGTCCCACTCTCCAGAATGGTGGGTGATATTCTGTCATAGACCATTTGAACCATCCAAGCCAAGATTGTACTCTATGTCTTCCGAAATGGAAGTTACCGGATGTGACAGTTCTACCGAATTGAAGCGGCGGGTGTTGCATGCAAGCAGGAGATGCTAACTCTTCCTGGGCACCTGATCTCACTCCCATATCGGGAGTTCGCTTCTTTTCGTGTGGTGGAGGTTTTTGTTTGTTTGCTTTGGTTCCTGTTTTGTCCTGATTTTGTATGCCTTCGGTTTCTGATTTTCTGAATTATCGATTTTGTGCTGTGTACAGGGATATGGTCATTATCCATATTTGTCATTTGTACAGTACAGATAAAATTTGTGATATCAGGAAAGAGATGTTTGATTCTGTAACATTTCGTTACTAACATATAAATTATAATTTTTATTTTAGCTTGTGATATTCAATTTACGTGGTCTAAGAGAGAGAGAGAGAGAGAGAGAAAAAAAAAACAAACAGGGAGACGTGAAAATTTTATATCATTATTTTTTTTTTTCATTCTAATTACAATCTAAAAGAATACCACGAAGAAAATGCATGTCGTACAATTATTTATAGTCGACGAAGTCCAATCTGAATGTTACACACGCCACCTTACTTAGTAACTTCCAGCATTTTAATTTTTTAAGGCCCTTTTTTTCAAGTTGTTGTCGGTAGTATTTTCTCTCCCGTCTTTAAATTTGGCCTATAGAGAATAATATATAATATCATATAGAGAATTTATTATGATCTTATCATTATTATTTCTTTGCTTACACTTTGTTTAGATTGAAAGGATGTATCCTCAGTTAGTTTAACGTCAGTTTAAAAAAACGAATCATCTATTTTAAAAAGAATCCATAAGGCCTTCAAGCATTTCTAAGACTTTGAGTAACATCCGCACGTGGTTGCTAGGCAAGCATTTTCATCAAATATTTGTATAGTACGTTATGCCATTCAAGTATTTTTACTATAGATAAAAGTTATAACATATTCAGCAAAAAATTCAATCATGTATAAAGATCTAACTCGATGATAAATGACAATAAAGAGTATCAAAATTTGCAAACGACAATAGACTCCGTGTTGATGACGTCAAAATCTGAGGTTGACGTCATTTCGCGCCATATTGAAGACGTCATTTCTGAGGAGTGCCTTAACGTAGCTGCGAATACAGTCATAATAAAAGTAACTTTTCACAGATGTCTTTGACTTTACAGTAATCCAAGTCTGAGCTTCAAGTACATCTGTGACCATGTCTTTACCTGCGAACTTTATATTGTACGTACCCAAAAATGACGAGACTTTTTGCAGAAAAGAAGTCATTTACGTGGAGCCAAGATTTCGAAATATTGATATTGAGCAACATGTAAGACGAAAAAGGGGGATACATCTGTTGATACACATTTCGAATTGATAAATTCATTGGGAGTGTTTATTAGATCGATAATTAATTTAATACGAGCCCTTCTGAGCATCAGATTCTAGTCTATATTTCATGACACTGATGAGGCGATGAAGTGATGTTGCTACTCAGAAAAGGAAAGCTTGTGATGCTAAAATTGAAGTCGTCACCTTTGTCATAGAGTGAGATGTTCATATGACCATCAGCATCGATATATTGCGATATTCGATTTATTCGTATCGTATTGCGATGCGAAATGCGTATCGCAATATATCGCGCCCTTACAGATTATATGAATAAATCATTGAATCACTTTTATTTTAATCAGTTTAATTGAAAACATGGGATCCATGGTCCACATCTCTCATTAATCAAAATGACTCAATGACTTGTGTCACGGTTTTTTTCAAGGATGTGAAATTCGATCAGAAATATAGAAAGTCAATGAAAATCACACAAAAAGGAAATTTATTTTACATCAAAAATGAAAAGAAACAATTACATATCGCTATATATCGCAATACTGTTAATAAAGTAAAGCAATAAAACGTGATTCACTTTTTGCGTATCTTTTCACCCTACTGAATTATTTGTCTCTGGAGTTTCTTTGACTTCTGCAAAAGTAATCCGTGAATGTTGGATTATTGATAGACAGCACATAGTCTATATCTGAGTGTATGTGAAGTTAAAGTCAGAAGGGAAATATCTTTTCCCTTCAGAGACCAAAGATTGAATAAATACAGCTTCACATTCACTCCCATATCGGGAGTTCGCTTCTTTTCATATGGTGGAGGTTTTTGTTTGTTTCCTTTGGTTCCTGTTTTATCCTGATTTCGTATGCCTTCGGTTTCTGATTTTCTAAATTATCGATTTTGTGCTACAAATTTATATACAGGGATATGGTCATTATCCATATTTGTCATTCGTACGAGTAAAGAAAACTCTCGACAAGGAGTAGGACACATTTTGTTCCAATTGGAATTCCGACAATTTGCTTGAAGACCTATAAAAATATGTTCTGGATCACGAAGTTTAACATCTGATTAATATGTTTTTAGTGTATAGAAAGGAACAGTGTAAAGATCGGACTTTAAAAAAGTAGGATTTGTCATAGTTTACAACAATGAATTTATATGTGCGATTGCCGTTCTTGCTTGTAAACGCATTACTTATAATTTTTGAGAATCCGATCTTCAAATTTAGAATATGGGATCATTATCATGATTATGTAAAGTGTCGAAAAATCAAAGGTTTTGACCGAATGGACTCTGATGAACTAGGTGGATTTAAGATGTATTAGAATTTCCTTCGAATTCTATGAAATCCACATCTGGTTAATATCGCTTCGAGAAAATACTATGAAACACTATTTTCGAAGTCCGGATTTGATATCAGTATAAACTTGTGGGAGCACTATCTATTCAGATTTGGTTGAACATTTTGAGGAACCACCGATGAACGTTGTTTTTACGGATTTTTATGCATTTTGGGTATTCAATATTAGTATGGTAAATCTAAATCTACATTGTTTGTCTCAAAGCCAAAGGAAGCGAGAGCTGATTTGTGGTTATCTATTATGTCTGAGGCAGAAAGTTTTATTGGAGTGTAAGTAGGATTTCCAGGTGTCGACTTCAAACCATATTCTTAAACAAGGATGTCGAAATAGTACTTTTAACAAGAAAAATGTGTAGGTATTTGAGGCTTTGTCTGCTGGTGTGATGACATAATGCTCTTAGAGGTAGTTCAGCTCTGCGATAACATTAGGGTCTTTAAAGATAGACTCGAATCTGGTGTAATGACAAATCTGAATCTGGTGTAATGACAAATTTGAATCTGATGTAAATCAATTGCTTGTAAGTTGTAAATTCTAGATAAAAGTAACCCTCTGATGGATTTTATCCATCCGGAAATGGCGTAGAGCTGTGCATCCTCTTTCTTTGCACAACTTTTTGCATATTCCTCACACGAGTCCATGATGATCTTAAAATGTTGATTCCATGTAAATGATCTACTTCCTCTCTATCTGGGACCATTTTTAAACAATTCTCTCAACTTGTCATCTCTGACTATAGAAAGGTAATCAGTAACAAATTGTCCACAAGGAGAGTACATGTGTAGTTGAAATCCGATGAAGGAAATTTTGCAGTGACGGAATACTTATATCAAAACACTTCGTTAGGTGCAGCTATTGTTGTGTATCTATAGGAATTACAAAGAGTGTCTCTTTTTTGGTATTATGTAAGGGTTTTTCTATGACAGTTTTGTTTTTCAAAATTTTCCAAGATTTAATTTATCGATTCCTTTGTTAACAAATCTTCCATTAATAAAAAGGCGGTTTTCCCCTCTGATTTATCTGATCTTACTGCTTGAAATAAAAGAAAAGTAGAAATGTCTATAATGATACGTTGTAGTTATTGAGAATATTTATCGGTAAATGTCCTAGGTATATTCGTAGATTTCGCGTTATTTCTGTAAAAGAACAGAGTACAGAGTACAATTTGGTACGAATTTGGTGTAAATGAAAACAATATATGCCATTCATGCACTGTTTGACGTTATATCTATTTAGAAAGTGCGATAGTGACAATCATCAAAGTTAAGTAGAATGTATCTCAGGCTTACTATATTTACGAATACCATGACTGCGATGCCTTCTTTGTTGTCTGTTGATTAAGGTAATCACATTTACCAATTGACATCGGGACTTGTTAGGTTCCCTAAACTACTGCTGTTATCATTGCATCCATAGGGCGCCGCAGTGTTGAGATTCTTTATCCAGTCTTCCTCTCTGTAGAGACAGAAAGGAGTCCCCAAATTGGGATTTTTTTGGGGTGATATATTTTCTCTAGAATTCTGACTCTCATAGATAAAAGAGAATGATCTGGTTGGTCAAAATGGCGATAAAAAGTTAATTTCCTTTATTTTTGATTTTTGACCGATGACCTGCCATTCTTGGTTGGAGCTGACCTTTGGTTTCACCCACATCAATCAATTCACGAAGTGGATACACAAATTCGACAACATTGAATTCTCACAGTTAAGGTTTTCAAAACCATAGGTGTAAAATGAATGTTTTGTAAGGTTAAGTGTAAATGAAGTGTCTGTTATGAGGATGCTACAACAGGGAATGCTTATTCCTCCCGGTCATCTGGTCCCACCTCTATCGTGTTAGGGGTCCGTTGATGTTCACTTCTGTGCTCTAATGTGAATGCTGTTGAGATTATCGTCAGGATTTTCTTTAAATCATTTGTGTCATACTTATGCCCTTTGCCGTGTGAAGCTCGTATAAAAAGTCATTGCATCAAGTAGAACGGTACAGATAGAGTATATTCCCGTCAATGAATGGTCTGAACACATCTACAGAACGAAATTATCATACACAAAAAGAATTAAAGCTATACAATATGTAAACATTCGAAAGAAGAAATGCTTGAAACGTTTGAGTTTATTGTAAGATTTTGGCATTGCTATAGATTTAATCAGCATTATGGAAGAAAGATGATTCAAACTTTGTAACAAACAAAAAAGAAACAACAAGTGCGAATTATGCTTTATTAATTAGTTCATGTACCCTGGAGGAGTAAGCATCCCCTGTTTGGCTAACCCTATCGCCGTCGATGTTCACGCACAAAAACGAAAACAATATCTAGAAAACACGCACTGTCTGAAGTTATGTATATATAGAAAGACGTGCTATGGCGACCATTTCAGGGAAATATATTCAAAACACTTAATATTCAAAACACTTTAAACATCGAATTGCCAATGGAGTATGCTGTTAGTATCGACCAAGAAGACATCAAAGAAAACAAGTTCAGTTAAAGGGCACTTTATCCCCTAAGACAGAAAGCATGATTTCAATTGCTTATTGTTCATGGATCAAACATATAAAAAAGGAGATATTTCCAACCAGATCCGGTTGAAGTACCCACAGCAAAGCAAAAACACACCTGATGTAAAAACACAGAGTAAACAAACATAGCAAGATACATTAATGAAAGATACGCCATAGAAACACGAAACACAGAATTCACTTAATTCAACGACACCAATGAGCAATCGGTGTCGACATAAGACGGTCATGTACCACGCAAATAGCAAATGGTGTGGTTATGCAAGAACCTTTTTCACTAATGTGAAACCTGATTTCTTTTCTGTAGAATTGATTTTGAAATTTTTGTTTATGTGAATCAGGTTGAATACTTTCTGTGACGTTGTTTGTGTTCCGTATGCGGTACACTTCTGATCTCACATTTTTTGTGATACCTGTGTCACGTGTTTTACAAGATAGTTGTGAAGCACATTGATTATGAGTTAAAGACAATGAGTGCAAACTCCGACATATTACATGTACCTACAGTGTAGACATCCTAATAGTTTAGGGACCGTCAAATTGTTCGTTGTATATAAGAAGGATACTTCTTACTTAATGATAATCAATCGATTCTTTCACTTTAATATCCTTATTCGGATCTCCAGAATCACTGTTCAAACATTACTGCATTGAGATGTATACCTAGTTCACTGAAATTTTGCATCTAAGCTTTACCAATACTCTACGAACTTAGAACATACAAAACCCGACGAAAAGTTGAGATGATGGGGATTTTTTCATAGCGAATAGTCTTCCAGATTAATGAAATATTTTATTTAGCTTGTCTAAACTATAAACATGATAAGGTTTAGACGCCTATTAACGTTTATTGAAACTAAAACTGAATCTTAAATTACTACCAATTAAAACTTAATATTCATCGAGATGTATTCAGTCCCCAGTAAAAACGAGATATGTCGGGATTTGTATGAACCAACTTTGTCGTGACGGGACCGTTGAATATTAGTATAGCTCTGGTAATTCGAACATGAACTTCAAAATTGAGAAAAAAATCTATAAAAAGTATCAAAGTCGACAAATAGACAGACAAGATATTGACGCTGATATAATTCAAAGATTTATTGATTCTTATTGTGAAATAGAGAAACAGGAAGAATGATAATTGCCCATTTCCACAGTAGATGTAGAAAGAAAGGTTTTATCTGTGTGTCATTTTCCAATGCTTCATCAAGGATATTTATACGGTCGGCAGCATCTGTAGGCAATCCGAATATGTTTATGGTCTCCTGAACGTTTGAGTCCCCAACTGTTCAAGAAGTAGCCTGGAGAGCATTTCACCCTGTGGCGGTCCAAATAGACAGACTCTCCACGACCAGCATCATTATAGGGAGTGTATTGCATGGAATGACATGACAATCTTTTGTATTGGTTACAAATGACGTTGAATCGGATGTGGTCATGGCGAGGGTTTCTTAAGAGATTGAAGCCGGAGATGATGCCATTATTTCCACATGACACTGTTTGGCGGTCAAGGTATACAAGGTTACCGTTCCCGTCATATGTATAGACTGTCTGAAAAGTATGGGTTCTCTGTCTCCTGGGTAGCCTACAGCATTCATATTCAAAACGAATTTTGCCTGGACCTCTGTCTAATTTAAATTGCCTCATACCATTTCTATCGCATCTAAGAAGATGTCTGTCAAAATACACCATATTGAATTTTCCAACATCATTGTATCCCGTAAAGCGGTAATCACAGCAATTCCATCTTGCATTTGTGACTACCGTCATAAGAAAAATGCAGACAACTGCTAGTATCATTTTCGCTCTACCTTGTAGAACCTGAAAAAAATGCTCTTATTCAAACTTATTTTTACTTTTCTTTAAACTAAGAACGCTGTTGTATTGGCAAATTAGTAAACAGCTGTATATAAGAATAGGTATCAAGAAAATAACAGTTTAGAAAAAAAATCATAAAAGGAAACAATAAAGCGTGTTTTACTTTTTGATGATTAGTTGGTACATGTATTTACAGACGCTTTGAGTACATTACAGCTCAGCTGAGACCTTAGCGAAGAGTTTTATATTACAAAGACTTCAATATTCGTTAACGGATAAACTAACAATGTGCTCCAAATGAGTTAAAGAAGATCCTGACGATAATCTCAACAGCACTCACAATAGAGCACAAAATTAAGCATCGACGGACCCCTAGCAAGCTAGAGGTGGGACTAGGTGCCCGAGAGGAGTAAGCATCCCCTGTTTGCTAGCCGCACTCACCAATTGTTAGGCGTATACATTGATAATAATGTACAATGTGATAAGCATATTGCTGAAGAAAACTTTGCTACACACTTCCTCTCATTGATAAATGTCTAACAATCTATGGAAATGTGTCAAAACCAAATCTTTGAACGTATTCTGAACTTGTAAATATGGATACACCTGTAAATATGGATACACGTGTAAATATGGATACATGTGTAAATATGGATACACGTGTAAATATGGATACATGTGTAAATATGGATACACGTGTAAATATGGATACACGTGTAAATATGGATACACGTGTAAATATGGATACATGTGTAAATATGGATACACGTGTAAATATGGATACATGTGTAAATATGGATACACGTGTAAATATGGATACACGTGTAAATATGGATGCACCATCTGATACACAATTAAAACCTTTATTTGATTAGATAAATTGACTGAATTTATATGATATATGTATTCTCAATAAAGAGTTTTTTTTTTGCAAATTTGTTAATAACCCAATGTCGTCGTACCTTTAAGACTTATTTCGGAATTATCAAATAGGATTAACCGATTGAAATCAAATACAGACCTTACACTTTCGCGACTCAAAAACGAATTCTTTAAGCGTAGCCTACAATATAGTGGTTTCACTCTATGAAACGATCTCCCAAAACAAATTCGCCAGTCAGGCTCACTCTTTACATTCAAGACTGCTTTTCCAGAAAAAAAAACGTGCTTTAAACAAAATATTACAATACTTTGCATTGACTTGATGAACAAAGTAATTTCTACTTTGAGACTCAAATGTTGCAAAAAATATTGAATTTTTAAATTTCTTGTTATCATTTCAATGAAATCTAAAATTTGTTTGAATATTTGCATAGGTTATATTTATTAGAAAGATAATGAATAGAAGAAAACTTTTCGATTTTATTGAACTGTAGTGATCTGATTGAAAAATGTTTTTCTGTAAAAAAAAAAACAAAAAAAAAAAAAAACAAGAGAACACAAATGTCGTCCTTTTCTTATCAAAATACTCACCAAGAATTTTTGAATTCAAAGATGTGACGAAATTTTATCAATAATTCGAGGAAATTAGTGTCAGATTTATCATTTAATTAATACGCTATTCCCGAAAAAGGTCAAACTAAATCGATTTTATTATGAGGGCAGTGTCACTTATCAAAAAAATACATGTACTGAATCTAAGCAATCGACTGATGATATCACTGCAAACTTGTTTTGGACAATCCAATAGCAATGACAAATATGGATAATGACCATATCCCTGTTTACAGCACAAAATGGATAATTCAGAAAATCAGAAACCGAAGGCATACAAAATCAGGCTAAAACATGAACCAAAGCAAATAAACAAAAACCTCCACCATATGAAAAGAAGCGAACTCCCGATATGGGAGTGAGACCAGGTGCCCAGGAAGAGTAAGCATCTCCTGCTTGCATGCAACACAATATCAGACATATAACATTTCGCTGTCCTACATGCTTAACGTCTTCAAATTCATTAACATCATTTTAGAGCAGATAAATTTCAGCATGGACCAAACTTGCACGTTTCGCGTATTAAACCCTCGTCAGTGATCCTCAATCTAAACAATGTAATATGGCCAAAATCTGTGAAAATTATGTCCTAAATATACCGAAAGACGTAACAAGTTGGCTGGGATATGATGCTACAGGACCCAGATTTTAGAAATTTGAGAAAATTTTGTAAACAAATTTCAATTACGTATGAAGAAACGATCGATAGAAACTGATCGAACTTCGCTACATGTGCCCTCGGGGACTCTATGTTAACGTCTTCAAATTGAATAGCATCATTTAAGAACAGATAAATTGGCAACGTGGACCAGGCATGCAAGTTTCGGGTACTTAACCCTCATCAGTGATCCTAAAACTGTTAGAAGATAGAGAATTTAATTCGTTCTCTAACGATACTATTGAACTTGAAGAGGTTTAACATTCTACTAAAATTGGCAAGATTATAAAATAACAACATGCATGCATTTATTACTAATAGTAAAAAGAAGATTTATTCACTAGCGCCCCATAGGAACAAAAAGTGCCCGATAACATCCGATAGCGTCTCATAGAAGCCGAAAGAAACCCATAGTGACCGATAAGATAGAAAACCTGTTTGAGACCGGTACAATATTTTATGGAATTTAACCGATAGCGTAGGATAGCTGTCCAATTCATTAGGATAGAAAATGGGCACTTATTCATTACGCAACTTTGAATGAATACAATGAGAAAACTGACATACCTGTTTCTAGCAGCTGTTTTTAGAATATTGTTAAACAAATTTCATTTGATATTAATAAGACCTTTATATACTTTATTCGTGTTTGTTTCGTCAATATGCTTTGAAAAGGTAAAATATTCGGTAACATTGGTGAAACAGGTGTTGCAATTTTACACAATGCGTTATCATCTAGTTATTGATGAATGTCAAAATGGCCCGCCATCTATATTGCCAAAAACCTGTAATCGGGTAATTTAAGGCTCTGAATTTTGTCATACTAGCGTAATCTGATCTCGTTTGTGTCAAAACATTATTGACGTGTCAAACGACATGGAAAAGAAATCAATATTCAACAGAAATAATTTGTATTTTATGATGAAATATCAATGTGTAATTCATAGTCATGAAAAAAAAACTTTGCAAATAAACGATTATCATTATCATCATTTAGATAATTAATTTACACTTCCCACATGCAGTCTACGAACATCGCCTACGCAACATTTATCACGGTCGCATATCATGTGATACGCGAATAATATGTTCCAAAGGAATACCAATCGAGAAAAAGAGGTTTTTCTAAATGATGCTAAACGTCTTCAAATTGAATATATATGACTTTAATTTAGGCCTATCATATTGTCATCATTTCAAATCATATGATAATAATCTATTCTGATTAGGATAAATAGAATCTTCAGAGAACACCTGAGCAGAAAATCTTCAATTCTCACCAAATCTTATGACATGGTGCACAAATACAAAATTTTCTGTAATATACGTCTGTTCTTGACCAGAAGTGTTCAGGCTATTAGATGGTTGAACAGTGCCAAAATGTGGTCTCTAATGCCTGATTATCCCCAGACACATTTTTGTCCGACCTAGAATGCGGCGCTCGTATAATCGTGGTTTGAAATATATATCAGCTTGTAACGGAGGTACTTATTAAAAAAATTTGTATGAAGATCTAGTATGAATAAATCTATCGTAATATACCGCGATAAGGGGTATTGACATTGATCAGCCTATATTTGGAGACTGAAACAATGACTTGTCGATTTTTCGATAGACACCGAGGTAGAACCATGTACATAACCCCAGTACATCAAGCAACTGGGAAGCGCGATAAATCCCTGTGCTAACAATGTAAGTTATATGTCTGTACGACCAACACAACCCTCGCAGTGAAAAGATTTGTTTTAAATGAGGAGTTTTCTATGTTTACCATTGAGTCTAAGGGGAAAGTCTTTATCGTCAAGCTTAAATTGCCATGGAAAAATCCCTATCTAACATGTTGTCTTTCACTGTTAGCGAAGTATTGGCCATACGGATATATCACTTACATACAAACAACCAGCTAGAGAGTTCGAGATCTATCACTCTTTTTAAATTTTAGTACAGAAAAAAAATTCTGATAAATGAGACAAAAATTCAATTTTCAAATTTTTGAAGTGAGCTGCACAGACAGTTATATCCGCTCCCATCAATGATCGAATATATGAACAGTAAAACAATCCATCATATTGCTATTTAGATTATGCACATGTCATTAAGGAAATTAAGTATAAATTAAGTGATAGTACCTGTACGAGAGGATTAAACTGATCAAGCACATCATTGATAATAAATTATGGCGAATTTGAATTGCTGATTCATATCAAATTATTTTTACAGTTACTAACGAATATAATTCACCGTGATTAATGTTAAATACCGACAACGTTACAATAACTCGTTCGAAGTGGCAGACGGAAATTCTTAAAACAACGCGTGGGCCGAGCTGTCTGATCCGGCGATTGGCAAACATACATCTGTGAAAAGGAAGAAAATAGTACATAATACCTAATTTTCACAACTGTTTTTATCTTACATTACCTTTCCTATCCTTTGCTATCAAATGAATATTATTAGTCACATAGTAAGCTGGTGATCTGATACAGAAAAATACATGGCTTGAAAAGAAAAAGCGTATCCGATACGGGTTTTCTTTTTCACATCATGTATTTTTGAGTATCAATTCGTTGACTTACTGTGTAACGAATTTATCACGTCTCAAACCTTTGACTGCATGCATTACTCCTCCAATATGGAAATCGAACGCCTAATACGGTTTTTCATGGCGTTACATGCCCATGATTTGTCCAATTTGATTGTGGCAATTTTGTCTGATGTGTGGTAAATTAATGTTTATGCCATAGCATAACTTTAATAGTCTTTACCAATTTTCCATGGATTAGATTGAGGATCACTGACAAGGGTTAAGTACCCCGAAACGTGCATGTCTCGTCCATCCTGTAACGGTATCTGCTTTTAATTGATATCAGTGAATTTTAAGACGTTTAACACTTAATTTGTTTGAAATAAATTTTCTAGTTCGGGTGATTGTGTATAAACATTATTTTCCCCTATCAGTTTCTTGTATACTTCTGTTGTATACGTGATGCATTTACATCATTCATTAAGGTACCCGATGTACAATAGGACATATTTCCATGCCTGGTTACTTACTGTAAACTATATATTTTCTGAAAGGTTATAATGCCCACTGATTAGAAATAATAATTTGGGGCCAGAAAAACAAAGGGGAATAACTGATGAAGCATTTAAATCGTCTATTTTATCTATATAACATATGCAAAATAACAAAGTTATACAAGAGTTTTTCCCCTTAGATTTTCAAGACCTGGGAGTCTTAGATCTGTACTCAGGGCATCATTACCTTTCAGAAAATAATATATAGTTTATAGTACCTTACCAGGCATAACATACTATACTTTACAATGGAGATGATTAAAACGCAATGTAAAATGAATCTATTGTACAACGGTTACCTTTAGACATATCAAATCGTTATCAAATTTCATGATCAAAATTATGGAAGAGAAATGGTTATTATAAATCATTTAAAATCGATCTCCAGGAAGACTGAAGATAGTAAGGCACAAAGATATAGAATAATTTTTCAGTATTTGGAGACGGAGATTTTGGATATGAGGTCATGATTAACAAAAAGAGGGGCTATTAAAATAATTTGCTTGAAAAACCCCACATCAAATTTCGAATCACAATAACTGCATTAAAAAATGTAGATTATTAGATTTATTGTGTGTTTATGTAATACTTCCTAGTACTCAAAATAGGTTTGTAAACTTTTTGGAAGTGAGGCCGATTAGGAAGTATGACAGGAATAACCCTATGACGAATTTATCATGCTGACCGAGAACCATTTCGTAACGTTTTCTGTGTAAATTTTGACGTACCTCGGCGTCATCGTAGGACATCAAGTGATCGTAATACTGCGACGTCATTTGCCTGAAATTAGTACGAGGCGCGATAAAAGCTGAACAAGCGACCCCCCAAAGTACAATGGAGACAAATTGCCAAAATTGAATAATTAATGAATTAAGAGAATCCACCTGTTTAATAATTATTATAAAGTAGAGTCATATGACCTTTTTAAAGTGTTGTTATCATAGCAACCAAATATAGCAAGATATTAGATATCTCATCTTTGATGCTCGAGCTGTAACATAGTAAAATGTTAAATGTCTTCAAATTCAATAGTATCATTATTTAAATATTTGTTGATCAAGAAGTATGAATATCTTAAATTTCTTATTAAATGTTTCCGAACAAGTTAAAGGTTTAAAACAGAAATTAAGATAACAACTGATTTCTGTTGAGTGTATACTTTTCCGTTTATGCAAGCACAGGTGTAACATTTATCTTCACTTGGTCCCCCTGTACCATCTTGTATTAGAAGACCCAGCCATTAACAAACTATCATATAGGGGAATCCATGAACTAATTACAACAATTATGTTATGTTAAGTGTTAAACGTCTTCATATTCAATAGCATCATTACAGAACAGATTGATTTGCAGGTTGGACCAGCCATGGACATTTCGGTTACTTAACCCTCGTCAGTGATCCTCAGATCCTTGAGTGTATACTTTTCTGTTCATGCACGGACAGGTGTAACATTTATCTTCACACGGTCCTCATGTACCATCTTGTATTATTAGGCTATCATATAGGGGAAGTCATGAAAGGGTAACAACAATGATGTTATGTTAAGTGTTAAACGTCTTTAAATTCAATATCATCATTACAGAACAGACAGATTTGCAGCATAGACCAGACATGCATGTTAACCCTCGTCAGTAATCCTCAGTCTAAAAAATGTGATATTATCATAGAGTGTGAAAGTTAATATATCCAAAAGTATACAGAAAGACGAAGTAGAATGGGTGGGATATGATGTTACAAGACCCACGTTTTAGAAATTCTAAGAATGTTTGAAAATAGAACTTTTCGAATGCGTTGAAATCTATCAACCGAAGTTGATCGAACTCCTGCCGGGCACCTGGTCTCACCTCTAGCTTGCTAGGGGTCCGTTAATACTCAAGTTGTTGATCTAGTGAGAGAGCTGTTGCAATTGTCGTCAGGATCTTCTTTATCCCATTTGTGTCATAATTATGCCCTTTGCCGTGTGGAGCTCGTAAAAAAATTACCCGAGAGGGGTTTGACAATGTTTTGAATGTTTTTCCCCGACATAGTCGCCATAACACTTTCTATATACTAAGACATAAATCAGACAGTGTATTTTTGTAGATAGTTTTATCATTTAGTGCGTGAACATTGACGAAAGGTGCGGCTACCAAAACAGGGGATGCTTACTCCTCCCATACACCTGGTCCCACATATAGATTGCTAGGGGTCAGTCGATGCTCAAATTGGCGCTCTGTTGTGAGTGCTAATGAGATCTTCTTTATCTCATCAGCACTATGTGCCCTCGGGGACTCCTGGTCCACCAGCAGTGACACTCACCAAGTGGTACAAATGTTAAATATGGTGCTACAGGACCCACGTTTTAGAAATTTCAAGAAAGTTTTATGACAGAAATTTTAGAAAACGTTGAAGAAACTATCAACCGAAGTTGAACGAACTTGCCTTCATGTGCCCTCGGGAACTCCTCGATAACCACTAAGTGGTACAAATGTTAAACGTCTTCAAATTCAATAGCATCATTTCAAAACAGATAAATTTGCAGCATGGACTAGACATGCAAATTCCGGGTACTTAACCCTCGTCGGTGATCCCCAGTCTAAATATGACCAAAGAGAGTGAAAGTTATTATATCCAATATTGAAATTATTTGCATTGTGCTTTGCTTCTCTGGTATACTTTCAAACTTTATAGGAACTAATGATGAATTTTAATGCACTCCGTCTGTTACGTGCATTCTGATTGGTTGAGCGATAAAAAACTGCAAGGGGATTCACGTTTCACTGCAGTTTTTGCTACGACGTCATGCGTTCCTATGGCGACGGCGTTAAAAGCAGACGTTTTCTAGCTCTTAACTGACAAAATCATTAGAATAGGGTTACCATACTGATGTTTTACAAAACTGACAGGGTATCGGCGAATCCCCTGTCAGAAATATCCGTTTTACCACTCGGCTGACGTCTCGCAGTAAAACTCAATTTCTGACAGGGGATTCGCCGATACCCTGTCAGTTTTTGTAAAACACACGCAATGTAACCCCTAAATCACATTTCGGGAGTGGTCTTCAATCTAACTGACTGGTGAAATGTGGCTATTAACTGTGCAATTATGAGCCTCACGCTCTCTTCAAAGTAACTGCACATATTTCGTAGATAAAAAAAAATAAAACCAGAATGCGCTACTAAAATGAATTTTGTCTGTCTGATAATCAGTATGGCTGGAAGCATCACTGATGCGGATTAAATACCCGAAACACGGAATATTGGTTTAAAGAGATGGAATACTTCCGTATTATGTATCATTATAAAAATTTTTTCTTGTTGCAGTGTAGATCAGTTCAAGTCATTCCTATGGCATGATGTTTGACGTGAAATAATTCTTTCAAACTCTGTTACATAAAAGAAGCCTTCTTTAGAACCTTTACCAAGTTGACATCATATATACTATTTTGCTATTTCGAAAACTTGACATTTCATCCAAAAATAACACCGAAATTAAAGATGGTTATCTGAGCACCATTCCTTTAATGCTAATTTGGTCATCTAATAGATGCTTTTGAATCGAACCTACAGGAAATTAGGAGACACGAACTCTCTTCAAAGTAATGCAAAAATTTAAATTAATAACATAAAACCAAAGGGCGTTACAGAAATGAATAATGGCCGTGTCTGAAAAATGAATTTGATCGGAAGCATCACTGATGAGGATTTTATATCCGATACACGTGTCTGGTGGAGAAGGTAGAATTGGAACACGTCCGTATTATAATTTCCTGCTGCAGTGTGGAGCTCCCCGTGTCTTGATAATGCGATGTGATTCGTCCAACTTAAAAGAAATTTTCTTGCACAGAAAACTGACAAGCAAAAAAAAAAAAAAAAGAAAGAAACGGGGAATGGGATTGATATATTCCAATATCTTCCACTGGAGGCCTTCGTTAGTGATATTCCAATGACTCATTTAGGACTTAGGCAATAGCGAGCCAGCATTTGTTTTAATACTTACAAAAAAGATGGTAAAATGTATGAATTACTATCTCCATTGCATATGCTATTGATATACGTATAGATTCTGGAACGTAAATAAAAACAAACATACAAATAGTTATATCAAACTTTAAAAAGAAAGGAAATAAATGAGGAGCGTTATATATCTTCTGTAAGACATGGTCCCCGCTACATTTTTCCTCGGATTAATATTCAAGAGTTGACAGAGAGATAAGCGTACATGTGAAGGAGCGATAACTCTGGGAAGAGAATGATTGTACAACTGTAATTATACCTGGGCACCATATGTGTATTTCAGCTAGTAATGGCTTATCCTTTATGCTGTCGAATAATCCATGTGGTGCTCGTGATAAAGGTTCCCGCGAGGGGTATGACAGTATGTGTTTTGAATAATTTCCCCTGACGTGGTCGCCATATCACTTTCTATATAGACATAACCTCAAACATTGTATTTATGTAATATATATTGATTTCATTTTCCTGCGTGAACATCGACGGTGGATGTGGCTAGCCAACAGGGGATGCTTACTCCTCCCGGACACAAGGTCCCACCTCTAGCTTGCTAGCGGTCCGCCGATACTCAATTTTATGCTCTATCGTGAGTGCTGTTGAGATTATCGTAAGGATCTTCTTTAACTCATTCAACACTCGTTGAAACAAGAATTGTTACTTTTTTATTTGATTTCCAAGCTTTGAACAAGTTTAAGGTTTGGTACAGAAATTTAGATTACAACCGATATCTGTTGTGTAATCTACCTTTCCGTTTATGCACACACAAGTATTACATCCATCTTCACATGGCCCTCCTGTACCATTTTGTATTATAAGCCCCAACCACTCACAATCACCTAGGAGAAAATATGAAAGAGTAAAACAATAGTAACATGTTAAGAATCATGGGTGTTTATTTTTTTCCTGAATGCATTGTGCATTTTCTTTCAAATAAGGCATAACTACAAATGAACACAAAAATATTTGTAAAAATGTTGAAAAATATTGTCTTAGAATTGTGCGACAATCAACAAATATTGGTGTACTTTGAATTAAGAATCTAATATAAAAATTGTTATAAAAACTGTGAAGACAGGACACCATGACTCGGACTGGCTCTGTCTAAACCTTTGTCAGTAGACAGGGTCCCGACCACGTGTTCTCTCTAAGTGTCGGATGCACTCCTCGGGTGATAACATGCATGAGTTCGTTAAAGCCGTAAGAGCACGGATTATATTTCATATGCTTCTGTGTTTAATATCAATTTACACATATATCTGTATGTTGCTTTGGCTCCTGTGCCATGCTGTCTGTTTGTATGGTCATCTTAAAGTGAGGAGTTATTTTACATCACCATTAAGCGCCTTCGAGACCTCCGGATAACCACATCATCTGCTATTGGCGTGACAGATGACCGTCCTAAGTCGGCACCGATCGCCTATTGGTCTTGTTGGTGTATGTATGGTCTTTTGTGTTTGATGTTTCTATGAAGTGAATTGGTGTTGGTCCCTTTCCGTAGGTTCTGTTCTGTGTTTTTGCCAAGGTTATTTTAGGATTTTGGTGTCAATGCTACAACCTCCCCCTTTCTTTTACTTTTCAATACGAACAGAAATTTGAAATTAAGAACATCTGCTTCGTTTTTGCCGAGCATAAAGGATGATTTTTTAATGAAGGAGACTTAGAACGGTACTGATTTATCTTAATTCATGTTTGCAGAATTATGTAGATAATCTTTATGTATAACGTCCCTTGGTATCTGAACACTCATTTAGAAGAAGGGGAAAACATATTAATGTTATTTTTGAAAGACTTTTACCCATTACGTTTCTGACCTTTGCAATGATCGCATTTTCCAGGTGTCTTCACTATCTTCGTATCTCCACAATCAATGACTTGGCAATAGTAATCCAAGCAGTAGATTCTCCTTTCCCTGATAGTCTTAAATTCTCCGTTCACGAGAACAGCTACTCCATAGGCTTCTTCACAATGTCGCCCTTTCCCATTTACAAGCTGATCCTTCGGTTTATCGGGATCATAAACCTTACATTTGCCATGCATCTGAAAGTCTCCTTATGACAAATATCACAGGCATGAACACTCAAAGTAAAGACAAAATGATCGCTACTTTTTTAAAATTTATATTTAAGTTGAATGCCAATTCTGCATTGATTTTTTAAATGAAATATTGAAAATACAAATTCTTCAGTAGTGTTTAAAGGAAGTAATAGTAATTCAGGACCTACCAGAATTCACAGACAAATCAAGGCATGTATTGGTTTTTACTGCGGGATTTGTCAAACATAATTATTTCTACTAGGCATTCGCGGTGGGTGCTGCATTCAGTCTTTGTATAATATGGAAGTGTATGGAAGCTCACTCCTCCCGGACACATGGTCCTGCCTCCATTTGGGGGTTTGCGATAGCCTTGCCAATGTAGACTTATACAACTATATCATATTCCCCTGGCTCTTTGACTCCTGATGTATGATTAGTTTTTTTTTCTTTGATAGACTTTCATTCGTACTAAACTAAACTAAGCAGTAAAGGAGCTCGAAATATTTGGAAGGGAATTCAGCCCAGTGGAGACCGACAAAAATATTCTGATAAAAGAAATCAAAACTCGGAATTCGGTCGGAATTTTGCTGATTTTTTTAATGAAATTAGCAATATTCCTTAGATATGAACGATCTTTTTTGTATTATTTAAGCTTAACAGCCGATTTTGATGCTAAAGGCTACGGAAACTGGATTGTTCTGTTAGAGTTATGTTCCTCACCTTGCTGCAGGATTTCCGTTTTAGAGAAACTTCAGTTTGACAAGATGTTTCAGCATGACAAGTAAGATCCTGTAGCTAATTTTGGAACGATTTCAACCAGACGATCAAACTTAAAAATTAAAAAAAAAAGGGGGGGGGGGGGGTTCCGGAGTGGAAATGGGAAAACGCTCGAAATCTCTATTACTTTATATACATCTTTTATGTAATATTTTTATAAATTAAGAATAACGATACATTGCAATTATCTATATTTTGTTTATTCATTAGTTTTATGACATCATTTCATTATAAAGATTCTGGGACTACATTTTTGTCTTTTAATATATAAATTTATAAACAAAGAACACTGTTTTGGCTTATATTTTTTTCCGTTGTTTATGAAACACTGTCTTATCTCTTTATATGAATGTCCACATATTAATTTTCTATTCCGATACATTTTTCGGATCATTTTGTATACTGCAACCACACTCAGCGCACTTATCAATTGTCAAAAATTGTAACTATATAGACTAAAGTCCTCGTTTTGATGGAGAATACATGTAATAAATCTAATCTTTATAAAATCACTGAATGTTTAAAAATGAAATATAAAAACACAAAATGAAACATTTTCTCAGTTCAATGTCCTTTTATTGATTAAATAACATGATACCATATTTTCGTGATATTGTTATACCCTTATTGGATTCTTCATATAAAATCCCAATAGGGAAAAAGCCAATACATTCGAATATTTAATGGCGTATTGAAGTAAGGTACAACTAAACAATTTATTTCTCGGCAATAGTTTGCCTTTAGGTCTAACACATCATATACAGTCCTTCAACCCACTTGTTTGACAAAAAAGTGGATAGAATAGGATGTAGGATTCAGGATGTAGGATAGAAAGTGGATAGAATCTTATCCTATCCTTTCTTATCCTATCCTATCCTATCCTATCCACCTCAATCCTATCCACCTCAATCCTAACCAATTATATCCATCCTATCCTACATCCTATCCTATCCTACATCGTATCCTACATCCTATTCTATCCTACATCCTATCCACCTCGTTCTTCAATATAATCTTTTTTTTTCAATTTTTAAGTTATTAGGAGACAAACATACTGATTTGATTAAATTCGAAAATTTCAATTGAAAAATTTCACTTGACTTAATGGGTAATATAAATTTTATTTCAATAAAAAACAAACTTGGAGGTTTTATTGTTATATTTTTGTTTCTTTCACGGCAAATGCAAAAATGGTATTCAATCATCTAAATAATTTTCATTTTTATAAAATCCAAAAAAAAAAAAAAAAAACCTCAGCAATACTTACAGATAATTTACTACTTATGCATGACTTTGTATCGAGTCATAAAGTTTTAATCATGATATCGCTAAAGGTGATGAGAAGTTGATAAAGGTGGATAGGATAGGATAGGATGTAGGATAGGATAGGATAGGATGTAGAATAGGATTGGATAGAAATAAATTTGAATGAGGTGGATAGGATAGGATAGAATAGAATAGGAGGAGGATGTAGGATGTAGGATGGTGGATAGGATAGGTAGAACAAGTGGGTTGTAGTTCTGTATTGACCTTATTCAAAGTCAATGAATTGCGTGATATTAAAGATCATTATTTGTTCTATATAAAAATATCTCTAGTATTACTGGAGAAGATTTTGCGAACTGGGCTGATTTCCCACCCATTCGTGCGAGGTCCATCACACATCTGTACTTACAGTATACGGTCTTATGGTGTAAAATGTTTTGAACGATATTAAAGTAAATAGTTCTTCATACCTTCAGTACCAAAGAAAATGAAGCTCAAGCAAATCATAGAAATTATAGCCTTCATGGTCTTCATTGGGCAAATCATTCTGCACAAATGAATGTCTGATATGTTAATTGTGATTTTAAATCACATATACTTTATCACCATCAATCCTGAGGGTAATTATAATTATTGCGTACCAGTCTTTGATGTCGATAGTTAGAGTGATAGACTTTATCATTTATGATAGTAAACGGATTATAATGGCTTGAAGCATAATATTATAAATCATATTTGCAAATCAGTTTGATAGAAACACCTATATTCATTCTATTTTTTTTTTTATTTTCCAAAGGTTTCTCTTGTCTCTCAAATCAAAGAAGTACTTATCAGTTATCAGGTCTTAAAATCGAAAAGGCAAGGCAAAATAGATTTTCTATTGGAACGGTTGCGAACCTCTGAATGAATAACACACCGAAATGAGACATTTGTTCTGTAAACAATCCAGTTATTGACAGGAAATCATTTATAGAATGCCTCTCTGTTTGCATTCATTGGATATATCTGTCATTGCCTTTGTTAAGTGAATACCTTATACCTTTCATTTTTGAACTGCGATAAATAAGAAAAAAAAACTATCTTTAAAACACCGTTCCTCTTGGTTTCTTTTCAGAAACAAAGAAAGAAACGTAGCGTTATGACACAAAGTTTTCTTACGCATTTGCATTATCTCATTTACAAGAAAGCACAATTCGCTTCCATTTTGTTTCTGAATGTTTAATCATCAGTAAAGCATTGGAATCATTTGGTTTTTTTCTTAAAGTTTTCTTCTTTAAGTTTAGGCAACAAACACAAGTATGATCATATGGAAAATGTCACAATCATTCAAGGAATTACATCAACGTGTCCTCATCCATTATTTTAAATCTTTAAAAAGGACAGGTTTAGAAAATAAACACATAGCTTATGGGACTCGAAATATTCATAGGTTGACAGATAAAAAGTAAACTCTCCTGTTCATATGTGGAATCACAGCGAACCACTCATTGCAAGGCATGCTTTGGATCTTACCAAATACTTTGGACCGCACTTTTTTGGTGAAGCATCAATGATGGAAATTAGATAATCGAAAGACATGTCTGGTGCTTGATAAATTGGTTTGAAATTTTCGTCAAGAAGGTATAGAGTTTGAACCCTTTCGCATTTTTAAGATAATAAATAGTGTAATACCACGTAGTTGTAAACACTAGATACAAAAAATATAACCAACAAAAGTGATAAATTTTGTAAGGAATAGTTATTTTTTTGTTTTGTTTATGTTAATTAGGATTTGTGATCAGTGGGGCTGCATTTTCACAGTTGATGATGATATTAACATCGGATTCCGGATTCCGTGGGAGCTCGTAAAAAGTCCCCGTGAGGGGTTTGACAGTAAGTGTTTTGAATATTTTCCCCTGACATGGTCGTCATAGCATCTTCAATATGGACATAAACTCAGACAGTGCATGCATTCTAGATATTGTTTTCATTTTCGTGCGTTAACATCGACGGAGGGTGCGGCTAGCCAAACAGGGGATGCTTACTCCTCCCGGGCACCTGGTCCCACCTGTCATGCTTGCTAGGGGTCCGTCGATGCTCAATATTGTGTTCTATTGTAAGTGCTGTTCATATTATCTTCAGAATCTTCTTTAACTCAAATTGGTTCATGTTGTTTTATAAGAAGTCTTTTGTGCTTCATATTCCTATGTCGTATGCTTGCCTCTCTTGTCTGCTCTGTTGTTTTTTACAAGGTGTTTTTGCGCTATATTTCGAGTCTTTTTGAAGATCCCCCCTTTCTTTCAAAATAGTACATAGAGCTTCATTGCTGTCTTAGAATGAAATTTATTTATTCTCTGGGTGGTAGACAGAACCATGTTGGACACCAAATATATGTTGTAGAGGAGACAACACCATCCGTACAACCACATATGTTGCAACCATCCTCACATGTCCCACCGCCTCCATTTTTGACTATCTTACCCAACCACTCGCAGTCACCTAGATGCAAAAATTACACAGCCATCGTTATTTCCTGAGGATGAAGCCATTGAAATGGTAAGTGCATTGTATTGTATTTTGCACGATAAACGTGCTCGACGTAACATTCTGTCTATCGTTTAAAAGAAAACAAGAATGAAACATGTGAAATAAACAGTTGTAGTGCAAGCACAGAAGAAGCAATTGAAATGGCACGTATTACACTTTGCACGATAAACATGTTCGACATCACATTTTCTCTACAGAAACATGTCATATGGCTGTTCTTATCTGCGATTGAAATCCAACGTTTCTGTCTATCGTATAAAGCGATTTCAGAAAACAAGAATGAAACATGTGAAACAAACAGTTGTGGTGCATATGTGTTAATAGGTTTCATAATTTGTGTTTTGCTACGAATGTGCATCATACGACAATTGCATTTATCTAATACAATGCGCTGACGCTTATTACATGTGCGATAAATACATTTACTCTGTGTTTCATAGTCATAACCAAAACATAACTTCGGACACTTATTCTATATATAGTCAATGATGTAATCATTTTATGATATGTCTGTTACGAATTTACTACAGATTATCTCTATTTGGCGTATGTTAAACGTCTTTAGATTCAATAACATCATTTCAACCGAGTGATGTTAGAGATTCCCCACTTCCTTCAGAAGAGATGAATTTGCAACATGCACTAGCCATGAAGTAGTTGAAAATGCTATATGTATAAGCTTAACATTTCAGAATATTTCTTCTCAATTTTTCAACCATTTTTAAATAGTCCAAGGAGAAAATTGTGATTCTTTTCCCAACGGCATTACATTGAGATCACAAGGAACAGACAAAAAAGGATTATATGCAAACCATCACATGAAAAAGCAACGAGGCAGAAAGTGATAAATCAATTTCTGAATCATGAGTATGATACTAGGAATTCGGTCTTTTTGAAATAGGGAGTTACTTCCCATTTATGTAGGTATCTGACGTCAACTCATTGTTACGTCATCGTATTCTTTGGAAACTAGCATGAAATTCAAGGAAACAGGGTAACAAACAAATATGACGTTTTCAAAGTAATGTAATGACATAACAATGCTTTTATGTCAGATACCTGCGCAAATCCAACGTAGGACTGTAAAATCGAAAAGACAGACTGAGAATATTTTTTTAATCGTTCTACACCATTCAGCATGATTAGAGTAAGGTTTAGGAGGAACATTCCCTTTCCATGACTTGTTTATTTCTAGGGTAGAAGGTACATTTGAAGAATGATTCTCTCTGTCGCGCTTTCCAAATATAAACGGAAAAAGATTATTTGCTACTGAAATGAATTTTGGTTGCTCTGCTGGAAGCATCACTGATGAAAATTCAATATTCGTGTCTGGTGTACGAAAAATTGATTTAGAATTTTCTTTATGAAGGTATACAGTTGGAACACTTCCGTATTATTCTAATGAATGAATCGAATGTTTTATTGTCAAATCTTTATGTCAACTTTTAAAAAGTATATCAAGAAGCACAAGACAGTTAATATTTTTTTCAAGAACTTTCAAAGTTTACGGGGAAAAGAAGACCTTTAACATTATTTTCGTTTCAGTTAAAAGTAGAGATTATTTAAGTTCGTTGAAATCAGATGATGACATATCACACATCGTTTTTGCCATATTTCATTGTTTGGATGGAGGATCACTGACGAGGAATAAGTAGCAGAAACCTGCATGTCTGGTCTTTGGTGTTCGTTAGATAAAGTGATTCTAAAAATTTGAAGACGTGTATCATGACAAATATGGACAATGACCATATGCCAATACACAGTACAAAATCAATAATTAAGAAATCACAAACTGACGGCATACGAAATCAGGAGAAAACAGAAAGCAAACCAAGCAAACAAAAACCTCAGCCACATGAAAAAAGCGAGTTCCCTATAAGGAGAGAGACCAGGAGCCCAGGAAGAGTCAGCATTTCCTGCTTGCATGCAACATCCGTTGATATATGGGTAAGAATACGCTATACGTAATATTAAACAAACCTTTGCATTTATCACACTTTCCATCTACTTTTACAATATCGGATGCATCACAATCCAGTTTAGGACATTCGTAGTCCAGACAATGTGTTTTCATAACTGGTGTTGGAGTAGTTTCATCTCCTCGAGTTATTGTTATCGGACCAGTTGAATTTTCGCAATGTCTACCCATTCCTTTTACCACAGGTGGAATTGGTTCATCCATGTCATAAACTGCACATCTCCCGTGTGTTGATTTTCCTGAAAATATAAACCAAGTAAATTTTTCATTTCAGTCGTCTGCACCCTTCTAATCTTTTCATACATTTTAGAAAGAAAATGTTGCTACAAAATCCAATAACGCCATAAAGAGTAATTGCACAAAGAAAACGTGCAATGGATAGGAGTTGCATTCGTGTAAATGCTAATTGACCTTTTTCGTGAAGAATAAAGGACTACAAACACTGAAAAACGGTTGTTTGACTGTAGTTTGAACATATAGGGTATTTGAAAATATGGGTATGGTTACATGTAACAATACTAACAATACAAACCAGCTATACATTTTCAATAATAT
Source organism: Pinctada imbricata (assembly GCA_033119305.1). Lineage (NCBI taxonomy): Eukaryota > Metazoa > Mollusca > Bivalvia > Pterioida > Pteriidae > Pinctada > Pinctada imbricata. Next base: position 9,923,235 of record VSWD01000006.1, read on the forward strand.
TTCAAGGGAATGTGAAAAGGCTTATCAGGAGATCAAAAATCTCAAAGATTCAAACAAGAAATTTTTGAGCACAAACTGATGATGTATGGATCGGTCAAGGCATTCAAACGTGAGTAAAAAAAATATGAACAGCCAAAGCAATTAAAATATATATCGCTCGTTTTACATGAAGATATTTGCCTCTGTATTTTCTTTTTTTTTTTGCATATTTAAATACAGCTGACACTCGTTATCTCAAACTCGGTTATCTCGAATTTCCGTTTATCTCGAAGTCGAGCGGCGGTCCCATCTTTTTTCCTTCATATTCTAACCAATCTGACTTCGGATAACTCGAAATCGGTTATCTCGAAATTTCGCTTATCTCGAAGTTATTTCAAAGTCCCAAGTCATTTTCTTCGTGTATTTTATACTCGTTAAGTCGAAGTTCTAATGTTTGTATAAACAAACCAATTAACGTACCAAACAATAGTGGAATCGCATGGTAAACAAACAATTATAGGTACCGGTAACGCAGGTTGACTGATTTGCCGTTGTTTGATCGACCGTGACATCGAAATTAATTAAGGGGGATAACAGTTAATTAGATAATCATTACGGAAACAATGATATGTGCTTGTTTCATTCATTGAAATTGAATTGTTTGTTATGTTGAAATTCTTATGAGAAGCAACGGCTAAAAACAAACCAATACAACCCCCCCCCCCCCAAAAAAAATCACAAGATTTATCGAAACTGAAATAAAGCAATTTGAGCAACAATGATTATACTGATGATCTACAAAATAATCCATACATAAAATTTCATACACTACCAGGAAGATGATTAAACTTGTATGCATGCGAGTAAATTTAAGTGAAGAATGAAGACATGTATACGACATTGAAATCTAGCAGACGAAAAAATTAAATAGCGTACGAACAAATGTCTTCATTGTACTTTGATGACACAATGATATCAAACTCTTGAAAGTAAACGGCTTATGACAGATTGATAAGACAACCAAACTTGTATTATATCAGGGCCGATGCGATCGGCGCGGAAGGGGGGCGAGTCACACAACGAATAAAAATACCTGACGTTCTCAATGCGCCTCCTCGTAAAATTTCAGTATTAAGAATACGTTTATGGCACTTCTAGAATCTATTCTATGTTGTGAAGTAAACATTACATTGTCAGCACGAGTTGCCTTTTAAACTGCGATATCTATTGTATAAAATACAATAGCAAAACGATTCTTTTAGCCTTATAGGTGGTACAATACATTCGAAAATATACCGTAAATTCGACTGACGTTTATCTCGAACTCCGCTTATGTCGAAGTATTTTCAGTGGGCCCATCGACTTCGAGATAACGAGTGTCAGCTGTATATATGACATTTTTGTGTATTCCATAAAAACTGAGAAAGAGAAAGATAAATGTATCACGAGATATTGTTTCAATGTTTTTGTTTAAAGTATGTAGAAATTACTTTTTAAGTTTTTACATTACCTTTTACATTCTTGCAGACACAGACTATGATTACAGCCACTGTGATCTTTAGGGTCTCCATAATGATGAACTCGTAATGAAAATTGACAAACCCGAAATGACCAATGATGTTTATATAGTGTTTTTGGCAATTATTTGAATGATATATGTAGTAGCTCATTTCATTGATATTATTATTTACTGGATATATTTGTCAAAATGCCATAGCTGGCCTTGATGAATGCTATGAAGCTTTTTAAAACGCTGACATGGAAAAATTATGCCCATGAAATGCTTAATGGGTTCAGAGTAAGAATGAATCTGCTGGTATGATTATTAATTTTAACTGTATTAAATGTATATCTTTTTTATTTCTATGACACTATTTTACTTACATCGTTGTTAAAGTGTTCTATTTATACTTTATATGCGTTATATTAAAACCTAATCAGTTTTCAATATCCATTCAGATATTCAAATTTAGTATTGCATTACAATGTCATGTATATTTTGTGTATCTTGTTGTATGTGTCAATATACTTTTGGTCTAGTTCTATGATTGTAAATAATCTATAATTTTATTGTACTAGACACGTGTTTCGGATATCGAATCCTCGTCAGTAGTACTTCATGTCAAACAGTTTTAATAAAGCCAAAAAGTATTTTCCTGGCACCATCTACAATTCAGACTTTTAATTTCCTCTTGCCAATAAAAGCGACTCCAAATTCCGTGTAGGGTTTATTCAGAAATGATTTAATTTTGCATGTGACAAGGATTTTCATTGGCTTAAAAATTAAGGTTATTTTCTATAACCTGAAAAATATTAGGACACGCCCCTTTTCTGGAGCTACTTCCAAAATTAAGCAAAATGGCGGATCCCGTTAACTTGATACACTGATTTATACCTCGAGAACGAAGACTAGATACAAGATACATGTCCTTTTTTCTATTTTCATCTTTAGATATACAAATAAAATCGATTGTAGCAACAGGTAAACGATTTAATGAAGTACTTACCACGATATTTGTTGGTAAACATATCGTGTCGGTGCGATGATAGGTCACGCTGATGAAAGATTGCATTTTAATCAAAATGTACCACTATCAAACATGTACCTGATTGTCAGATTATTTGACATTCCATCCAGAGTCATTCTACTCTAATCGTTTGAAATATATCGAATGACTCGGGCTGAAATGTATGAAAACAAACGCCGGCGCCGTTCAACTTCCAGCCTCCATTCTTGTACTGTCGGCTGTTGTTATTAGCAACGAGGGAGATAATCCCTACGCAGGAACCTTGCATTGAGCATTTTCATGATTTTCAAAGATATAATAAGATGCACATAATGTATTATATAACTTAAAATTAAATTATAAGGAATGATTCTTAAATTCGTTTTGGTTATGGAAAATAACCTCAAAAAGCCTATGCACAAATGTGGTATAATTCGCTACGCGAATTATTCCGTTTGTGCATCGGCTTTTTGAGGTTATTTCCCATAACCAAAAAGAATTTTAGAATCATTCCTTAAGCGTATTTAAGTGATAAATATGTCCTAAATCGTTGGAGGGTAGACGCAAGGAGCTTTATTATAAACATAACCGAAAAACTACAAACAGAGCCATGCAAAGAGGGAGATACCCTTTAGTTTTAGAAATTTAAGTACATGTAATTATATCCATTTCAATAACCAGTCATGAAACATAACACGTGAAATATGAAATGAAAGCGATACATGACTAAAATTTATTTTCACATAACGAGGCGAACAATATATCCCAACAGATGGTATTCAAGCTACTAAAGATTTAAATGAACATTATTTTTATCTGTCAGCATGTGAAAAGCTTGTCGGAAAGCATCGCAACGACAGCTATGACATTTTGACAAATATTCCCACTAAAAAGCTTAAAGCTACAACATATGATGCCCGAATCATTTTGAATTAAACCTATAAATGCATTCGTCAAACGAGTTGGTCTACTGTAACTGTGAAATCGTTACCATGGAGACTTTGAAAAGCACAGTAGCGCTATCTATACTCTTCGTCTGCCAACATGCCAAAGGTAATGTAGAAAAATGTTTATCTTTTTTCACATAACAAACAGTACCTCTTTAACTTTTTATCTTTAAATCAGAACTTTCTGACCTCCATGAAATATATATTATGTTCCTCCTGACACAGCAGCAAACAATTTAACTTTCGTTTGTAAGTCATGTTTTTCCAATGCCTGAGAGAGGAGCTGGGGTTACCTGGAAATCCAACATACAATTGACTTCATTTAGACCTTACTCTCGACTGGGCAAACGAATATCGCCTCTTAGTTCAATTTTACCTTTAGATACATAGATGAGGTGTTGTCCATCAAATTTTAAGGATCGTCTGCATGACAGATATCTTCATGCACTAGAAATCAAAGACACAACAGAGAGTGACAGATCTGTTTTGTACTTGGATATACTTCTATCTTTTGATGAAACGGCCATTTGAACACCTCGCTGTATGGCAAGCATGATGATTAGAGCTTCCACTTAACTAGCTTCCCTTTAATCAGTAGCAAAATTCCTTCTTCTCCTGCTTATGGCGTTTTTGGTCTCTCAGCTTATACGTTACGCCAGGGTATGTTCCAAATTTGAAGATTTCATCGTTAGAGTCAGACGGTTTGAAAGTAGGCTACATTCGCCTCGCCCAATACAACTTGTTTTATCGACCCAACATGTACTTGTTCCGGGTTACAATACACAACGGCTGTAATCATCATTGAGGAAGTTCTTCGATCGCTACGGGGATATAATAAAAGCATATCCAATCTTTATTTCCAGAATGATCATCACATTCTGGATTGCGATTGAATGGTTCCCATCATCACCAAACAAGTCATATTTACCTGATGTGTACATCATATATCAAGACAATCACCGAATTTGACTAGTTTTCATGGAGTTGTTGCGATGTGTAATGCATGCAATCAGGAGACGCTGACTCTCCCCGGGCACCTGGTATCACTTCGCAATGTTATTCATCCCGAGGTTTGCAGTCATTCCAGTGGAAATTCCGATGGTTTTGCCTTGTCTTTTCGACTTTGAGACTGAATAACGGATGGGTACTTCTTTGATATTAATTAGAGTAATGGCTTAGGACTATTTTTACTTAGTTTTCATTTCAAGGAACATCAACACACGAGAGGTGTACAGTTTATGACATCGGGGAAACAATTCCAGCTGTTGAGAGCGGAATGGGCAGACATTGCGAAAACTCAACTGGTCCGTTTATGATATACAAAGAAGGGGAAACAACACCAGATCCGATTATGAAAACATATTGTTTAGATTACGAATGTCCTCACCTTGATTGTGATGCAGACGATATAGTAAAAGTAGATGGTAAATGTGATAGATGCACAGGTTAGTGTTACATTTGTCGTAATTAAGGTTAGAGTTGCAACTACAGTGAGATATTTGATACCAACACAAACGATAAATGACATGACCTCAGTTTTTTTTACATTATTACAAAAAATAATACTCCATATAATTTTGCATTGCTGAGTGGGTATTTTTGGATAAAATTCAAATTTATAAATGAAAATCGCTGATAATTAGAAAAAATTGTCATTTTGTATGAGTTCTGCAATCAAAAGTTCAAACATCAGAATATATATTCTAATTTTAATACTCTTCTTGCTACGTTTTTCGGTATATTTAGGACATAATTTTAACATATTTTAGTCATATTACATTGTTTAGAACGAGGATCACTGACGAGGGTTTATTACCCGAAACATGCATGTCCGGTCCATGCTGTAATGTTAACTGCTCTAAAATGATTGTAATGAATTTGAAGACGTTAAACATTTGTACCACTTGGTGAGTGGTGGACCAAGAGTCCCTGAGGGCACATGTAGCAAAGTTTGATCAATTTCGGTTGGTCGTTTCTTCAAACGCATTTGAAAATTTCTGTGTACTAAATTTTCTCAAATTTCTAAAACCTGGGTCCTGTAGCATCATATCCCAGCCATTTTGCTACGTCTTTCGGTATATTTAGGACTTAATATTAACATATTTTGGTCATATTACATTGTTTAGATCGAGGATCACTGATGAGGGTTGATAACCCGAAACGTGCATGTCCGGTCCATGCTCACTGTGTATAGCCGACACCGGATATTGGTACTATTTGTCGGCGTATTGGTACTACTGAGGCGAGAGATTTTAACAAATGAGGTGTGAGTGTCCCTTTCTAACATAGTTTTTTTATTTGAATCTGGCAGCTCCTTTCAAAAGCAACTGTATAATGCATTACTACAGAAAGTCATCCTTGAAGTTATATGAGTAAGATATGTCTAAGTAGAAGACTTTTTAACTTTTTAAAGCAAAATGCATCACCTAGTACCGTAAAATTTTCCATACTGAGAACTTTATTTGGATTAAAATTCGCATATTGCACTTTTTTCTAGACTTGCAATATATCTATGTTTTACGATTTGATCCCTGTGTCATGATTTCATGGATTTGTAAAGATCTTACTAAGAACAACGTGTATTTTTCCCAAAAAGATACACGCCAGGTGTACGGCATATTGTTGGACGAAAAAGAATTTACTGTACGGCATGTTGAAATAGGTGGTGTACGGCGACTTGCTTTTGGGGTCGGAGTTGCAAAGCAATTTCGGGGCTTATGGAACGAAGATGACAATCCACCTACTATATGTACCTGTCCGTCACTTTATCCATCATCTGTCTTCACGCATTTTTGTTACGAAAGCGTTGAAGGGTGTGCATGTATTAAAAAAAACATTGTTACTCACAGCAGGACAAGAACCCCAACATGCTAATTTTATTGTTTCTACCATGTGCGGATCCAGAAGGGGGGACCGGAGGTTCGGACCCCCTCCCCATGAGATTTGCCAGAGATGGGGTCCACGGACCATGGTCCCAATCCTGACAGATCTCGGGGTGGGGGGTCCAAATAAGACATAAGATTAAATTGTTACATATGGATTTTTCCGGCTCGCTTTCGCTCGCCAAATACATAAAACTCTTGTATGAAAGGATACATCAACTAAGACATACTTATATTGAATTGATATTAAAATTACTTTTATCAGTTGTGTTAATTACCATACTTTCCATATGCTTGCATATTCAGTTTTAGGTATTCAGTTCGCATTGTTTACATGCGATTTAAATGTGGAAATCCATGAGCTTCAGGGAGCTTCGCCCATGGTCCCCCACCAGGGCTTCGTCCTGGACCCACTGGGGGCCTAAAGGCAGTCCCAGACCCCCGACCTTTTAGACCCCCCGGTAAAAAAAAGCTGGATGCGCGCATGGCTTCTACTCTCTAGAAATTAAGACAAATTTCCTTTGTTTCTTCTCCACTCACTTCTCTGGTATATTGAATAACACTCAGGTCATAAGACGTAATTTTCGTGTTATGCATGCATTTCTAATAAATATTTATAATAAAAGAGAAGGACAGCCCTGTGGTGCACATGCATAAATGTATGATGGCGGCGTAATGACACATATCAGTGACGGATCTCACAAGATGAAAGTAAATCTTTACGCTCCGTGTAAAGGAAATGTAAAGAGAGCGTAAAGATAGCGTAAAGGTACCTTTAAGTCAGCTTTACGCGAGCTTTACGTATATTTACACTATCTTTACGCAACCTTTACATCGAGCGTTTAGGAGCGTAATGACCTGGATTCTTTACGCAGCTCTCTGTCACCTTTACATTTTATTCTTTTATTTTCTTTAAACTTTATACAATTTGAGAGAAATAAAGACGTATTTTGTAATGGTTGTTTGACAAAAAAAAAAAGAAAAAAGAAAAATAACTATCAACAAAACATGCATGGTTTCGATCCTACTCCTTGCCATGCCCACGGAATCTGAAGTCCACGACCTTACCCACTTGACCACTGTGCCTCTTCAAATAAACATATGTTACTAAAGGTTATATGTAAGTAATCACATTGAATCTAACTAGTACTAAAAAGGTTCACAGTTTCATGAGTTTGTAAATCAATATATCGGTCATCACTATTTTTAAACCCGATATTACCTTTGTTTATGTAATTTATAAATAGCCTCGCTAATTCGCCGCTGGCGGGTGGGGGTGAACCTTGTATATTATAATTCACCGGATATTGAACGGTATGTGACATAAATGCACGAGAGTAGCTTCAGGTCGATTTAACATTTTGTTAATTTTCTTTTTAAATCAGAAGGAAAAAATAAATTAATGAATGATTGATAAAATCACAAAAAATATTACCGCATAATTATGAAGTTAGTTAAAACAGAATGAGCTACCTCCGGCTTCACCGCTTACGCTTCTTAAAATGATTAAAGTAGCATTTGAGAAAATTAAGAAAGATGAGAAAGATATATTTGAACATGCGTTTATTTATTCTTTTTTATCTATCGATGTATTTATTGATTTATTTAATTTTTTGTTACAAATTTTAAATAGTCGGGGATTATGTAAAAAAGTGAAAAATAGAAATGCTAGTATTATTATGCTACCATGTACCGTAAAACTCAAAGTTTATCAAGTTGATGTTAAACAATTCATAGTGGATCAAGTTCAGAACAGGTACAGTATATACTGCATTACAGTAACGGAAGCTCTCTTTCATTTCGCCGCGGGTAGGCAACCCAAATCAACATTTAATTTACATATAGTACATAGTCTAATTCAAAACACTTGAACAGTATACGAATATGGTATCGTCAATCGGTAGGGTTATCACCTCCCTTCTTTTAGATTCAAGGCGGAATTTACATATAAAACAACTATTTTACTTTTTATCTTGAAATTCAAAACCTGGATCCCTTCTGTCGGGTTGGACTCCCTATAAAAAAAACCATAATAATGTTTTCTTGTTTAGGTGTAGGATTTTCCATATAAATAAGGTAAACAGAAAAATTACGAAAAAAAAAAACTTCCATTTGACGTAATATTCCCTAAAAAATTAAAAGTTTAATATTTCAATGCATTTCAGTAAAAGAAGACTGTCATTCGCTATCTTTGATGATTTTACTATTGTTTGTTTCTTTTTTTTCGGGGGGGGTGTTTGTTTTGTTTGTTTATTTCTTTTCTGGGTTTTTTTTTTTTTTTTTCGGTTTATTATTATTTTTATTACATCATTGATATTCTAGAAATACAACGTTAACAAAATTTCTTTAAAAACAAGAAACAAAGAAATGAATAAAAAGAAATCAAAACTAGATGTTACATAAATTGTTTATAAACAGTCGCGTAAGGCCCTCTCCCCTTTTAAAAATCCTAAATGTTCAACCCCTCCTCCCGCTCTGAAAAATATCTCAGATCCGCCAATGGATTGAATAAAGTATCGACTTTCTCTATGTCCATTGCCGGTCGTGTCAACCACACATCACAAGATATGACCGCGCCTTTGATTACCCGCGGGAGACGCGTAAGCGAATCTAGCTGACTAGAGGGTGGGGTGGGGCAGGGGTATCCGATTTTCTAATTATGTATTGTCCATCTCCTCAAGATGTACATAGTTTATTTACATATGTGTGTGTGTTGTTTTTTTTTACATTATCATTGCAAGCGAGCATTTCAAATGTCATTTAAGATTTTCTGTCTGTTTTTCCTCCGTTTTTTCTCTTTCCGTCCTATTTCTTTCTATTCTTTAAATTCTTTCTTTCTTTCTATTCTTTCTCTATTTCAATTATTTCTCTTCTATCTATTCTTTTTTCTCTCTTTCTATTCTTCTTTCTAAATAAATAATTTTATTATCGATTTGAAAATAAATTAACTTTATTTGTTTACATTCTTTAAATAGCATTCTACCTGTACAGGTAAATCAGGTTTAATAGTTTATTGAAACCTTGAAACATATAGTTCATTGGTATGACAAATATTACAAATAAGATATTACAATATAATATTCAAGTGAGAGCATCAGAGTGATTACAGAGAAATAATAATATTATGGAGGATGGACATATGATTTATATATTATGAATTTCTAAGCAAAAGTGCATTAACAAGATATCTAGAAAGGTTACATAGTGCTTTTCTGTTCCTAACTGAAAAAAGTTGAACTAATTTGAACATCGATGGCCTTCTCCAATAGTAAGATTTGATATATTTTTTACGTAAATCTGAATACAAAGGACAAGATAAAACAAAATGAAACTCATCTTCTATATCATTACTATTACATTTAACACATTTCCTCTGTGATCTATCAGTATTATAATATCTGTCTTTTTCAATAAGAAGTTCATGTGATGATGTTCTAAATTTACTCAAAATAGTCATAAAATTTTCTGGCAAACCCTTTCTTAAATAATATTGTAAACAGAAACTATCTGGCAGGTGCTTATACAACATACACTTTGAAGAATTATCAAAATAAGAGTACATTTCTTGAATGAATGAGTCAGTTAATAATTGTGAGCAAATAGATAAAAAATGTGTTTTATTCTCAATGTACTGATTTTCCCAAACATAGGCAAGTCCAAGTTTTTGTAGTAAATCTCTTACATCAGATAACCAATTACGATCAACATCAATATTCTCATACATATATTTGTAAATATTTTTCAATATACAATTATCTGTTTGTAATAATTTAACCCAATATTTCAAAATTTTTAGCTTTCTTTTTACAGACAATGGCAATCGCCCCAATTCTGCAAACACAACACAATTTGGGGTGTTCTTCTTTATATGCAAAATACGCTTACAAAAATCTGTGTGAACCCTCTCAATATCTTTGGCTTGGTGAAAGCCCCAAACTTCACAGCAATAATTGAGTACACTACTAACATATGTATCAAAAACGTGTAATTTTGTCTCAATATTCAACGAATTTTCATTACATATTTTCAAAATTTGAAACATACTTTTTTTACCTTGTAAAGCTAATACATGCTGAGTTCTATTAAATTTACCGTTGTACAATACATTCAATCCTAAATAACTAAAATTATCTACTACATCAATTATTTCCCCATTATAAAACCATTTATCAGATTTACTCAATTTTCCACCGTTTCGAAAAACCACAATTTTTGTTTTATCAACATTTACATGTAAATTCCATTCATTACTATAAGAAGATAGTTTATCTAACATATTTTGCAAGCCACTTCTACTCTCTGAGAAAAGTACAGTATCATCTGCATAAAGTAATAAAAACAATGACAGATCTTTCAGTTCTACATTTTCTACTGAATTTTCAATAAGGTAGTTTTCAAAGTCATTTACATATTTTTGTGACCAACGTAATAATCTATTGTTCAATATTGCCGTAAAAAATTTGGACAGACAGCTTACTAGAGTGATGCCGCGGTAATTGTTTGTGTCGTCAATATTTCCTTTCTTAAAAATTGGTACAATAACTCCTTCAGACCAGCATTTAGGAAAAATACCCTTATCAAAAATAGCATTAAACAGAGTATACAGTAGTGGTACAAAAAAATCTTTAAACTTGCACAAGTACTCATTAAGCACATGGTCTATACCCGGTGATTTATTCAATTTTGCATTCTTAAGAACATCCATAATTTCTTTCTCACTAATAGTATCATCTAATTCTTCGAAAACACATTCAGATTCTATATTAACACTTTCATTACCATGATCATCATGAGAAAAAACATTTCTAAAATGAGCAAGAAAATCATTGGCAGATAAAACACTACTTTTTCTAACTTGTTTTCTCTTAAAGATTCTATAAAATCGTCTTGGGTTGCTTTTACGTATATAAGATAATCTATTACCCTCTTGTCTGATATACGACCTCTTGGCCTTTCTCATGTAAAATTTGTACCTATTTTTATCAACAATCAATTTCTGTCTATTCTCCGCTGAGCGGTCATGGTTAAATGTAAATAATGATTGCATATATACATCATATAAAATTCTACAACGATCATCGAACCATGGTTTCGGATTTCTTTGCACTTTATTTGATTTACATGTTACCACTTTTTTACAAAAAGGCTGAAATACATCATTTAGCTGTTCAACAAATAATTTCACACCATCATCTAACCCTGTTACATTTTGTGATATTTCACCAATAATACCACGGAAGTTTTCTCTCTTCGACAACAAAATTTCTTTCATTTGATCAATATCAACATCATTCCATCTGTAGATAATATTTGAACAATTTTCAGATCTATTATTTTCAGTAGAATCAATATTTTCATAATCGACACTATGCAATGAAAAAACAACAGGTGCATGATCGGACCAAGTATTAAAGTCACAAACTTGTAATTGACTAATCAAATTATAACAGTTTTTGTGAGCCATGACATAGTCGATTGCACTTGATCCAAGGTGATTAAAAAAAGTGATTCGTCCCATTTCGTCACCTCTTACCCGACCATTACATATCCTCATACCTGTTGATTTACATAAATCTATAAGGCGACGCCCAAAGGTATTAACCGTACTGTCCTCAGTATTACGACATGGCATAGATAAATCAGTATCATAATCAAAAAGGTCTGATAAAATATCTAATAATGGTTTTCCAATAGCGTCATTTTCAAGAAAATCTAGTTTATTACCAACTCTACTGTTTAAATCACCAGCAATTATAACGTTTCCTATAGATGAAAAAAGCGCAATATCATTTTCAAGACAATCAAAAAGATCTGATCCGTAAAGATTATAAAATACATTATTTTCATGCGGAATATATGAGAAACAAATGTACACATCTGAGTCAAAAATATCAATGATTTTAACCCAAATCAAAGTATCTTGAACACATTTTGTAATTGACAAGTATTTACTGAGATTTTTACGAACAATCAAAGCCAAACCTCCTCCGGAACCTTTGGCCCGAGGAAAAGTAAAAACATCGTAACAATCATCAAGTAATTGAGTATTTACAATATCATCCTTTTTAATCCAACATTCAGATAGGAAAATCAGGTCATAATCTTTAATTACATCAACAAAATCTGAGTCACAAATCTTACTCACAAAGCTTCTGTTGATATTCCAGGTAAGTATACGAACTGAGTGTCCGATCCCCCCGCCTACCTATTGACCATCACGAGAACGCCGTTGAGGAGGGGGCTTGTACAGAACACCATCTATGTACAGCTTGTTGTAAACCAACTTCGTCTTACATCCGCTACTTTTTTTCTCTTTCATGATCCTAATGAGCGCCTTTCTCTGCTCTACAATTTCGGGAGGGAACTGTTCGTTGATGTAATAGTTAGAACCTTTCAGTGCACTCGATTTCGCGCGTACATCTTGTCGTTGCTTGAAGTCCTTAAATTTCGCAACGATGACTCGGGGACGGCCCTGACCCTCAATTCTGTGGACCCTGTCGAACTTAATCGCCTCCACTAATTCAGAAGCCATACGCAGTTTCTCCATCATAAATCCCCGTAGTAATTCCTCGGTTTTGTCAGGAGTTTCGTCAGCAACCTCTGCTATTCCCGAGAAAAGCAAATTATCCCTCATGGATCGGGCTCTGGTGTCAATTAATTGCCATTTCATTTCTTCGTTTTGGGTTTCTAGGGCGTTAACTCTATCTCCAAGGTCACCTACTTGAAAATCTGCATTATCCGCTCTGTCGTTAAGTGCGTCAACTAGGTCCTTCGTTTTTTTCATACTGGTGACTACATCCTTCTTTACAGACGCAACTTCATCTTCGAGACCCTTTATTTTAGTACCCAGGCCGCTTACTTGCGCCTCCAAACATTCTAATTTCTCTAGTTTTTTAGAAACATCTTCCACTTTTTTGTCCAAAGAGCGCACAGCATTAACAATATCCAAGGCCCACTGTGGAGCACTAGGCACAGGAGCAAATCCCGGCTGATTCTGCGGCGGCAAAAAAGTAACAGATCCAGGAACCTGGTATGCGGCCTGCTGTGATGATTGCGAGAATGGTAAGGGCGTCGACGTCATCTGTTGCTGACTGTTCATCGTTTGACCATTTAATTCTGCAAACAGCACACTATTTGTTTCATTTAGCAAACCACTGAGCGATAATCTTGAGTTCGCTTCACTACCCGAGGAGGATTCCTGTGCAAATTTTTTCCGTTTGCCTTTGAATTTTCCCATAATATGACATCATCAGCAACAAAAATCCATCACAAACACATTTCATAGACATCTAGGATCAAATTTTCATGTAAATTCAGACGATTGTTTACTTTAAAAGCCGGATAAACAAGGTGATTTTCCACAGAGCTTTAAAAACCACGGTACATGTCATCATAACATGTAACTAATTAGTACAAAAGAGACCTTATAGAGGACCCCATTCACACCTATCATCAAAACAATATTTCCACCTAATTCCAAACGTTGAAAATCTGTTTTTTTAAATGTATGAAATTGTATACTTATTTTCTGGCCAAATATCATTTTTTTCTCTTTTGTATATCGAATAAGCTAGAAATACAAAGGTAATCTTCGCCAAATCAAAAGCCCGACGGGAATTGTGATGCTTTGGTGATGTTATAAATAAAATCAATGTAGATAACATTCAATCGTTCCCCTTCATACGTAGGACTTAAGGAGCGAGGGGGAGTGGTTGAGGGTGAGGATGAGAAATAAAAACGTCTCAGAGAATATCATATGCGTGATTTACTCAGTGATTCGCTATTCAATTTTTGCCAATACTTTAAATAAAATAATAAAATAAATTTTCTCGATTTAATGTGAGAATCTTTTTCATATTTACCATTACGCTTTGTCATTTAATGTCTTTGTTTTCTCTACAAACTAATACAAAAATATTATTAATATCCAATAAGTATGTATCAAAATGATACCATTTGAAGACGATAAATAAAGTTAAACGACATAAAAGGAAAGAATAAATTAAAAGTTCAAAATTGCTATTCTATGGGATTCAGTTAATTTTGGAGTATTTCTATCGATACTAAGGTATACTTTAAGCACGTACCTGTATGCTTTCAGAATAGATAACTTGTTTTTTTCCCCGATAGTTTTTTTATTTTCGATTTTTTTCTCTCCTTAATTCTGAGGAGGGCATGTGCCACTCCTTTTGCCATGAATGATTAAAAAAATGATCGAAAAAATAACGTACAAAAGAAAACTGGGACGTACATGTGTACATCTACGCGTATGTTTAGATGTTACAGTAACTGTTACGATCACCCTATGTTACGAAGACATGGTCAGGTGACGTGGTACGTTATCGATTGTATTTTTCCCCAGGTAAATGACACCCTCCGACTGTTAATTCACCCTCACACATAGATGCGAGGGGTGAAGTGTCAACAAGGACTCTTTCCAATATATATTTGTAAGATTTACTTTGATTCTCCTATTTCAATTTATTTTCATTAGTATTTAAAGGAAACACGAAAAGAAAGAGAGAAAAAACCTCTTCCTACCGAAGGTAAAATACACATACTGAAATATACGCAACTACTGGATATTAGTTTTCTTTGATTATAGTTTCAACAAATTATCCCCCATTTTCAATTGTAATTATGTAATAGCAGCTTCTGTCAAAGATAACAGCTTCTCATTTAAACATTTCAAAAATGATTGTTTTTTCTTTTTTTTTAATTTAGAAGATAATATCTTATTTGTCGATTGGGAACAGTATAGATGTGTAAAAAAAAAATGTACAAAAACGTAATTATCAAAGATGTTTGTATGTGTAAAGAAAGCGTACAGAAAGCGTAAAGATAACTTAAAGAATCCAGGTCATTACGCTTCTTTACGCGGGCATGTAAAGTCCGCGTAAAGATCCTCCGGTCTTTACGCTAGCTTTACGTGGCCGCGTAAAGATAATTTTTCATCCAGTGTCTAGCTTTGAGTTAGAGGGGGCGTAAAACGGCGAGGGGTCTGATAGGATGACCAGGGAGGCGAAGCCTCCCGGAAGCTAACGCATTTCAGCCTTTTCGAACCCATTCTCGTGACTGAAATTGATTAAATAATTGAAATTGATGAAGACAATTATATTATCTGACAGGTAGTAAATATTTACTATTATTTACTCTTTTTTATATGGAAAATGATCGTTTACTTATGATTTGCAATTTTAGGGGGGGGGGCGTGCGCCCCCTACGTCATCCCCTTGAATCCGCCACTGCATGTGGAAAGCAGCACCTGTATGTCAATGAGTGGTTTTAGCTCACCTGAGCGGAGCTATTGTCATAGTGTGGCGTCGTCCGTCCGTCCGTCGTTAACTTTTCACATTTTCGAGTTCTCAAGACCCATTGAAGGAATTTTGATGAAACTTGGTAGGAATGAAGTACTCATGGCTCCCTACAGGTGGTGTTGTTTTGTCGTCCGGTTCCGTCAACAGGTGGCGCCACCACAAGCAAAAGCAGGTCAGGGGGGGTACCCTCCTTTGACACACCAAAGCACATATCGACAAATCGAAAGCATCAGGATGATCTAGAGAGAACTGTTTCTTTGAATAACCCCAAAAACATGTGGTTTTATGCCCTCAATAACTGTATGTTTGCCATATTTAAGGCAATCAGTGGTTTCATATTGATTTTGGTTGAAAGTTTTATTTTCATGATTTTTTTTCTTATGTGAAGAAAGAGAGGGAGGGGGTATTTTCATACAAACTGGACATCTTATCCAGAACCACGGAAGGGATTATAATGAAGCTTGGTAGAAATGAAGTACTCATGGTACCCTACAAGCTTTGTTATGTTTTGTTTTGTTTTGTTTTTTCTTTCGTCCGGTTCCGTCATAAGGTGGCGCCCTCCTTTGACAAACTTCTTCTTCAGAACAGAAGTACATATCGACAAATCGAAAGCATCTGGATGATCAAGAAGGATGTCTTAAGAAGTGTTGTTGTTTTGGTTTCAGCCAAATTTTTGACGTGTTTATGACATCTTTTCGGACTTTGTCAGAAATGCTCATTTTTTATGGAGGGGGATTAGGGTCAAAAGCTGACATGCTTCATGATTTGTTGCTTCATTCAATGTTTGATTATTCCATGTTCATTTGTCTTGCTTTCATTTCAAATTGACTTTATCTTTCTTCTTTGTGTAATTTTGCTTCCCTGCCTTTTACATTTGTCCTTCGTCAATGCATTACTGTCATTATACCATGCGTTATGACATCATTCTTTCTGCCATTATCCTTTCGTCTTAATGCTATTATTGCTTCGTCAATGCTAACTTCAATTTTGATACCAGATGGCGCTTCGTGCGACCGCATGTGCCCGTTCCTTGAAATGAACTTTGAAACATCCCCTGTCGTTAGAAATTTCTTTTAAATTCTACTACAGTATCGTTCGAAAAGTAATTATATTATCGCACGAGAGGACAGAAGTAGATTGGCTGTATAAATATTTGAAAACTATTATGAAGTAATAAGTAAATATTTGACTTTGTATACATCAGATTTTTGTAAGTTTTAAATCTGACTGTAAAATACACAAGTATGTGAAGAATCTCTGTGGTGTAGTGGTTATCACATTTTCATCTGAATTTTATTTTACACCTGTCCGAGTGGGTTCGAATCCCGGACGAGGATACTTTTTTCTTTTTTGTCAATTTTAAGTATAATGTAACTTATCCATGTTGTCCATCTGCCCAGTAGAGGATGTCGAAAAAATCTGGGGTACTTATAAAAATTAAATGTTTCGATGCATTTTTTTCCGTTTATTTTTGGGGGTCATTGTTTTGAAAAAAATATATCAAATGATGGCTTTTTGTTGAAACTTGTCGAGTCTGCTTTGAATCAGTAGTTCAAAACTAACAAGGCATCGCGCTTCGTCGATAAATCACCTCGTCGACGCGAAATATGGGCAATGATGGCTTTTTGTTGAAACTTGTCGAGTCTGCTTCGAATCAGGAAATGAAAGTCAATCTGACAAACACAAAAGCCGAAACAACGTTCGATTCCCCCTCCCCCCTCCAAATAGAATATTGGTCGATGAAATATCTTCCGACAAAATATTGGGTCAACATGTAGATGACCATGCAAATTATTCAGATGGCAATTTCTCGAGACAAGTGTACGTAATATCTTACGAGTACTCGAGGCTCACTTGGTTTTGGGGCTTTGTATATAGCATTCATACGCATATGTATATACATCTTTAAAGAAAGAAAGAGATTTAAAACTATAAGTTTATCTGCATGAGTCCTTAGCTTGAGGATTTTATCTGTAAGGAATCCTAGTACGAGTTTTTCAACACGCCGTACAGTTAGCTAATAACATGCCGTACACAAACAATTTCTTTGTTGAGCTCGTATGTAAAATACAGATGCAATTTCTACATTACCCTTGATTAATATTTAATAGTTATGAACTTCTACATAGACTGTGCACAGAATCATGATCTGCAATAGATGCGTTAAAAAGAATATAAACTTCATACATGTGCAACTTTATGTGTACTAGGTACCCCATTTTGTGTTATTTTACTATTATCGTCCGATCAAATCCTTTGTTTTGAGGGTTTCGATGTTGAGTTTACCACCACAGAATTATTTGCTTGAAGTTCACTCCATATAAGATAATATTTTCTACACAAATCATTGTCAAATGCTAAAGGTAATACCTATATCATACTTGTTTACCGCCTCGATAGTACCAATACGCAGACAATTAGCACCAATATCCGGTGTACGGCTATACACAGTGATGCTGTAAATTTATCTGCTCTAAAATGATTCTAATGAATTTGAAGACGTTAAACATTTTGTGTGTCATGGCACTAAAGGTCTAGGTCAAAGTATCATTTATGACTCTGAACATCGAACGTATCATATTATTCAATGCAAAATATGATCATAACAAATTGTTGAGAAGAATTCTAAAATGACTTGAGATTTCTCCCTATATGTACCATAGAACCCGTCTGATGTAAAATCTCCATGAAACATCCAGTTCGCTAAGCTCCGCCCATTCACGCGCTATAGATCTCGTGCAGAACAATATTATAATAGAAATAACAACTAGCTAGGTGTGATAGGTTGATCAGTAATTCCCGAGTCGCATGAGCCAATTGAATTATCACCGAGCCGATGAAATTGGCTCATTACTGGACAACAAACCAAGTCTAGCTAGTTGTTATTTCTTAAGCAATTACATACGATTATCTGAAATCTTATCTGGTTCACCTTGTCTCAAATTTATTGCAGATATAAAAAAAGAGGTTTTAGAAAGTCCGAGAAAATTCAATCAAATTGTTTTTGAAAGTATTTAATAGAACAGAACATTTATATTTTCATAGAAGGATCCCTTTCGCGGCAAACAAATTCATCACTTTATTTGAAAGTATGTCATTATCACATTCAATTCTTAATTTTCATCATAAGAAAGATGCTAGAATTCTTATGCAGATAAAATACAACTAATTCAGTTTTTTTTCGATTTTATAGGTCTATGGTCGATTTGTGCAGGTATCAGACGTAAAAGCATTGTGATGTCATTCAATTCCTTTGAAAACGTCATATTCGTAACATTCTTTCCCTTAATTTTATGCAGGTTTCCCTAGAAGTTGATGACGTCCCAATTACCTTGAAGTCAGATACCTGCACAAACTTGAAGTAACTCTGTATTTCGAAAAATGGGAATAATACACACTGTTAATTTTATTTTATTTTTACAAAGCTGACTGCGAGTGGCTGGGAAAGATAGTGAAAAATGGAACAGGAGGGACGTGTGAGGACGGCTGTAATGGTTGTGGCTGTATAAATGGTGCTGTTTCTTTTACTACACTTATGGCGTGCCCTACAGCTTTCTGTTATCCAGATAGGGAATGAAAAATCAAATAAACCGAAGAGTAATTTCTTTCTGTTCCATAAAAAGACTATTAGAACAAAAGGGGATTAAATATGTATATCATCGCTTTAAAAAAGACATCCGAAAATCACTTCTGTTCGCTATTACTTGGTTTAGCATTGCTAAAATCAATAATCTTGCTTCCATCGGATTGAAACTTTATCATACTTGTTCTATTCTAGCGAATTTAATGATTAAATTCGAATTGTATACTGGTGCCAAATATTTTATCTGATCTCAATTAAACGGGCTAGAGCGACAAATGTGTGCACAATGCT
Source organism: Pinctada imbricata (assembly GCA_033119305.1). Taxonomy (NCBI): domain Eukaryota; kingdom Metazoa; phylum Mollusca; class Bivalvia; order Pterioida; family Pteriidae; genus Pinctada; species Pinctada imbricata. The sequence goes on from VSWD01000006.1 coordinate 9,942,741, forward strand.
CCTCTGAAGATAAAATATGTATTGTGTTAAAAGGAGCGTGAGCCTATATTTAGAGTGCCTTTAAACAACAATACATGTCTTCCTTATTTCACAATAAATAAATGTGCCACCTTGCAGCTACATTTGCTATGGGGCCATATTTACACAACTGCTTAACACTAGTTCACTCACCACTGCAATTAAGGAACAATACATGTACCTATAACGAGCTCATTTAATGCAATGGATGGTGGCTTTTCCAACCTTCAAGTACTAACTTGTATACTTTGAGGGGAATAAGGACTTTTTAAAGATATGTTGACCAATTGTAAGGACAAGACGAAAGATTTTTTTAAATCCCTCTATAACAATTTTTGGGTATGTATCCAATATGATACACCGGATAACCCACCATTTGCTAATACAGATGGCCGTCCAAAGTCAGCGCCCTGAGCACATTGGTCACCTTCCATTTCTGTGTTGTCATCAATGTGTGATGATTCTGTACATCTGTTTCGACTATTTTGTATGTTGTTTAGTGTGCATTAAAGGTGGTGTTGATTGATTTGGGATATGTGTTGTGGAGTCCTATCCTTTTGATAAGTAAGTATGCAATGCTCGATAAGATTAAGTAGATTTTATTTGGCTATGCTGCTGAGTCGATCTTACAGTGGAAATGTGGAACCGCGTACTCTCTGTAACGTACACACAGATTTAAATTCAAAAAATAAAACAGAGGATGTAAGTGAACATAGATTTTAATTGGATATGATACTGAATCGACCCTAGAGATAATTTGAAACCGCGTACTGTCTGTAAAGTAAATACACAGATTTAAATTCTAAATTTATTCTCAACTTTGTACGGCCATCTGCTATATTAGTAAGAGATGATGTGGTTATCCGGATTACATGCGCACAACCCTTGCACTTTTCTGATTACCGAAAGTTCTCGAAGAACGCACAATGTTGTGTATGATAATCTACTCAATGAAAGATGACCATAAAAGCAAGACAGTAAAACACAGGGGCCCAACCAACACATATGAATGATTAAATTTAAAAAAAAAAGGGGGGGGGGCGTAGAAAAAGCTGTCCGTTCTCTGCCGGCTGTAGCGATCTCATGCATGTTATCACCTGAGGAGTCTGACCGACATTCAGAGAGGTCAGGTGGTCGTGGCTCTGTCTTCTCTAAAGTGGTTTGACAGGGTCGTCATGGAGTCCCGTCGTCATAGTCAGTCAGAGAGGAAGTCTTAAGAATGCGCTGGTAGAAGGCTGTAGATTGGTTCAGGACCATGCCTATTCTGGTGACAGTATGATCATATACACGGTATAAAAGGCGCTTGATTATCATTACGCATTTTTGATGGTTATGCTCTCTGTCTTTGTTCCTTCTAATTTTTTTGATTATGTCACCATAAAATGCAGGATGTGAAATATCCAAAGCAATAAAAATTTGTGGACACTTTACACTACAATTCCACATTCTAAATTGAAAGAAAGACTCGCAAAAATTATACGTTATGCGTTTACAAGTAAGAACGGTAATCGCAAATACAAATTTATTGTTGTTAACTATGACAATACCTACTTTGTAAAAGAAAAGTCCGATTCTGAAAATAAGTACACTGAAACAGATATTATTCAGATGTTAAACTTTCTGATCGCCAACATTTTTGTGGTGTTTGGAGGAAAGGTCTTCCAGCAAATTTTCGGAATTCCAATGGGGACCAATCGTGTCCCACTCCTTGCCGACATTTTCCTTTACTCGTACGAAGCTGAATTCATTCAATCTTTGGTCTCTGAAGGGAAAAGATACTTAGCTTCTGACTTCAACTTCACTTACAGATACATAGACGATGTGTTGTCCATCAATAATCCAAAATTCGCGGATTACCTGAGCAGTATCTATCCTTCGGAGCTTGAAGTCAAAGAAACCACAGAGACAAATAATTCAGCATCCTATTTGTACATAATGTTGTCCTACGACACTGATGGTCACATGAACACCTCACTCTATGACAAACGTGACGACTTCAATTTCAGCATTACAAACTTTCCTTTTCTGAGTAGCAACATCCCTTCATCGCCTGCTTATGGCGTGTTCATATCTCAGTTGATACGCTATGCCAGAGCAAGTACCAAATAAACGGATTTTGTTCTGAGAGCTAGGCGTCTTTCAGATTAGCTTCTCAGTCAGGGATATGTTTGTGACCGACTAACATCGTCACTGAGGAAGTTCTACGGTCGATATGGGGAACTCTATGATGTTCCACTCTCAAGAATGGTTGACGATATTCTGTCATAGACCATTTGAACCATCCAACCAAAGATTGCACTCTATATCTTCCAAAATGGAAGCAACCGGATGTGACAGTTCTACCAAATTGAAGCGACGGGTGTTGCGTGCAAGCAGGAGATGCTTACTCTTCCTGGGCACCTGGTCTCACTCTCATATCGGGAGTTCGCTTCTTTTCATATGGTGGAGGCTTTTTGTTTGTTTGCTTTGGTTCCTGTTTTATCCTGATTTTGTATGCCTTCGGTTTCTGATTTTCTGAGTTATCGATTTTTTGCTGTATACAGGGATATGGTCATTATCCATATTTGTCATTTCTCGTCGTAAACAGAGTTCTTGAAAAGTGTCAGACCGAAGAAATGTCTTACAAAACTTCATTCGGTCTGACAAACTATCATTACTGTCATTATCCATATTTGTCATTGTACCCTGAGTTAAAGAAGATCCTCACTATTACCTCAACACAATAGAGCACAAAATTGAGCGTCGACGGAAGGTGGGATCAGTTGCCCGGGAGGAGTAAGCATCCCCTGTTTGGCTACCCGCACCTGCCGTCGATGTTCTCGCACGAAAATGATAACAATATTTTTTTTAAAAAAATACACTGTCTGAGGCTATGTCTATATAGAAAGTGCTATGGTGATCATGTCAGGGAAAATTGTTAAAAACACTTACTGTCAAAGCCCTCGCGGGTAACTTTTTACGAGCTCCACACGGCAAAGGGCATACGTGTGATACAAATGAGTTAAAGAAGATCCTGACAATTATCTCAATAGCACTCACAAAAGAGTACACAATTGAGCATTGAACGACCCCTAGCAAGCTCGAGATGGGACCAGGTGCCCAGGAGGGGTAAGCATCCCATGTTTGGCTAGCCGCATCCGTCGTTGATGTTCACACACGAAAATGAAAACAATATCTAAAAAGCATGCACCGTCTGAGGTTATGTCAATATAGAAAGTGCTATGGCAATCATGTCGGGGAAAATTGTTAAAAACACTTACTGTCAAACTATGTTGCTTGTATAGGTCCGGACTTTAAAAAAAGTACTGTAATTTGTTTCTTAAATTTCCAGGAAGTCTTAACTTGCTGATGAATCCTTGGTTCTGTGGAAATTTCTACTTTGAAAATCGGAAACATTAGTACACGCTCCAGCGTACCAGATGAGCTGCGATATGTAAATGCCGCATTACGGTTGTCTGGAAACGTCACCGTCAAGCCCGGGTAAACTTACTATGTTGAATCCAAAATCATCTCTTTTATAATAAACACTTGTATGAATTATCTGTTCGAAATTTTGATATTTAAGTCTAACAAGAGGCCCAAGTGGGCCTATATCGCTCCCCTGAGAACCATGTCACTTATGCTGAATGACTGAATACATGCACATTGTAATGGTGATTGTTAGTGTGGTCCATCCTTAAAGTCATGTAAAAAAAAAATCCAAAAAAATATTTTGGCACAGAATCTGTATGAAAGCATTATATTAATGGCATCAAGTGTGATTAATATAACAGCAAAGGAGCTGATAAGATAAGGGCTGTATTTAGTCCTGAATCTCGTCAAGTATTTCTTCTACATAATGATCTGTATGCAAGAAAAACTTGATAATTACTAAAATGTAATGTATTTGGAGATTCCTCATACAACTTTTATTTAGGTAAGCTTATTTCTAGATACTTAAATTACAGTCTAAAGAGTAGGGGGTAGCCATGTTGAAAAGAAGCTAATATCGATCAAAAAACGTTGAAAATTAAGAACAATCTGGCTAATATGGATATCTATAAACTTTAAAACATAATGATAGTCTGAACAAGATACTAGAAATTAAATTCAAAAGACTGGTATCAATTTTTGCCATAAATTTTAAAATCTTGAGTCTGAAATATCGTTGTATTTCGTATTCATTGACTACAATGTAGGCATTTTACCGTGAAATACACATTGTGTAGAAATAAACTGCACACTCCTGTTTATTTCATTCCAAAATCTTGTGCATTTCATGTGAACATGTTTAGAATAAATAAATGAATGACTTTAAAAGGGAAAAAAATCAAATTTTGCTTATATTATGGCCTTAAACACAGAGTTGTAAAAAGCCCCCCCACCCTCCCTTTTTCAGTTTTTTGTCTCTGGGGCATCGTTCCCCCCTTAGCTACAGAACCCCACTACATTCTCAAAATCCTCGGGAAGGGATTACTCATTAGATGTTTCTTCAAGAAATCAGTCCGTATACAATTCATCTAAGAGAGTCTAAGACAAAGGAAATTCGAGCTAAGTTTATAAATGATGACAAGTATGGAATTGTTCCAAGTACATGAATAATAACAAGCATGAAAGTGTTCCCAGTATATGCACATTAAATAAAATCTATTAAATACCGGCAGTACAATTTTGTTTGCACGATAGATCATCTATTAATCTCCTGAAATGTATCACGTGTACAGTACTAACACGGTGGGTAATCTCGCAACGCAGAACAATTTATTTTTCAATATTTTTGCGCAAAATAGATAATTTATTACAAAAAGGGAAATGTGATGCAGTGTAACAACGCCCTAACTATGAGTTGTATCCAAAATAAGGTGGATATTATAGCTTTTTATAATGCACCAACACGATCGGCGTTCTACTTTCACTTTCATCTACACCAATCATGCCGATAGTTTTTCGGCTTTATAAAAGGATATTACCTCTCTTACTTTCGATAAAACTCGTATCTAAGGCATCCTTACACTGCATCACATTCCCCTTTTTGTGAAAAATAATTTGTAATACACGAAATTTTAGATAAACCTAGTGTTCTGCGTTGCGAGATTACCCACCGTGACTATTAAATGGGCGTGGAGGAATTAACCAATCAAATCTGTAACACAAGATATATGGCGACTTTGTTTACCATAGATACAAAAATAAAGCGGAGAAAATAATCATTATATAGGGAAATTGTTATATAATATGCATGTATGGAAAAAGTCAACATCTCAAAAATAAATTCAGAGTATATATTTGATTGCATGTGTGCCTGAGTTATTTCGACGTACGAAAATAAGTACACAAAGCCAAACTAGCTTGTCTGTTTAAAAAATCATGAAAAATCTAAAAGTTGATATTTTGACAGAATTCTTTCACACTTTCTATTCTAACGATAAATATAAAAAAAAAGGAGAAAAAAAACTGCAAAAGTGGGGTCCTGCCGGGGTTTGAACCACTACTCTTGGGTATGGAAAACCTACATTGTATCTATGAATGTTTTTCCGTAAAAATCCAAATGAGGATATCTTGACAAAATTCTTTCACTTGTAGGGAACCATGAGTACCTCATACCTACCAAGTTTTATGACAATCTAAGAAAAAAAGTAAGTTAGATATGATAAATATGCAGTAAATGAGTGTGTAAAATCATACACTTATTGAGTTATTTAAAGAAATAGTGCAAAAATTAGCATTCCTGACTAAGTCCGAAGAGACGTCAAAAAAGCGTCAAAAATTTGAGTTCGGAGTGGAACCAAAAATAACAACACTTCTTAAGACATCTCTCTAGATCATCCTGATGCTTTCGGTTTGTCGATACGTGCTTCCGTTCTGAAGAAGAAGTTTGTCAAAGGAGGGTACCCCCTGTGACCTACTTTTGCCTGTGGTGGCGCCACCTGTTGAGGGATCCGGACGAAAAACAACAACACTTGTAGGGGACCATTAGTACTTTATACCTACCAAGTTTCATCAAAATCCCTTTAGCCATTCTTGAGAAGAAGTCGAAAATGTGAAAAGTTTACGACAGACAGACGACACACGACACACGACAGACGACACACGACACACGACAGACGACGGACGACGGACGACGGACGGATCGCTATGACAATAGCTCACTAGAGCCTTTGGCTCAGGTGAGCTAAAAAGGGAAAAAAATTTTGTTGGGGTCCCGCCGGGGTTTGAAGCCACTCCCCATGGGTCCATTGGGCATGGAAAACATACACTATACCTATGTACAATCTTAAAAAATATTCCTTAAAAATCCAAAAGTGGATATCTTGACAAAATTCTTTCACTTGAAGGGTACCATGCATGAGTACCTCATATCTACAAAATGTCATGACAATCTGAAGAGTGGTTATAGAAAAGAAGCAGAAAATGTATGAAAATCACCCCCCCCCCCTTCCTTTTTACATAAGAAAAAAATTCATAAAAAATCAAAAAAATAAAATTTAAGCATAAAATTCATATCAAAGCAATGATTAAGTTAGATATGATAAATATGCAGTAAATGAGTGTGTAAAATCATACACTTATTGAGTTATTTAAAGAAATAGTGCAAAAATTAGCATTTCTGACTAAGTCCGAAGAGACGTCAAAAAAGCGTCAAAAATTTGAGTTCGGAGTGGAACCAAAAATAACAACACTTCTTAAGACATCTCTCTAGATCATCCTGATGCTTTCGGTTTGTCGATACGTGCTTCCGTTCTGAAGAAGAAGTTTGTCAAAGGAGGGTACCCCCTGTGACCTACTTTTGCCTGTGGTGGCGCCACCTGTTGAGGGATCCGGACGAAAAACAACAACACTTGTAGGGGACCATTAGTACTTTATACCTACCAAGTTTCATCAAAATCCCTTTAGCCATTCTTGAGAAGAAGTCGAAAATGTGAAAAGTTTACGACAGACAGACGACAGACGACACACGACGGACGACGGACGCCGGACGGATCGCTATGACAATAGCTCACTAGAGCCTTTGGCTCAGGTGAGCTAAAAAATGGTGTTTCTTTATTTAAGATGTTTTACTACCGAACACGAATTTTGATAAAATACTAGTTCAGTTTATGTTCTTTGGTTTAGACAAATTAAACAAATATAACTGATATTTATTCATCGCAAGGGTTGACATATCAAAGGTATAAGAAGCAAGAATGATTAATAAAAAAAAACTTCTTAATAATCACACTTTACTGTTCGGGTACACATTCTCACCACTTCATTTAACTATTTTTGTCATCATAATTCCATCTTTGAAATATGAATTTTAAATAGCTCCATAATCTGCAAATATTGAATTTTATGATAGAAAATCGGTGAATTTGAATGTATTTTCCTCGCTTCTCTGGGTAGAGGAATAGTCACTTCGTCGTCCTTTATCCATTTGCTTTACGAAATGTTTTGCATGAACTTTTCACAGACGAAAATAAGAAAGTTCAAAGATTCAGATAATGTATATTTTGTCGAAAATGAAGGTGAGAAAAGGTGGAGATGGCACAAATATATACCATCCCTTCTTTTTAGCTTGACCCAACAATGACGTTCCCGAATCACCGGAAAACAAGACCAGTTCATAAGATTTTTAAGGGAAATTGATGGGTTTTTCTTCCTTCTGAGGAAAGTGAATCCAATTTTACAAAGAATTCAAAGTTTTAGAACAAAAAGGGCTGATAAAATGGCGAAAATATTTGGCTGACCGGTATAGAGCTTGAAATTCTCCGGAAGGAAATAGCAAAACTTGTGTTTGGAATTAATCATTTTGATATCTATAATTCATTGCATAATAAATACATATGCATCATCAGATAAACGTCCTTACTTGCCGTAAGGCTTTCAACAAGTGGAACGATTAAGTTTTATAATGTCTACGTGTATTTTGTTATTTCAAATCTTTTCGTTGAAAAACAAAATGTGTTGAATCAAAATGTTTTGCAGTTAGTCAACTGCATGTGCCAGCTGACATGATGATGTGTTTATATGTAGATGTAGGGATTTGGATTGTAACAAAAATAACACCCGTATTACATGATTCAAACTGAGGTGTTTGTAGAGAGTAGCATTTCGAATTGAAAATATAAGTCATTACATTCATTTAAACTGTTTTTTTATATCATTAGTTAGCGGGCACCTCTTTTATAACTCACTTATTGTTTTACTTATACAAAACAAGTGTCGGTCCTTCGATACCTCTTGGTAAGCAAGAGGGTTGTGTGCACATAATCTTGATAACCATAATATTGTTACTAACTTGGCAGATGACCGTCCTAAGAGAGTACGTGGCTCCAAATTTCCTGTAGGGTCGATTCAATGGCATATCAAAATAAAATATATGTTCAAAATAGCATAGGAGGGATGGTGCTAAGTTAGTTTTGAATGGAATGACAAGTTTTCGAAATAGCAAAATAATATATATAATGTCAAATCGATAAAGAATAAAAAAAAGCTTCTTTCAGGCGACAAAGCTGGAAAGAAGTAATTAATACATATCTAAACATCAGGTCACGGGGAACGATTTTAACTGCTCCACACTGCAACATGAAATAAGATTTTATAATAATAATAATACGGAAGTATTCCAACTCTTTAACTTCATAAAGAAAATTCCAATTTGAAACCAATTTTTCCTGCACAAGACACGTGCTTTATTGCATAATTAAATTCTCATCAGTGATGCTTCCAGCGGAGCCACCAAAATTCATTTTAGTAACGCCCTCTTTAATGTTTTGAAATTAGTCAAGGCACGTAAGAAAGAAGTTACTATATCTCACATCTTCAATCGATTGCAATGGAATGGCCTTGTTTTAAAAGTATGCTTCCTTTTTTCCAAAATGTAAGTCAGACGTATAGAATTAAGCAGATTTATAAAGGGCATAATTTGCGACGTTAGAAAATTAAATCTCATATCTGCAAAACCCTCAAGCATCTTTATCAGGAATTCATACAGAAAAATAAAAATTGTATCAGAAAATGATAATTGGCCAAAGGAGCCATGTAATCCGATGGAACCTGGCTTAGTGTATCTACCGCTTTAAGAAGAATCGATACAGAATTCCGGGATTAAAATCCATCATTTTCGGGGGTTATTTTGCTAGTACATGTAACGTTATGTAATATTAGAGATTCAGCAATTATTCTTCACTGACACATTGTCAATAATTCTTCAGCGATAAAAATTTAGAAGAAAATTTTGCATGTGCAACAGTCATAACTAAAAATTCAGATTGATCTAAGCTACTTCTACATTTGTATCACAATTACCGGAAGATAAATTACCCTAATCCTATATAAATAAGAGTTGTTTCGCAACAGTTACTCATGTCCTTCATAGAAGGGAGGATTAAGCATCCCCTGTGCAGGTATCTGTCGTCAACGCATTGTGACGTCATCAACTTCTATGGAAACCAGCATGAAATTCAGGGAAACAGGGTTACAAACATGACGTTTTCAAAGAATTTTAATGAAGTCACAATGCTTTTACGTTAAATGCCTGCAAGAATCGAACGTAGGACGGTAAAATCGAAAAGACATAATTTTCACAGTTGTGTTTTGCTTTTAAGGCAGTAACCGATCATATGGGAAAAATTCTATATCTTACGCATTTTTCGGAATCTGATCATTTTCTCGTTGAAATGTATAGTATTGTTCAAAACGTAATTAACATTTTGTGAATTTTCAATCAATACCGTGCGCTCTACCTTTTCATAATTCTTTATCTTAAAATGTATTTTTCTATAATTCAAGTGGCGCTATCAATATTGTTACCTTTTTGAATACATGTACATATATAATTCAAACTCCACATGATACTTTATTCTCATTTCTATACATTTAATTGTCTATGTTTTATCGTTTTGTTTTCCTACGTAACCAAAAAAAAAAAAAAAAACATTTCCGCCTCTTGTTTTCATAGATCTTCACGGAATTGATTTGTCAATCTTAATGATAATACGGAAGTGTTCCAACTCTATACCTTCGTGAAGAATATTTCAAACCATTTTATTTCTGCTCCATACACGTGTTTCGAATATTAAATTCAGTGATGTTTCAGTAGCGCCCTCTTTAACTATTGGAATTTACAGTTGTAAATTTACTTTACAGAGAGTGCGCGGCTCCAAATTTCCTGTAGGGTCGATTCAGTAGCATGTCCAAATATTATATATATGTTCAAAATAGCATTTGAGGGATGGATGGTGCTATGATATCAACCTCCTTTAATTTCGATGATAGTTTTGAATGGAACGACAAGTTTTGAAATAGCAAAATAATATTTATGATGTCAAATCAATAAAGGGCCAAAACGAAGCTTCTTTCAGGCGACAGAGCAGGAAAGAGGTAATCAATACACTTAAGTAATTCATGAAACAGTTATCTACATAGTCTATATTTTATATGCACATGATCTTTTATGACCTTGATCGGTAGGTTCTTTTGATTTTTGACGAATCAGTCAGTCCCAGAAGTTTACATGAACACACTGTTTTATCAAATAGAATTTCTCAACTGTATCCAAAATTGTTAACCTGTCAAAGGATTTTTGATTTTTCAGAATATACATTTTTTTCAAACTATTGCCATGCACTGCCATTGTATTTAGTCTAATGATACGCATTGCCTACATTATTCTTTTGACAAACGACGTACACCTTTAAGCAAAGAAGATATGCTTATGTCAGGTATGATACAAGTGTTAAACGTCTTTAAATTCAATAGCATCATTTTAAACCTGATATATTTACAGCATGGACCAGACATGCACGTTTCGGGTACTAAACCCTCGTCAGTGATCCTCAGTCTAAACAATGTAATATTGCCAAAAAGTATGAAAATTATTATGTCCAAAAATGTACCAGAAGACGTAGCAGAATGGGTGGGATATGACTACAGGACCCACGTTTTAGAAATATCCAGAAATCTTGTAACAGAAAATTTCAAATGCGTTGAAGAGACAGACGATCAACCAAAGTTGATCGAACTTGGTAGAGCAATTTTACGCAGAGATATTGAAATCTACTTCTAAGTCGTCAGACATTTTCACAAAACTGTCAGACCGGACAATGAAATGTACTACAAGAGTTTGTCAGACCGAATGCAGTTTTGTAAGACATTTCTTCGGTCTGACACTTTTCAAGAACTCTGTTTACGACGATAAATGACAAATATGGATAATGACCATATCCCTGTATACAGCACAAAATCGATAACTCAGAAAATCAGAAACCAAAGGCATACAAAATCAGGATAAAACAGGAACCAAAGCAAAGAAACAAAAACCTCCACTATATGAAAAGAAGTGAAAAACAAATATCATCAGGATCTTCTTTAACTCCCAATATGGGGGTGAAGTATTAAAAAAAATGCAGTAAACTAGATTTAGAAATGTCGATAAAAAAACAAAACAAACCAAAACAAAACAAAACACCGCTCCCCCGAAAAATATCCCCCATATTTTCAATCAAAAGAAAAGAAAACCAAGAAATATGAATTAGTGGTGGAGAGACACTTAATTAAAAGTCCAATTTTTTTTAGGTTTCGAAAGGACTTGTTTTTTTTTTTTGATCTTCCATGCTTAATAACCTATTCCCCTTTATGTCGAATTTTTTAACATTGTTTGTAAAGATTGAGCTGCATTAAATTTCTTATAGGATTGATTAAGCATCAAACATATATAACATCCATGAAAAAAGAATGTTGGATGTTTAAATTGGTGCTAGGGATGTCAACCACAAGTGTTACACAAAAACCCAAAATAAAAATCTAAATATGAAACATCTGAACATCATTTTCTAGTCTTATAGGGGGACGAAAATGTGAGATGTGTACGATATACGGTGCTGATGAAGCACTGCCAACCTTATTGAATGGGACAGGGAGATACTGTGACATCTCATATAATCAAGACATAAACGAAGAAGGAGATGAGGCGTTCATAACCGTTTGTTTCGAGTATAAATGCCCTCAACTGGATTGTGATGTAGCCAATATCGAAAGAGAAGATGGCAAGTGTGAAACATGCAAAGGTCAGTTCAAGTGTGATTTTGAGATATAATGAACCTTAACTCGCCGTCATGACCAACATTATGATCTAGAAGTTGAAAAACTTTTGGGATACCTTAAGTCTTCGAGAATATAGCTCGCCTTCCATGGCGGAGCTGAAATGTATAGACATGCTTAGTATCAATACATTTGATATATACTTCTTAAACTAAGGGGTATCTTTATAAACTCATAGCTTTGTAAGAGCTGGTACTGTGACATTATATATGCATTCACCATTTGTATTTGATTGAAGGTAACCTTAAACAAATTATACATAATACGCAAGATCGCAAATGCAGCGCGTGCAGCATGTCCGTTCTGATTATTCATTTAGTCACCTACCAAATCCATTGTTCAAAACTTGGGCACCTTTTCTGCCCAAGTAAATTGATGACGTCATAACAATGGAGAATAGTCGAAGAGTGCGCGAGAACATTCGTATAGTCTTGGTTAGAAATTATTTGCGATCCTTCGTATTCTACATCGAAAGTAAAACCAAAATTAAAAAATGCCGACTTCAAGCTGAACTTCCCTGGATCACCCAACTTCAGACTGCGTATCCTCTTGGTTTAAACGTTCAAATATATAGACAAGGAAACATTTCCTCAGCTTGTACCAATATCAACATCTTTTAAATTCGCCCCAGCACAAAAAGAAAATACAGGTCGCACGGGAAAAGACGAAACAGGCAACATAGAAAACGACCCAGAGTCTACCGCTTTGTCAACGATTTACTTACTATAACACGCAATGGCGGCAGACATGAGCTGTTACAGGCTCTATCGTCAATACCAATTATGCACTTGAAATCTATCTTGGATGAAGCAGAGATTGCATTCTTAAGAAACACTGACTGATTCAGACTTAGTATAATTGTCTCATTCGCAAAGTATAAACTTCATCCTATTGTGAAAAACACCTCCCATAAAAGACGATTCATAAAAATTTTGTTTATTAACAAAGGATTTGATTTTCTAAATATCTCTTATACTTTTCGGGATCATCGCGTACAAAATACCATTCCTCAATATTTTGAAAATTTAGAACCACCTCTTATTTGTTATGATTACAAGAAACCTATTCGAAACTTTGTTTTAACTATAATAAAGTTACATCGGATCCTGACATAATTGAACCCAATGGGTACCAACTGCACCCACTGCTTGTGGACTAATTTTTATATATTCATAAGAAGCTGACTTCATCCATACCTTGTTCTCGACTGTGCGAAAGCATCTCAGTTCAATGTTACATTCAGATACATAGATGACGTGATGTCCATCAATAATCCGAACTTTGAGGATCATCTGCATGTAATATATCGTCATGAATTACAGATCAATTACAGATCAGCGAAACAACCGAGAGCGACAGATCTGCTTCGTACTTGGATATACTTCTATATTTCGATGCAAACGGCCATTTGAATACCTCACTGTATGACAAGCGTGATTATTCAACTTCCATACTTTTCATGAGTAGCAACATTCTGTCTTTTCCCGCAATGGCGTGTTTGTTTCCCACCTGATACGGTACGCCAGGTCATGCTTCAAATATGAATATTTCACCGTTAGGGACAGACGGGTTGCAATTTAGCCATTTGTATAGGGTTATATTGGAAACGTCTGAAATCATCTTTGAGGAAGTTCTTCGGTCGCTTCGGGGATATAATAAAAGCATATCAGATCCAACTTTCCCGAATAATCAGTGACTTTCTGGATTGTGATTGAATGACTGTCATCATCACCGAACAAGAAATACTGACCAGATGTGTACATTAATATGTACATCGAGACAATCACTGAATTTGACAAGTTTCCATGGAGTTGTTGCGACGGTTGTTGCATACAATCAGGAGACGCTGACTCTCCCCGGGTACCTGATCTCACTTCGGATGTTCGCAACCGTATGGTAATTCTAATGATTTTGCCTTGCCTTTTCGACTTTGAGACTGAATAACTGACATGTACTTTGTTTATAGTGAATCATAATATTAAGTTTATCTCTTCTTTGGTATGCTTTATACCAAATAGATTTCTTTTGTTCAAAATTTAGTGTCATCTTCAGGACAATACACCCTGTCTTTACTTTACTGTTCTGAGTGGGACAATATAAAATTTGTGACGACATTATATCTTTTCATTAGTTTGGTACTTATTTATTTGAATTATATGCAATTATTATAGAATGATATTTCTTTGAAATAGTATAACAACCATAAATCTATAATAAATACATCACTCAGACTAGTCACATATGTAAAATGAAATGTGTTTTTGTATTTTTATATAATGTTTATATTAGGGCAAGCTTCTTTATAACAAAGCATCAAAGGAATCGCTAATTTGCCAACTGTTTCAAATGTTGTTACCATACACTCATGTTTCCTCAATGAATTCAATATGTATTGATAAAAATTAAGTATTTTCCTTCTTTTGAAGTATATCTCCCAGGAGATTAATGTACAAAAAAATATGTTAAACAGTAATTCTGAAATTTGGTCGCTGAAAAAAAACTAAGCAACGATACAAAAATTACAATTAAATGATGATAAATGCAACCTTAGTACGCAAATGTAACAGATGATATTTTCGAAAACATAATTTTGTATCTGAAGTATAAATAGGGCTGAATTCTGCACAGAAGATGCACAGATGCCATCATGGCTTTGTTACTTTTCTTCTTCGTTGTCATAACCATCGTAGAAGCACAGTACCAAGGTAATGCCTAATTATTAACAAGATGTTCATTTCACTTTCACGTTCATCTATGTCCATTTTTGTAAAAGCAAATCCATGTGACTTTCAGGATTAAATCATTAATTTTTGAAGTCCCCAAAATGAAGTAAGGGTAAATTATACAAGTTCTTTTGGCTGAATGAAAAATGTGTGCTACAATATATGTTAAACGTCTTAATATATGTTTTTAGATTGGGTGAATAATCTGAAACTTGGAATGCAGAAATGATGCAATAATCAGATTGCGGTTAATGGTAATGGGCGTTTAGGGCTAAAATAAGCCCAATCTAAAAACTTGACAAGCATTGCACTTTAAAAATACAGGATGTACCGGGAATAAATCAATTCGAATTTAAATAATCGGACAAATAGATACATCTCGTCTACGGTGTCAATTTTACATGGCCTTATGTCTCAATATGAAAATATTTTTTCCAGTGTCAAAATCAGATAATTTACATAAAACAGATAATTCATGTAAATGTAGAAAAAAGTTTCCTTAACAATATATTTATAAAGAAATTAAAATTGCTCTTTATGCCAAAGAAGCGTTTGTCATGTTATATTTGGATTTACTCTCCTTTTTTTAAACAAAGGAGGGGATCTCCAACAAGAGTTGGAGTACATTTTTGGATATAATTACATTCACACTCTTTGGCCAGATGTTATTCTTAAGATTGAGGATTACTGACGAGGGTTAAGTACCCGAAGCTAGCATGTCTGGTCCATGCTGCAAATGAGTATGTGCGGTAACTTGCGATTTCGGCCCTCAATTTAATATATATAATTATATATCCATAATATTCTTGTTTATTCAATGTCAAATGTATGGTGAAACCAAATCAGGAAAGCCTGTTTTTATTTGACAGTCCGATTCCGAATACTCTTGAAATCTTTGAAAATATCAATAAATGAGCGATATTTCGATACAACTAAGTATCGATCCAGGCCTTGCCCATTATAATTATTGCACCAATCGATGGATTTTCTGATCGGCCTTTTAATTCGTGTTATAAAAAATTGTGCGTAGATGAATTTTGAAGATCTGAATGTAAAATAAGATGATTTTCCCCTGTTTTGCGTCATTCTGGGCAAATGACGTCAGAACATGATATCACGCGCATGGTGTTTCGAGGGCTCAAAATTATAACGCCGTATTTTCTCAAACATTCAAAATTGCAAAAAGTGATAAGTAATAATTCATTTATTAAAAGCAATTTTTATATGGCCGATAAAAGGGGTTAGCGCACCTAGTAAATCTGTTCATAAATAATGCTATTGAATTTGAAGACGTTTCACATTTGTGCCACTTGGTAAGTGTCACTGCTGGTGGACCAGGAGTTCCCGAGGATACATGTAGCCAAGTTCGATCATTTTCATAAATGATGCTATTGAATTTGAAGACGTTTCACATATATACAACTTGGACCAGGAGTCCCAGAAGGTACATGTAGCCAAGTTCGATAAATTTCAATTGATTGTTTCTTCAACGTATTGGAAATGTTCTGTTATTTAGATTTCATGAATTTTCATGAAAATTAGAACGTGGGTCCTGTGGCATCATATCCCACCCATCCAGCTATGTCTTTTGGTACATTTTTTTGGATATAGTAACACTATGTGGTCGATCATATTACATCGTTTAGATTAAGGATCACTGACGAGGTTTAAGTACCTGAAATGTGCAGGTCTGGTTCATGCTGCAAATTTGTTCATAAATTATGCTATTGAATTTGAAGACGTTCCACATCTATATCATTTGTCTCTAACTTTGCAGATGGCCGATCTAAGTGCGCACCGATTACCCACTGGTCTCGTTGGTTGCGTTTTGATGTCCCATGTCACTTCTTTATGTCTCCCCTGTTTTTTTTTTTTCACAGAGCTGTTTTGATGTTTTGCTGATGATGCTGCAATGGAGTCTTGAAAGCGGTGTTTCTTTCACTTATTGTCTGCTGTGAAAGAAACATCGGTACCACACTCGGGTCTCAAAGTCTTATGGACCCTCGAAGATCCTTAATAATTTTTATTCCTTTAGTTATCATATGCATATACGTTTACATGGAGCTATTGCGACGAGTGTTGCATGCAATCAGGAGACGCTGACTTTCACCGGGGACCTGGTCTCACTTCGGAATGTTATTCATTCCGAGGTACGCAACCGTTCCAAGGAAATTCTCACGATTTCTAAACAGTAAGACTGAATAACAGATAGGTACTTTTTGATGTTTATTATACCTATGTCCTCAAGTTTGCATCCGATTCGTTTTTTTCTGTAATTGACCCTTCCGAATGCGGGACAATTTTGAGAAATTCAGTGGCGTTACATTGCAATTTTGATGTTTGACCGAGATTCGAAGCTTGTTTGTCCGAGGTAAAAACATTGAGACGTGACGAAATTTTGCATTTGTTTTCCGCAATCGGATCGGTCAATTGAAGATATTGATATAAATATTGATAATATCAGCATTGCATTTCACGTCAATCCATTAAACATTGTAATTCGTGATAATCTTTATCATCATTGAGAATGATATCAACAATTATGCTTATCGCATTTATTCATTTCCCATCGAATTCATTTATTTCTTAAAACGAAATATTCCATAACCTTAAATGAAAACCTATTTCTCCACGCGACAAATATCATAATATTGAAAGAAATAGTGAATATCTTTATATATAGTTTTATTTTTTATTTATAGATCCATATGTTGGGTGCTTTGTCGACAAATATTCGAGGATTTTACCAGATATGACAATATATCAGAAAAATTCAATTCAACACTGCCTGAGAACCTGTAGGGAAAAGAATTTTTATTATGCCGGAGTTGAGGTAGAGTATTCGATAGTTTATTAAATAAAGTTTTTTACCTAAATCTCGATTCTTAAGAGGAGTTGATGTTCCATTATCCTTCCCTTCTGCTAAGAATGGATAAATTATGCGTATAGTGTCGAGGATATAATTCTCCGATAACTCATTTATGGAGAGTCAATATTATATCGTAAATGATTCGAGGATAAAACCCTCTAGAACTCTTTGATATCTTACATACGGAGAGTCAATATTATGTCGTAACTGACTTGGGGATAAAACTCTCTAGAACTCTCCGATATCTTATTTACGGAGAGTCGATATTATGTCGCAACTGACTCGGGGATAAAACCCCCTAGAACTCTCGGATATCTTATTTACAGAGAGTCGATATTATATCGTAACTGACTCGGGGATAAAACCCTCTAGAACTCTCCGATATCTTATTTACGGAGAGTCGATATTATGTCGTAACTGACTCGGGGATAAAACCCTCTAGAACTCTCAAATGCCAGATAAAGATTTTAGATAAACAAACATAAATGTTATTAAGAGAAAACTCTGGCAAGTCGTACTGCCTTCTCGCTTTTTCGACCTGGAAATCTTTTGGCCTCTTGAACTTTATGATAATCATTTCTTTATATATATTATTGAAAAAAAAAATAACTCGAAGCGAACACTCTCTTATATAGGTATCCCTGGTCCGACTCATACATAAGAATTGAACCCTTCACCCTTATGATATATGTAACGAGATTATTCATTAAGGTAGATATTACCTCTGGTCCAAATTCGGGAAAATTATGCAGGGAAAACTCATATTTTCTTTTCATATTATTGTATATTGGGTAATAGGGAAGCCCATTGGCGCCAAATATGAAAAACTAAAAAAGAAGGAAATGCAAAATATATTTAGGGAAATAAGAAATAAATTTAGAAAAACCAGAAAAATATTTACGAAATGAGAAATATATTTAGAAAAACGAGAAATAAATTTAGAAAAATGAGAAATATATTAAGAATAACGAGAAAAAATATTAAGGAGAATGAGAATACGATAAATATATTTAGAAAAATGAGAAATATATTTAGAAAAACGAGAAAGATATTTAGAAAATGAGAAATATATTAAGGAAAATGAGATATATAATTAGGAAAATGAGAAATAAATATATTTAGTTATTAAAAGTGAAAATATAAAAAAAGGTCGGAGAGGGTGAAAGGGAGGAGGGGATAGGCAGGGGAGGGAGAAGGGAGGCAGTGGGCGGTGAGGAGGGAGGAAGGACAGAGGGCGAGGGGGCGGGAGGCGGGAGGGAGACAAGTGGGAGTGAGGAGGAAGGGATGGGAGGGTGGAAGTGGCGGGAGGGAAAAGGGGCGGGAAGGGGAAAGGGATTCCCTCCTGTCAACTCCCCCTTACATATAAATGGAAACCAAAAAGATATACGATATGTATACACATGTAAACATGGAATTTCCCCACTACACTACCACTTCAAGAATATTAAAGAGATGCACATCAAGAGATAAAGATCTTCTTGCTGATTATCTCCCACCTTCTGGCTCTTGCTGATTGATCTATATCATGCATCTTGTCCGTGTACTTAGGGTAAAAGCAGCGGGGGTTGCGGGGAGTGGTCGAAATACAATTAAGGAAGTTTTTATATCTCTTGATGAATAGATACTGTAAATCATTAAAATTCCGGGAGTAGCAAAGGTCAAGCTTTATTTGTTGTGGTTTCCCTGTTTTTATATTTCCACTTTATTTTAATATATTTCTCATTTTCCTTTTTATATTTATTCCTCCATTTCGAAAATAAATTTCTCGTTTTTTCCTAAATATATTCCCAGATAGCATACTGATGTTGGCCCAACGCAAGTCCATCGGTGACATTTACGTTGGGCCAATATCGGCAGTGAATGTTGGGCCAATGCAATGTTGCTCATCGGCCCAATGTTGGCCCCACAAGTTGGGTCGCTGTTGGGCCGATGTCAGACCTCGGATGTTTACACGTTGGCCCAACGTTGGCCCAGTTTAACATATATATCGGATTTATGTTGGTCCAACGTCAATCCAACATTGTAATGATATGTTGCCTGAACGTTGGCTTTTTGTTGGTAACGTTGGCCGTAGATCCTTTGGTGATCTGAAAGTAGAAAATAAATATCCTCATATTTATTGATCCACAAGTCTGAACATAAATCACTCAATGTTAACTATCCGACTTCAAACACAACTCAGGTCCTTTGGTATCTCCACTTTTCCTATCTTTCTCATCAAGTCGAATACTATCTCCAAATCATTCGATCAACCGATCTTCAACGTGGTATTATTACTGCAAAAGAGAAAAGATACAAAAATATCAGATATTTAAATAAATTAATATGATTAAGGATACTAGTTAATTTGATTTCTACAAATGCAATATGAACAAAAATGAATAAAATAATACATACGAACTGCCAACAATCATGAATAATAATACATAATGTACTTACTTTTACTGCCTACACTTTACAAAACTTTAGCGTCCACTGACCGCTCTCGCTCTATTTCAAATTTATCTTTACTTAAAACCTTGTAGTTTGCGTCCCAGATAAGAAACGTCCGGTATCAGATTGTGCAATCTAGCTCCGTTGCCTAAGAAACTTGTCAGACATCTGGTGTTAATTATGACTTGACCGGCCAAACACTGACCTAGATCTTATCTCTTCAGTTACTTCGGTAGTTAATTTTATGATAAGTTGAATTTTATAGAGAAATACAGGGACCTTGAATTACTGACATATATATACATGTATATATCATTGCGAAATAACTATGCACATAATAGACATGATAATTTTTTTATGAATTTTTTTTTATGTTTTCTTTACCCAATGTCTACGTTGGTCCAACGTTGACCCAACGTCTTACAGTACCGCAAAAAGTATGTCCTCGTTTGACGGACACAAATTTCTTATCTAAAGACTTGTTAAGCATTTGAAAATTTTTGAAAACTTCTTAGGTCAAGACTTCTCGGAAATGAAAAATAAACGATATTTTGAAAGTTAACCTTGGTATAACATACGCAGGTCCAACGTAGGCCCAACGTCAACCCATTCATACCATTAATGCAAATAATGTAAAAATGTTAAAGAGGAATAAATACAGTTAATATTGTTCAGTTACAAAGTCAGATTGACTTGTTATTAAATTAGATTCCATTTGAATCTTTACATCTTTTCTCTATTTTGAACCATTAACGTTGGCCCAACATTGAACCAACGTCGTAAATTATATTAATATTCTTTTGACTCTTATGGCTTCGTTTTATGATTTTGAAGCAAATTTTATATCTTTTTCAATGATTGTGTGTATTTTAAATCTCATTTGTAAAATTAAATAATTCGATCGATGCTTTTATCTTGAACATATGATGTTGGACCAACATTGGCCCAAGCCCCGTCCAACAACAGCGATAATTCATTGGTATGTCCGACAAATACAATGTTGGGCCAATGTTGGTCCAACGTTGACATGCCAACGCCAACCACCGGCCAACCATACAACATATATCCAACATTGGCCCAACGTAGTCATGCTATTTGGGTTGCTCATTTTTTCTAAATGTATTTCTAATTTTCCTAAATATTTTTCTCTTTTGCCTTAATATATTTCTCATTTTCCTAAAGGTTTTTCTCATTTTTCTAAATATATTTCTCATTTTCCTAAATATATTTTGCATTTTCCTCAATATATTTCGCATTTGCTTCTTTTTTATTTTACATATTTGGCCCTCACGGGCTTCCGTTGGATAAAGCTTATGCAGGTTTCAAACATACGTTTGGTTACAATGACAAATATGGATAATGACCATATCCCTGTATAAAGCACAAAATCGATAATTCAGAAAATCAGAAACCGAAGGCATACACAATCAAGATAAAACAGGAACCAAAGCAAACAAACAAAAACCTCCACCATATGAAAAGAAGCGAACTCCCGATATGGGAGTGATACCAGGTGCCCAGGAAGAGTAAGCATCTCCTGCTTGCATGCAACACCCGTCGCTTCAATTCGGTAGAACTGTCACATCCGGTTACTTCCATTTTGGAAGACATAGAGTACAATCTTTGGTTGGATGGTTCAAATGGTCTATGACAGAATATCATCCACTATTTTGGAGAGTGGGACATCATAGTGTATGACGAGTTCCCCATATCGACCGTAGAACTTCCTCAGTGACGATGTTAGTCGGTCACAAACATATCCCTGACTGAGAAGCTTATCTGAAAGACGCCTAGCTCTCAGAGCAAAATCCGTATATTTGGTACTTGCTCTGGCATAGCGTATCAACTGAGATATGAACACGCAATAAGCTTGCGGTGAAGGGATGTTGCTACTCAGAAAAGGAAAGTTTGTAATGCTGAAATTGAAGTCGTCACGTTTGTCATAGAGTGAGGTGTTCATGTGACCATCAGTGTCGTAGGACAACATTATGTCTAAATAGGATGCCGAATTATTTGTCTCTGTAGTTTCTTTGACTTCAAGCTCCGAAGGATAGATACTGCTCAGGTAATCCGCGAATTTTGGATTATTGATGGACAACACATCGTTTATGTATCTGTAAGTGAAGTTGAAGTCAGAAGCTAAGTATCTTTTCCCTTCAGAGACCAAAGATTGAATGAATTCAGCTTCGTACAAGTAAAGGAAAATGTCGGCAAGGAGTGGGGCACAATTGGTCCCCATTGGAATTCCGAAAATTTGCTGGAAGATCTTTCCTCCAAACACCACCAAAATGTTGTCGATCAGAAAGTTTAACATCTGAATAATATCTGTTTCAGTGAACTTATTTTCAGAATCGGACTTTTCTTTTACAAAGTAAGTTTTGTCATAGTTAACAACAATAAATTTGTATTTGCGATTACCGTTCTTACTTGTAAACGCATAACTAATAATTTTTGCGAATCTTTCTATCACTTTAGAATGTGGAATTGTAGTGTAAAGTGTCGAAAAATCAAAGGCTTTGATCGAATGGACTCTACTAAAATGAGTGGATTACAGATGTTTTAAAAGTTCCTTCGAATTCTTTAACATCCACATCTGGTTGATACCACTGCGAGAATATACTGTCGAACAATATTTTTGAAGCCCAGATTTGATTTCAGATAAAACTTTGGTGAGTAAAATCGATACAGATTTGGTAGAACATTTTGAGGAACCAGCGATGAAACTGTTTATACAATGTAAAGATGTGACTTTTTCGATTGTTTTTTCATAAGGTTTAATGTTAATTTTGAGATCATTTGAATTTATAGACGATAAAGATTTCCTTTCAATTTATGGTCTATTTGAATTAAAAAAAAAACAACGGTTAGAAGGTGATAAGCACGAAAATTCCCCTAAATTTATCACAGGGAAAATATAACCTCATACTACCAGAGGTACGTCACCCATAGGAGAATCTTCCACAAGGAATGTGGAAGTCATATGTAATTATGCGGAAGATGTGTGTAAGTGTATGGAAATACACGGAAATTATTTAATGCGGAACCATTTCCGCATAAAGCTTTCATGTAACAAGTGAAAGTGGCATGAAATGCACTATGTTCCCGATGACCTTGGTAGTCGGCGCAAACGTAGCAACTCGTAGGATTTTTGTTAGAAACGTTTAACTTGGTATTCAAGTTCTGTTAGGTCTCGTTTCGTTTTAGCACGGTATATAAAGGTACCCGTGACAAGCCGCGGCTCGCAAATCCCGGAGACCTGACGGCGCACTACGTATCAGCCTGCGGCTGTAGGTTTCCTCACAACCTGTCACGTTCTGATAATGTCTGTCAAGCTTTGTTACGATCCAAAAAAGTTGGCCTTGTCAACCGAGTTCTGTGATGGCCCAATGCGATTCACCGTGACCACCGGGAAAAGGAGAAACCGAAAGCTGCAAAAATGCTAGCAATACGTCTTGTGTGACCATGCGTACCGTGCCAGGCCGTGGTAGAATTTGAACTCATTTGTGTCACACTTATGCCCTTTTCCGTGTGGAGCTCGTAAAAAAGTTCCCCGCGAGGGGTTTGAGAGTACGTTTGGATATTTTTCCCTGATATGATCACCATAGCACTTTCTTTATAGACATAACCTCAGACAGTGCATGTAATTTAGATGTTATTTTCGTTTTCGTGCGTGAACATCGACGACATGTGCGGCTGGCCAAACATGGGATGCTAACTCCCCCCGGGCACCGCGTCCCATCTCTAGCTTGCTAGGGGTCCGTCGATACTCAATTTTGTGCTCTATTGTGAGTGTTGTTGAGATTGTCGTCGGGATATTCTTTTACTCAATTGAAATAACGAACCGTGGTTTGACCTGACAAAACGGAATACACACTCCTTAGCTCGCCGTGAGAAATCGTGGCACGCCTTGATAAAATGCGCATCTGTCCTAAAGTAACTGCAGCTAAACGGGGCATAATTGTGCTATACCGTAACTTTAGTAGGATCGTAAGTTGCCGAGTCATACCTTTTCTTCTTACATTTTCGACTTCTCCTCTGAAACCGCTGCACAGAATTTCATGAAACTTCACAGGAAGCAAGAACACAATGCCCTCCACAAAGTTTGTGTTTTTTAAGCCGATTTGAAATCCAAGATGGCCGCCACAGGCTCTGATTGGCTGACACATTTTTGATTTCTCCTCTGAAACCGCTGCACAGAATTACATGAGAGTACACAGGAAGCAAGTACTCAATGCCCTTTACCAAGTTTGTGTTTTTTCGAGCCGATCGGAAATCCAAGATGGCCGCCACAGGCTCTGATTGGCTGACACCTTTTCGACTTCTCCTCTGAAACCGTTATACAGAATTTCTGGAAACTTCACAGGAATCAAAAACTCAATGCCCTCTACCAAGTTTGTGTTTTTCGAGATGATGGGAAATCCAAGATGGCTGCCACAAGCTCTGATTGGCTTACACATTTTCGACTTCTCCTCTGAAACCGCTGTACAGAATTTCATGAAACTTCACAGGAAGTAAGAACTCAATGCCCTCTACCAAATTTTTGTTTTTCTAGCCGATCGGAAATCCAAGATGGCCGCCACAGGCCCTGATTGGCTGACAGATTTTCGACTTCTCTTCTTAAACCGCTGCATAGAATTTCACGAAACTTCACAGGAAGCAAGTACTCATTGCCATCTTACAAGTTTAAGTTTTTTGAAGTCGATCGGAAATCTAAGATGGCAGCTACAGGCTCTGATTGGCTCACATTTTCGACTTTTCCTCTGAAACCGCTTTACAAAATTTTTTGAAACTTCACAGGAAGCAAGTACTCATTGCCCTCTGAGTCTAACAAGTTTGTGTTTTTCTAGCCGATCGGAAACCCAAGATGTCCTCAATAGGCTCTAATTGGATGACACATTTTTGACTTATCCTCTTAAACTACAGCACAGAATGTCATCAAACTTTACAGGAAGAAAGTACACATTGTCCTTCTCAAAGCTTCACTAAAAGTGATTTTCTTCAGTTCTTAAACTGACTTTGATTGAAAACATACCTACAGGCTTCTCAGGTGAGCGATGTGGCCCCCTTGAGCCTCTTGTTTATCTCAGCGATTAGACCGATTTTCTACGTCAAACCGTATCATTATTTTAATGTACATTTGTATGGATGAAATCGATAAAAATAGCACTGCCTGTAGAATGACACAGATATATCACAGATAATTTCACAATAATGCTACATGCTTACTTTAATTATATTTTACATGAAACAGTATGGCGAGGAATGCTTTTGTGGAAATGTGATAAAGAGTTACCCGCTTAGACCAGAAACAGAGTGTGACATGGCTTGTTCTGGTAATGGGAATGAGAAATGTGGAGGCTCCTGGAGAATCTCTTTATACAGAACGTACACTATCGAGTTTGGAACAATTGAAAAGGGTAAAAATTATTCTATATTTTCCATGCTACAGTTTGTCAGAGAATAAAAAAAAAACTACATGTAAGACTACGTCATATTATCAAAGCCGCTGGACCATCTCTATACAGACAAAAAGATTATTGACCTAAGGAGCAAGTGAAAAGTGTAAAAGCGATTAAATCTTGTTTATGCTTAGTTTTTTTTCCGAGAATATAAAAAGGAGAAGGTTATGTAAAAAAATTAAACAAGTCTATATCTTTAAAAATATTTCTTTCATAGTTTTGGATAAAATGTGACTAACAACCGAGATATATATAGGCATTTAGCATCGAGGATGCCTCTCTATACATAGATAGCTATTAAAACGAAACATAAAAAACATAGTCAGTAATGACGTATCTGCAACACTACAACTTTAATAATTCCTTATATTTACATTCAGAGACATTCAAATTATCCTCTAATTTTCAAAGTTTTAGTTAAAATTCAGATCTGAATGTTTCACTTGTGTCAATTCTCACTACCAAATGGGACAAGAAGTAGTCCATTAGAAAGTATCAAAATATAAGACTTAATCTAAAAAGTTATGGAATCATGTTTCTTACTTCTTATCTAAAACTTTTTACATATGAGTATTAGCTTTTTATAAACAATTTAAAGAAAATAAGATCTGATTTATGATAGAAGTAGAATCTAGTCAGTTCCACATACATTCATTTTGCTTGCGCCATCCATATCGAAGTTCATATTTACAAATGTACTGTTAAACCCTTTTTATAATTTAAATACCAATTGAAAATATTTTTAGATATCTGTTAAAACATTTTCACGATAAGTTTTAAATAGGCGTATAACAGAGAAATCAACTTGCAACGCAAATATTTGTGGCGGATCTAGGATTTCAGAAAAGGAGAGAGTCAAGCTTCAAACGAAGACGACATCGCGAATATTAAGACTGCAGAAGATATTAAGGGAGAGGCGGGATGATTGGTATTGCATGGAACACGAAATAGCGTACAATCCTTTTCTACGTTTACAATTGTTCACATGAAAACAGGCGAGCGCCGCCAGGACCTCTTGGTTCATATTTATTAAAAATACATGCAATAAAAAGTCATTGTCCTCAGTTTCACCGTCCATCAAGTCCACCTGGTCTTTTTAATCATCATATTCCTTATTTTCGAACACCAAAGTTACTTCCCGTTTGGGATGGTATCTGACGTAGACTGATTGTGACGTCATCAAGTTCTATGGAAACAGTCCTAAACGTCTGGGAAATGACGGTATAAAGTTGACGTTACCATACCATTTTCATGACTTCATAATAGTTTTACGTCAGATACCGTCTCAAATGGGAGATAACTCCGTTTTCCGCAAAGACTCAATATGGTCAATCAAAATGTTTATCACCTGTAAAAGAAACACGTTTCCAAGGCCATCATAAAATAAAATATCGAAGTATTACTGCACAAATGCCTGCATAAAACATCAATGACACATCATCAATAAATGCAAAATTTTTATAACATAATGACATTATAATAATAAAACGGAAGTGACATTATAACAATAATGCGGAAGTGAAGCTTATAATGACATTATAAGCATTACACATTTACTCTACTTTTTAACTAAATAATACATCACATGGATTCACGTTTTCCTCTTATGGCCATATTCATGGTCTGGCATCATTTCCTTTGGTTCTTCTATGATTTGTGTCTGGTCCCTCTTCGTGAAATTGATAAACTGCCAGGAGTAAAACGAATAAATTGGACCTCGATGCCATCGTGCAATTAATTGTTAATTATCGTGCGACCATAATCGGGTTCTTATGTCTTCTTCTTCTTGGATTCACGATAGTGGTATCTTCGTCAGGATCGTCTTGTCTCCATCACCTTTGACGCATCTTGACATTAGTAACGTAACCAAGATCTTGCCGTCAATCGGATGAAGCCATGTACCAAAAAAGGGACAGGATATACATATTCTCATATATTCAGCGTCTTTCTAGGAAGGCCAACAGCAAAATAATCGTGTTCCTCTTTTCGCAATGACAAATTTCACTCTGCCATTATCTGCAAAAAAATGTTCGTTTGTTACACATGTTACATACGTTAATAAACCATGAAATTTTATCAGGACTTTTTCCTAGATGTTACGAAAATGCTTAAGAAAAACACACAACGCGAAGTTCAGGATTTGTTGGCCGATAGGCTTACAATGTTAAATTAGGTACCGTGACCTGGATCATACGAGTCATGGGGTTATACATGTATGTAATTTATTGCTTTGAATGCTGAGGATGTACTTTTACGAGAAACCAGGATTAAACAGCGGACAGGCGATGAACGTTACACTGAAAATCATGTATACGGCAGATTCCAGATATATGGAATTGCCTGCTGTGAAAAGAGAAAAAAAAAGAATTAAAGCGTGCAGGTCAATTCTGAGAGACACTTTAAAGAATATGAAAGCCGAAGAAGAAAGCCGAAGATGTGACGTTAGGTGAATCTGTGCACGATAATACCCGTGTGACCGGATCTGTAACCAGCCCGTCAATACAACAAACGAACATTTTTTTGCAGATAATGGCAGAGTGAAATTTGTCAATTCTGAGAGACACTTTAAAGAATATGAAAGCCGAAGAAGAAAGCCGAAGATGTGACGTTAGGTGAATCTGTGCACGATAATACCCGTGTGACCGGATCTGTAACCAGCCCGTCAATACAACAAACGAACATTTTTTTGCAGATAATGGCAGAGTGAAATTTGTCATTGCGAAAAGAGGAACACGATTATTTTGCTGTTGGCCTTCCTAGAAAGACGCTGAATATATGAGAATATGTATATCCTGTCCCTTTTTTGGTACATGGCTTCATCCGATTGACGGCAAGATCTTGGTTACGTTACTAATGTCAAGATGCGTCAAAGGTGATGGAGACAAGACGATCCTGACGAAGTTACCACTATCGTGATTCCAAGAAGAAGAAGACATAAGAACCCGATTATGGTCGCACGATAATTAACAATTAATTGCACGATGGCATCGAGGTCCAATTTATTCGCTTTACTCCTGGCAGTTTATCAATTTCACGAAGAGGGACCAGACACAAATCATAGAAGAACCAAAGGAAATGATGCCAGACCATGAATATGGCCATAAGAGGAAAACGTGAATCCATGTGATGTATTATTTAGTTAAAAAGAAGAGTAAATGTGTAATGCTTATAATGTCATTATAAGCTTCACTTCCGCATTATTGTTATAATGTCACTTCCGTTTTATTATTATAATGTCATTATGTTATAAAAATTTTGCATTTATTGATGATGTGTCATTGATGTTTTATGCAGGCATTTGTGCAGTAATACTTCGATATTTTATTTTATGATGGCCTTGGAAACGTGTTTCTTTTACAGGTGATAAACATTTTGATTGACCATATTGAGTCTTTGCGGAAAACGGAGTTATCTCCCATTTGAGACGGTATCTGACGTAAAACTATTATGAAGTCATGAAAATGGTATGGTAACGTCAACTTTATACCGTCATTTCCCAGACGTTTAGGACTGTTTCCATAGAACTTGATGACGTCACAATCAGTCTACGTCAGATACCATCCCAAACGGGAAGTAACTTTGGTGTTCGAAAATAAGGAATATGATGATTTAAAAGACCAGGTGGACTTGATGGACGGTGAAACTGAGGACAATGACTTTTTATTGCATGTATTTTTGATAAATATGAACCAAGAGGTCCCGGCGGCGCTCGCCTGTTTTCATGTGAACAATTGTAAACGTAGAAAAGGATTGTACGCTATTTCGTGTTCCATGCAATACCAATCATCCCGCCTCTCTCTTAATATCTTCTGCAGTCTTAATATTCGCGATGTCGTCTTCGTTTGAAGCTTGACTCTCTCCTTTTCTGAAATCCTAGATCCGCCACAAATATTTGCGTTGCAAGTTGATTTCTCTGTTATACGCCTATTTAAAACTTATCGTGAAAATGTTTTAACAGATATCTAAAAATATTTTCAATTGGTATTTAAATTATGAAAAGGGTTTAACAGTACATTTGTAAATATGAACTTCGATGTGAATGGCGCAAGCAAAATGAATGTATGCGGAACTCACTACTTTTATCATAAATTAGATCTTATTTTCTTCAAATTGTTTATAAAAAAGCTAAAACTCATATGCAAAAGGTTTAGAAAACATGATTCAGTAACTGTTTTAGATTTAGGCTTATATTTTGATAATTTCTGATGGATTATTTCTTGTCCCATTTGGTAGTGAGAATTGACACAAGTGAAACATTCAGATCTGAATTTTAACTAAAACTTTGAAAATAAGAGGATAATTTGAATGTGTCTGAATGTAAATATAAGGAATTATTAAAGTTGTAGTGTTGCAGATACGTCATTACTGACTATGTTTTTTATGTTTCGTTTTAATAGCTATCTATGTATAGAGAGGCATCTTCGATGCTATATGCCTATATATTATTTGGTTGTTAGTCAAATTTTATCCAAAACTATGAAAGAAATATTTTTAAAGATATAGACTTGTTTAATTTTTTTACATAACCTTCTCCTTTTTTATATTCTCGGAAAAAAACTAAGAATAAACAAGATTTAATCGCTTTTACACTTTTCACTTGTTCCTTAGGTCAACAATCTTTTTGTCTGTATAGAGATGGTCCAGCGGCTTTGATAATATGACGTAGTCTTACATGTAGTCCTTTTATGATTCTCTGACAAACTGTAGCATGGAAAATATAGAATAATTTTTACCCTTTTCAATTGTTCCAAACTCGATAGTGTACGTTCTGTATAAAGAGATTCTCCAGGAGCCTCCACATTTCTCATTCCCATTACCAGAACAAGCCATGTCACACTCTGTTTCTGGTCTAAGCGGGTAACTCTTTATCATATTTCCACAAAAGCATTCCTCGCCATACTGTTTCATGTAAAATATAATTAAAGTAAGCATGTAGCATTATTGTGAAATTATCTGTGATATATCTGTGTCATTCTACAGGCAGTGCTATTTTTATCGATTTCATCCATACAAATGTACATTGAAATAATGATACGGTTTGACGTAGAAAATCGGTCTAATCGCTGAGATAAACAAGAGGCTTAAGGGGGCCACATCGCTCACCTGAGAAGCCTGTAGGTATGTTTTCAATCGAAGTTAGTTTAAGAACTGAAGAAAATCACTTTTAGTGAAGCTTTGAGAAGGACAATGTGTACCTGTAAAGTTTGATGACATTCTGTGCTGTAGTTTACGAGGATAAGTCAAAAATGTGTCATCCAATTAGAGCCTATTGAGGACATCTTGGGTTTCCGATCGGCTAGAAAAACACAAACTTGGTAGACTCAGAGGGCAATGAGTACTTGCTTCCTGTGAAGTTTCAAAAAATTTTGTAAAGCGGTTTCAGAGGAGAAGTCGAAAATGTGAGCCAATCAGAGCCTGTAGCTGCCATCTTAGATTTCCGATCGACTTCAAAAAACTTAAACTTGTTAGATGGCAATGAGTACTTGCTTCCTGTGAAGTTTCGTGAAATTCTATGCAGCGGTTTAAGAAGAGAAGTCGAAAATGTGTCAGCCAATCAGGGCCTGTGGCGGCCATCTTGGATTTCCGATCGGCTAGAAAAACAAAATTTGGTAGAGGGCATTGAGTTCTTACTTCCTGTGAAGTTTCATGAAATTCTGTACAGCGGTTTCAGAGGAGAAGTCGAAAATGCGTCAGCCAATCAGAGCCTGTGTCAGCCATCTTGGATTTCCAATTGGCTCGAAAAACACAAACGTGGTTGAGGGCATTGAGTTCTCGCATCCTGTGAAGTTTCGAGAGATTCTGTGCAGCGGTTTCAGAGGAGAAATCAAAAATGTGTCAGCCAGTCAGAGCCTGTGGCGGCCATCTTGGATTTCAAATCGGCTCAAAAAACACAAACTTTGTGGAGGGCATTGTGTTCTTGCTTCCTGTGAAGTTTCATGAAATTCTGTGCAGCGGTTTCAGAGGAGAAGTCGAAAATGTAAGAAGAAAAGGTATGACTCGGCAACTTACGATCCTACTAAAGTTACGGTATAGCACAATTATGCCCCGTTTAGCTGCAGTTACTTTAGGACAGATGCGCATTTTATCAAGGCGTGCCACGATTTCTCACGGCGAGCTAAGGAGTGTGTATTCCGTTTTGTCAGGTCAAACCACGGTTCGTTATTTCAATTGAGTAAAAGAATATCCCGACGACAATCTCAACAACACTCACAATAGAGCACAAAATTGAGTATCGACGGACCCCTAGCAAGCTAGAGATGGGACGCGGTGCCCGGGGGGAGTTAGCATCCCATGTTTGGCCAGCCGCACATGTCGTCGATGTTCTCGCACGAAAACGAAAATAACATCTAAATTACATGCACTGTCTGAGGTTATGTCTATAAAGAAAGTGCTATGGTGACCATATCAGGGACAAATATCCAAACGTACTCTCAAACCCCTCGCGGGGAACTTTTTTACGAGCTCCACACGGAAAAGGGCATAAGTGTGACACAAATGAGTTCAAATTCTACCACGGCCTGGCACGGTACGCATGGTCACACAAGACGTATTGCTAGCATTTTTGCAGCTTTCGGTTTCTCCTTTTCCCGGTGGTCACGGTGAATCGCATTGGGCCATCACAGAACTCGGTTGACAAAGCCAACTTTTTTGGATCGTAACAAAGCTTGACAGACATTATCAGAACGTGACAGGTTGTGAGGAAACCTACAGCCGCAGGCTGATACGTAGTGCGCCGTCAGGTCTCCGGGATTTGCGAGCCGCGGCTTGTCACGGATACCTTTATATACCGTGCTAAAACGAAACGAGACCTAACAGAACTTGAATACCAAGTTAAACGTTTCTAACAAAAATCCTACGAGTTGCTACGTTTGCGCCGACTACCAAGGTCATCGGGAACATAGTGCATTTCATGCCACTTCCACTTGTTACATGAAAGCTTTATGCGGAAATGGTTCCGCATTAAACAATTTCCGTGTATTTCCATACACTTACACACATCTTCCGCATAATTACATATGACTTCCACATTCCTTGTGGAAGATTCTCCTATGGGTGACGTACCTCTGGTAGTATGAGGTTATATTTTCCCTGTGATAAATTTAGGGGAATTTTCGTGCTTATCACCTTCTAACCGTTGTTTTTTTTTAAATTCAAATAGACCATAAATTGAAAGGAAATCTTTATCGTCTATAAATTCAAATGAACTTAAAATTAACATTAAACCTTATGAAAAAACAATCGAAAAAGTCACATCTTTACATTGTATAAACAGTTTCATCGCTGGTTCCTCAAAATGTTCTACCAAATCTGTATCGATCTTACTTACCAAAGTTTTATCTGAAATCAAATCTGGGCTTCAAAAATATTATTCGACAGTATATTCTCGCAGTGGTATCAACCAGACGTGGATGTTAAAGAATTCGAAGGAACTTTTAAAACATCTGTAATCCACTCATTTTAGTAGAGACCATTCGATCAAAGCCTTTGATTTTTCGACACTTTACACTACAATTCCACATTCTAAAGTGATAGAAAGATTCGCAAAAATGATTAGTTATGCGTTTACAAGTAAGAACGGTAATCGCAAATACAAATTTATTGTTGTTAACTATGACAAAACCTACTTTGTAAAAGAAAAGTCCGATTCTGAAAATAAGTTCACTGAAACAGATATTATTCAGATGTTAAACTTTCTGATCGACAACATTTTGGTGGTGTTTGGAGGAAAGATCTTCCAGCAAATTTTCGGAATTCCAATGGGGACCAATTGTGCCCCACTCCTTGCCGACATTTTCCTTTACTTGTACGAAGCTGAATTCATTCAATCTTTGGTCTCTGAAGGGAAAAGATACTTAGCTTCTGACTTCAACTTCACTTACAGATACATAAACGATGTGTTGTCCATCAATAATCCAAAATTCGCGGATTACCTGAGCAGTATCTATCCTTCGGAGCTTGAAGTCAAAGAAACTACAGAGACAAATAATTCGGCATCCTATTTGGACATAATGTTGTCCTACGACACTGATGGTCACATGAACACCTCACTCTATGACAAACGTGACGACTTCAATTTCAGCATTACAAACTTTCCTTTTCTGAGTAGCAACATCCCTTCACCGCAAGCTTATTGCGTGTTCATATCTCAGTTGATACGCTATGCCAGAGCAAGTACCAAATATACGGATTTTGCTCTGAGAGCTAGGCGTCTTTCAGATAAGCTTCTCAGTCAGGGATATGTTTGTGACCGACTAACATCGTCACTGAGGAAGTTCTACGGTCGATATGGGGAACTCGTCATACACTATGATGTCCCACTCTCCAAAATAGTGGATGATATTCTGTCATAGACCATTTGAACCATCCAACCAAAGATTGTACTCTATGTCTTCCAAAATGGAAGTAACCGGATGTGACAGTTCTACCGAATTGAAGCGACGGGTGTTGCATGCAAGCAGGAGATGCTTACTTTTCCTGGGCACCTGGTCTCACTCCCATATCGGGAGTTCGCTTCTTTTCATATGGTGGAGGTTTTTGTTTGTTTGCTTTGGTTCCTGTTTTATCTTGATTGTGTATGCCTTCGGTTTCTGATTTTCTGAATTATTGATTTTGTGCTTTATACAGGGATATGGTCATTATCCATATTTGTCATTGTAACCAAACGTATGTTTGAAACCTGCATAAGCTTTATCCAACGGAAGCCCGTGAGGGCCAAATATGTAAAATAAAAAAGAAGCAAATGCGAAATATATTGAGGAAAATGCAAAATATATTTAGGAAAATGAGAAATATATTTAGAAAAATGAGAAAAACCTTTAGGAAAATGAGAAATATATTAAGGCAAAAGAGAAAAATATTTAGGAAAATTAGAAATACATTTAGAAAAAATGAGCAATATATTTAGGAAAAAACGAGAAATTTATTTTGGAAATGGAGGAATAAATATAAAAAGGAAAATGAGAAATATATTAAAATAAAGTGGAAATATAAAAACAGGGAAACCACAACAAATAAAGCTTGACCTTTGCAACTCCCGGAATTTTAATGATTTACAGTATCTATTCATCAAGAGATATAAAAACTTCCTTAATTGTATTTCGACCACTCCCCGCAACTCCCGCTGCTTTTACCCTAAGTACACGGACAAGATGCATGATATAGATCAATCAGCAAGAGCCAGAAGGTGGGAGATAATCAGCAAGAAGATCTTTATCTCTTGATGTGCATCTCTTTAATATTCTTGAAGTGGTAATGTAGTGGGGAAATTCCATGTTTACATGTGTATACATATCGTATATCTTTTTGGTTTCCTTTTATATGTAAGGGGGAGTTGACAGGAGGGAATCCCTTTCCCCTTCCCACCCCTTTTCCCTCCCGCCACTTCCACCCTCCCATCCCTTCCTCCTCACTCCCCCTTGTCTCCCTCCCGCCTCCCGCCCCTCGTCCTCTGTCTTTCCTCCCTCCTCACCGCCCACTGCCTCCCTTCTCCCTCCCCTGCCTATCCCCTCCTCCCTTTCACCCTCTCCGACCTTTTTTTATATTTTCACTTTTAATAACTAAATATATTTATTTCTCATTTTCCTAATTATATATCTCATTTTCCTTAATATATTTCTCATTTTCTAAATATCTTTCTCGTTTTTCTAAATATATTTCTCATTTTTCTAAATATATTTATCGTATTCTCATTCTCCTTAATATTTTTCTCGTTATTCTTAATATATTTCTCATTTTTCTAAATTTATTTCTCGTTTTTCTATAAGATTTTAGGTTGTTATTACATTTTAGGTTGCGACACAAGAGAAAGGGAGAGAGATAGAGATCGCACGCGCGCGACAGATAGAAAATAAATTTAAATCGTAAATCTTAAAAAAGAAAACGGAGAGTATTTATATGGAGGGGGATTAGGGTCACAATGCTATTTGACTTGCTTACATGCTTCATGCTATGTTGCTTCATTTAATGTTTGATTATTCCATGTTCATTTGTCTTGCTTTCATTTCAAATTGACTTTATTGCATTTGTCTTTCTTCTTTATGCAATGTTGCTTTCGTGTATTTTACATTTGTCCTTCGTCAATGCATAATTGTCGTTCTATCATGCGTTATGACATCTTTCAATGTGCCATCATTCTTTCGTCCTAGTGCCATGATTGCTTCGTCAATGCTAACCTCAATTTTGATACCAGGTGGCGCTCCGTATGTGTCCGTTCCTTGAAATTAACTTTGAGACGTCCCCTGTTGCAGTACTTGGAAAAATGAGTTATAAATAGCGGAAAAAAGCAAAAGCCGATTGAAATATTTGAACAAAAAACATCTCATTAAATGATAAATATTTGGACCTTTTCTCTTTGTTTGTTTGGTTGGTTTTTGTTTTGTTTTTTTTTATACAGTAATAGCCATTTGGGGATTTGAAAGCTCTAGAAAGTTTTGCAAATATTAAGTAATGACTTTGTGGCTCAACTGTGAGCGTGCCGGATCCTCTTTGAATTTTTTTCCCGCATGGGTTCGAATCCCATCGGCAACATAATTTTTTTTTCTGAATTGTGAGTGGGAAATTATATAGACGTCAGTTTTTTTCTGAGATATCGTGGGAAAGGCGGTATTTCATATGGAAAAAATTCTAGATAAATTGAAACTGCCGCGCGTCCTACACTGATCGAACCTTGAGATCAACATCCCCCGGCCCCATTGATTCCGTCAATAATGCAGTTTCTAGTCTCCTTTCATAATTTTGACATTGAAAATTTACCTTTTGACATCTCTGTATTCCAAAATTACTCCAAGCTGTTGTCCAGGACAAGCGGAGCGTAGGAGAAAGGGGGGGGGGGGGGGGCGCTACCGCTCGCCAGTTTTTTTTAGACTTTCTGAATAATTTAGCTAAATATTCTGATCTATCCTTTATACATATTACTTTATCAACGTACATGAAGACATTTAACTCACTCTATATAGAATATTATTACATGTAATGATAGAGGGTATAGAAAGTATTTTCTGATAAGTCAAAATTTGCTAAAAAGAATTCCTGGCTCGCTACCGCTCGCCAAATTTGTGCATACAGAACATGAACCCCCCATATTTTTTTAAAATCTATTCCCCTCCCCCTTTATTTATTTTTTTTTCTTCATTTATTTATTTATTTTATTTTAATTTTTTTGCTTGTTAGAAATTTTGGGATGTTGTGCCCCTCCACTTTTTCAGGCAGAGCTACGCCGTTGGTCCAGGACTTCGCCTGCTCAGGAACGTGGCACAGTTCAGTGTCATTCACAGCCTTTTTCAACAATGGCCAAAATTTAGACCTTTATTGTGATCCTATACTGCGTGTTAGGAGCGCAAGGAAGGTCCAAATTATTTTATTTCTTGAATAAATATTGTTTAAACCAAGGAAGGTCTAATTTTAATTAGGTTGCACTATGGCAAACTTGTCAGATTCTCCTTGTTCAGTGGCGGATCCAGCGCCCCCTTTGCCGGGGGTCAAGGGGCGAATTTTGCCGATTTTACTGATGTACCTGTTTTTGCCGGGAAAATATTGGGTCTGTGGAGGAACATCCCCTAAATCCGCCACTTTTGTTCGACCCAAGATCAAGGTTAAGATTGAAATCCAAGCGTTTGATGCTTGCAAGGATTGACCTTGAACATTGACCTTCATAAGTCCATACTTCAAAGTCAATTATTATAGAAGTTTTATCTTTTTATGCAAGAATCACCCGATTTATGGTACAGAAACGACATTGACGGGCATATAAAAGGCAAGGAATTAAAATTATGACTTTTCATAGATGACTTGCAAGCGACGATAGTGAGCCAACGAAGCGTTTGCAAAGTTTTGTAATAAAAATGATTTTGTATTTCAACTGAATAATGATAATGTACAGTTGCCCGCCATATTTTTTTTCCAAATCAATGACCCCCCCCCCCCCGCGCCAAGACAAAATGAAAAAAAAAATTGCATAAAAACATTTTATTTTTATAAGTACCCCCAATTTTTTTTCTACATCCTCTACTGGGCAGATGGACAACATGGACAAGTTACATTATACTTAAAACTGATCACAGGAGTGAGGTATCATCGCTTGGTCACAAATCCTTTCCTCATTACAAAAAGTTACCCTTTCTTCTATATGTCTATATTAATATAGACATATAAAAGAAAGGGTTTGTATCGAGGAAAGGGTATGTGACAAAGCGATGATACCTCACCCCTGTGCTTAAAATTGACAAAAGGAAAAAAATGTATCCTCGTCCGGGATTCGAACCCACTCGGAAAGATGCAAAACAAAGTTTCATGGCCTACGATAAGATAAGAGATAAGATAAGATATGCTTTATTACCTAAAGAAGGGCCCGTAGGCCCGTAAGGGCCCGTAAGGGCCCGAAGGGCCCCACTACGCCACAGATATTCTTCATAATAGCAGATATTTTATTGATAGTGACGGTTAAAACTTACAAAAATCTTATGCATACAAAATCAAATATTTACTAATTCCTTAAAAATATTTTTCAAATATTCATACAGCTAATCTACTTCTGTCCTCTCGTGCGATAATATAATTACTTTTCGAACGATACTGTAGTAGGATTTAAAATAATTTCTAACGACAGGGGATGTTTCAAAGTTCATTTCAAGGAACGGGCACATGCGGTCGCGCGAAGCGCCATCTGGTATCAAAATTGAAGTTAGCATTGACGAAGCAATAATAGCATTAAGACGAAAGGATAATGGCAGAAAGAATGATGTCATAACGCATGGTTTAATGACAATTATGCATTGACGAAGGACAAATGTAAAATGTAGGGAAGCAAAATTACACAAAGAAGAAAGATATTTCAATTTGAAATGAAAGCAAGACAAATGGACATGGAATAATCAAACATTGAATGAAGCAACATAGCATGAAACATGTAAGCAAGTCAAATAGCATTGTGACCCTAATCCCCCTCCATATATTTAAGGTTAAGCTACGCGGTCTTTGGTACTCCAAGCCTTTCTATTTAAATGGTAAAATCTTGATGATAGTTACACAGCCTTTGGCAACGACGTGAGCGACCCTAAGTACCATTGATTTAATTGATGTCACAATAAGCGTAGGTCCAATACAGTTCCAAGCGAAATATAACTCTATTCATCGAATATATCTAATTGAGTGTATGCATTTCATACAAGTCATACGTATTGAGGTATACTTCTGCCTCCCACATTTGAGATATTTTACTTCAAATCAAAAAATAAATCTTTAGAATCCGTTTTCATGTTAGAGTTTCTCCCTTATTCTGAGGTCCATGTTAACCAAACTTGGTCAGTATTTAGCTTAACCGTTTGTTCAACGATTAAAGAATAATAGTAATGATACCGTGAGAATTTCTATTTTTCAAAGAATTTTTCCGACAATAACATGAAGAATGTAAAACCAGTGTTATAAGCCTTGATTTTTTAGAAACACACAAATAAAGTAGCCGGACGATCTTTCCGCCTATGGGACAGATCAATTGAGAGAGAGAGAGAGAGAGAGAGAGAGAGAGAGAGAGAGAGAGAGAGAGAGAGAGAGAGAGCAAACATTCCATCCATCCAAAACCACGCCATAATTTATTAGTTATTTCCTATACATAAGATATAAGCGTCATTTACGAAAATGGTAGTTCGTTTGTAAATTCGGATAATAATGTACTTCAATATTTATTGTCGATATGTGTAACATCTTATTCTAGATGAAAGTTATCTTTTTCTTCGTATCGATAACTGTACACGGTCAATTGTGCTTTCTTTGGTGTAGGAGTTTTTATTGCGTCGAAAAATAAGTATTAACACTTCAGAATTAATGTAGATAATTATACCAAAGTAAGAGTCTTTATAGAATTCATGGCAATAAATTCTATAAATCATCACATTTCTGTAAAATTTAATGTCGAAACTGTAAACATGGTTAATTTCGCTATAGGGAATTTGATGATTATATCAACAAGACGTTACGTTTCAGGGTAAACGATTTAGCCTTTGTAAAAATGCAGAAGGCTTGTTTTCGTGAAGGAACATTTTCCTTTGGTTCGTGATTCCTGAAATAGGCAAAAATTAACCCCCCCCCCCAGCGAAAATGTCCACATTAAAAGTGACAGTCTTTTACTAACCAGGTAAGTTCGACATGTTTGTAGACTCGGTACTTTTGATGCAAATTTCTTTGTTACTTGTGTTTGTCTCGTCTGTGTTTGCATATTGTTTGTGTTTGTGTGTAGATATTCTTGTAACCTTCACCCATTTCAGTTTTGACTGTCATGTTATCGTCTGAAACCCCATTGAAGTATTTTGAAACATGTTGCACTCAAGTCTTAATTTGTGAATGGAACATAAAAAGAAGCAAAATCCCAATATGGGAGTGATACCAGGTGCCCAGGAAGAGTCATCATCGCCTGTTTGCATGCAACAACCGTCCTTTCAATTCGGTAGAATTGTCACATTCGGTTACTTCAATTATGGACTTTTTATCTTCATTTGTGAAATTCATAATCGCAAAAGTGGTAGTATTGTGCGCACTTAATTCGGATAATATCACCATCTGCTACTCGCACGAAAGATAATGGTCTGAAGTCCGCACATATTGGTCTCGTTGTTTTATGTAAAGTCTTTAGTGTTTGATGTTTCTTTGATGTTATTTGATGTTACTTGTCCCTTTTTGGTCTCTTTCTGAACGTGTCTGTTCTGTGTTTTTGCATGGGATGAATAGATAACTTCCACAAAAATCCTCATCTATTTGAAAATCCAAATTCTAATTCTGAAAGATATTTCAAGTCCAAATTACGCAATTTACAAGAAAAATATGTCTTCTTTTCAGTAGATACATGTAAAGCAGTCAACAACATCATAATCATGTGAAAACGTTACCACATATCAACTTTAGGTTCTGAACTTTCGTTTACAAATACTTATATCAAAAGCAATGAAAGTGTCATTAATATTATGAGCAAACAAAACAGTGAACTGTCTTCATTAATGAACCCTTTTTATAAATGAGATCTTCGTACAATATGTTGCATACCAAAACTACAAAAGTCTCCTTCCAAGACTTAGTTTCGATACATTGCTAGTTCAAGCAACTGCTCAACTACAATTTTGTCTAGAAATATCTGAAGTCAGCACTCACGGCGCTAAAGGAACATTTATCAAAATATTGTGAAAATGCTCTAAACAGGAATGATGTACACTTAATTTGGTCTTCTAAAAATTCATGGGATGTGATTAACAAAATGAAATCTAGAAGTTTTCAAGCCAAACGATTTCTTCATACGACTTTTCAAATATGTATACCACATTTCCTCACGACAAAATTAATGATCAATTGTCCAAACTCATTCAATGGTGCTTTAATCGAGAGGGGAAAAGTTATAATTGTACAACTGAATCTAAGTTTTTTCTTTTCCGCCACAGAATCAAATTCAAAATGACGATGATGTAGGTACAGGACATTCCTTGATGTAGGTACTACAAATCATTGAAAAAGATGAAAAAGAAAAAACCCGAAGTCAAAGAGGTCATCTATGCGGCCATTCATCCCGAATGTGTGGGTGCCGACGATCACCAAAATCAACAAATGCTGGAAATCTGTCCCAAGTGCAGAAGATACAATGAAGAGATGCAACAGTGACTTTTTTTATATTGTAACAAACCTTGAACATTTGACTTTGTTTGTCATATGAATATTTGTCCTTGAACTTTTGTTTGTTCTTGACCTTTGTCATTAAAGTATTGAATGTCACGTGATCTCTTTTTTTCTTATTTATATAAAAAGGGCCAACAGTAAACTAGTAACATTTCAATCATGTCTGTCGAATACGTAAGAGGTGATCTTTTGACTTTAGAGGTAGAAGCCATAGCGCACGTCGTCAATTGTCTTTGCGTACGTCCCCATGGATTGAGTTTAACCATTGCCCGGAGAAGGTCACAAGGGGGTAGAAACTTGGCTGTCTACCCAGATAGAGGCACACCGGGTACCATCGTCACATATTACAGTCACCACCAATACATCGTATCCCTCTTAGCACAATGGGATTACGGTACAGCATACCAAAGACATAAACGTCACATTCCTCCCTATCGGGATACAAGGGAAGAACGTACTCAATGGTTTCAAGAATGTTTAGAAGCATTAGGTGACCTTGAGGTAAATACTATCGCTTTCCCGTATAAGATGGGATGTAACCTGGGCGGACAACCTTGGCCTTTGTACGAGGAGCTGATTGGACAATTTGCGCGCCAAACGGGAAAGAGAGTACTGATTGTTGAGAAAGTCGGTTAGGGGCTTTCCTCGACGTCCGCAAGTACTAGCATAAATAGGAGGAGAGTTTTTTAACCGCTTCACTCAGACTTTGAGATCGACAATGAGCAGAATGGAGTTTAATGCGAGATTATCGGAGGACGAGAAGGCGGTTTTGGATTTAGTATTTATAATGGAGAGGGAGGACGGGACAGTCGCATCGGCACCACCACCACCACCACCACCACCACCTCCACCAGCAGCACCCCAGCCAGCGGCCCAGTCACCACCACCAGCGGCCCAGTCAACACCATCAGACGAACAGATGACCAACCAGGAAATCATCACCTGGTTGGAGGGATTGATAGATGAAAACAAAGAGCTGAAGGCAGAAGTTTTTGTTCTGGAGAGGAAGTTACGGAGGCAGGTAGAAGCGACGCGAAAGTTACAGAGGCAGGTAGCAGTGACGACTAGGCGGAGATCAGTCAGGAAGAGGACCATGCGGCACTGTCCCTACTGTTAGTAGGGTGGTTACCAACAAATTCAACGGCCCTTTTAAGGGCCAACCATATGTTTAGAAAAGTAGTCAGAAGTAAGTCCAAAACAAAACAAAACACCAGCTCCACATATTTTATTTTTCACACAACATCTATATACATAACATTACACATCAAATGTCACTTTT
Organism: Pinctada imbricata; assembly: GCA_033119305.1. Classification (NCBI taxonomy): domain Eukaryota; kingdom Metazoa; phylum Mollusca; class Bivalvia; order Pterioida; family Pteriidae; genus Pinctada; species Pinctada imbricata. The sequence goes on from VSWD01000006.1 coordinate 9,985,233, forward strand.
TTCTTCTTCTTTTTGAATTCTTCCACCAAGTCCCGTTGACTTTCGAAACGATCCCAGGCCACGTATTTACACCATGCCACCACTCTGTCTTTAATTTCTTTTTCCAAGATTCTCGAATGGTGACTTCTACAACACTGACAGTAAGCAATGATCGTCATATTAGGGTCTTCGGGATGCACCAATTTCAATCCGTCTTGGGGGTCACTACATTCGTCGTTGAAACACGCCTCTCCCAATCTCACGTCTTCTTCCGTACATGGTACCCAATTCCTTTCGTCGAAAAAAGTATTGACTTTTTGTTCTGCCCACGTATTGAAATGGTCACCGTCGAAATTGTGGGGATAAGTACGATCTTTCATGATGTAACGTGCAATGGATAAACTATACATCATTTTTATTTTTGCGTGTGTGTGTCTGTCTTGTTTCAATGCAACTTGTGAAATGAACTCTTAGCTGTAAGGGACTGGGGTTTTATATTGATAGCGTCTGAAACTATGGTTACTTTTTCGAAAAATGTGGGTAGCCCTTAAAAGGGCTGTTTTGTTGTGACTAAAAAGTCATCTAGTGACGGTGTGAACACCTCTTCGACTTGCAGGTAGGGCAGGAGGACAGCCATTGTTCCACTTTCATTTTAGCTGGTACCGTAGGCACCTTGAAAATAGGCTCCGGGCATAGACTTATTTCCCGCTCCCAATCCTCCTCCTCGTCTATTACCATAGCTGGAGAGGTAGGTGGCTCCACTATTGTACTGCTGGTGGTGGTACTGCTCGGCTCAAACATGCGGTAACTATACCGCCTCTTCTTGACTTCTTTCTTCTTTTCCTCCTCCTCCCTTATCTCCTGGTCCCAGTCTTCTTTATGGCCGGGATAGGGATAGTTTTCCCGGTAGAGCATTTTCTCCCCCATCGCCTGGAAATACTTTGCCATGGCCAGCAGCTTTTCGGCATGCTCCGTCAACTTCTGCGACGTCTGGAAATACTCGTATGAATTCATTTTCGTCTTCTTCTTCTCGATTGTTCTCGCAAGGAGTGAAGCACATCTGCTCAAACCTCTCCTATTTATGCTAGTACTTGCGGACGTGAGAGTACGCCCCATGTAAACAATGTCTGGTTTTGGCGGGAATTTTATTAAGATATGGTGACTCATCATACAATAAGGTCACACTAGAATCATAGAGTATTCAATCCTATATATGTAATCATACAATAAGGTCACATTTTTTCTAGAATAAGACATATAATGAAAGAAAAGGTCATGCTTTCGTGAAAATTCATGGTATTTTTGATAGAATACATTAAATGGTAACTTTTAAACCCATATTTCATTCATCAAGTATGCTTTAGGTAGATGTATTCTTGTGAAAACCGTCTCTGTAAAATTTTTTGAAATGTTCAATCCCGCTTGACATGTTTTGGGTTTACTCTCACGTCCGCACTATAGGTTATAAATACAGCTCGCACTCGTCAGTTCAGCAGTCTTTCCTGACAACTCAACATGGAAGTAACTGAAAGCGATTTCCCAATCTTGATGTCCATCCTCAACGAACAGCTGGAATTGGACAAACAGACCAATGGCCAACCACAGCAACCACAGCAACCAATACCACAACAAGTCATACCGATGGAGGTACAGAACCTTTATCCAACCCTACCAGCCAAGGCCGAACCACCCAAAAGACCGCCGCAGCCCGACCCTAAGAAGGTGAAGCACATAGTGGAGGAGAGGAGGAAATGTTCCGAGGAACTTCGCATTAAATTATTACAACAAAACCAAACTGTTATCATAGAAGAATTGAAGAAGACCAGAAAAGTACTCAAGACGATGTACTCTATCCTACAAGGGATGCAGAATGCCAGAGCAGTCCCCAGTGCTCCACCTGAGATCAGACACGAAGATCACTGCTGTCTATGCACACAGTAGAAATCAACAACAACAAAAACGGCCCTTTTCAGGGCCACCTCTATTTTTAGAAAAGTAGTCATCAGAATCATCTAGAATTTTCCTAAATATAGGTCTGGGACTTTCCAAACACCTAAGTATAGAATTGGGAATTCCCTAGGAATTTACCATGGACTTCCCCACACCTAAAAATAAACACGGAATTCCCCATGGAATTCCCCCTTTCCCATACACAAATCCCGGAATTCCCCTGTTCTAAAAATACTACCCGGCTATAGAGGCGTCTTACACTACTGTCCGACTCTCCGTCCGGGTCTCCGTCCGCCCGTTTTCCGCACTTTTCTCCCACCTGCTTTGACATATTGAGCTGAAATTTTGCACATTACTTTGTTTTAATGTACTACAGATCAAGATCGAGTGTCATCACATTGCGTCAATTTTTGAAAGAGTTATGCCTCTTTGTAAACTTACAATATAGGAAATGTGCATTTTTCCACACTTTTCTCTTATATGTTTTGACATATTGAGCTGAAATTTTGCATATGACTTTGTTTTACTGTACTACAGATCAAGTTCGAGTGTCACTCTTTTGCGTCAATTTTTGAAGGAGTTATGCCTCTTTTTGAACTTAGAATATAGGAAATACACAGTTTTCCGCAGTTTTCTCCTACATGCTTTGACATATTGAGCTGAAATTGTGCACATGACTTTGTTTTAATATACTACAGATCAAGTTAGAGTGTCATCAATTTCCGCCAATTTTTGTAGGAGTTATGCCCCTTTTGGAACTTTGAATACTGGAAATACTCAGTTTTCCGCACTTTTCTCTTACATGCTTTGACATAATGAGCTGAAATTTTGCATATGACTTTGCTTTACTGTACTTGCGTCAATTTTTGTGGGAGTTATGCCCCATTGGAACCTAGAATACTGGAAATACACAGTTTTCCGCACTTTCTCTTACATGATCTTCCTACATGCATTTACAAATTTAGCTGAAATTTAAAAATTTCATGTTGGTTTCTTTAATGCGTTTCTTTTAGAAAAGTATTATACAAAAATAGCCTTTTGAAATGTTCATGATGGGCGTATTATTCACCGTTTGCGGTGCTCAGGTATATTTATGTTTAGAAATCGTGCATTTTCATGTCAATTCATCTTCCCCAGTCGGTAGGTAACCGCTATCTAAAATGAAGGAAGGCTATAAGAACTATTATTCATTCAATATTTTTAAGTGAGCTACAGCTGTACGTATTGATAACATTAACGAATAATGCTGGCGAGCGAAGCGAGCTAAGAACATTTTGAAAAATAGCAGTTAAATTTAACAACCAAATATGAACAAATAGTGAAGTTAGAACATTTAGGATTTAAGGGAGCCGAGACCGTGACCCCGTCCCCTCCGCCCCACTCTGAATCCGCCACTTGGGATGTTTGTAAGTATATATATATATTAATAAGGATGGGAAATACAACTCTGAAAAAAATAGATTGAAGAGTATGCGCCCGACTAAATAAGCCAACATGTACTTTGCCTATGAAGTGGCTTCAAAACAACTTTTTTAATTCGGGCATGCGCGGATCCAGAGGGGGGGGGGGACCGGAACCCCCCCCCCCTCAGATTTGTCAGAGGTGGGGTCTTGTGTGGATATTTGATGGGTATGAGAGGGGGTCCAAAGGGGTTTTTTTTATCTTAATTTTTTTTTCTGGCTCGCTCCGCTCGCCAGCATTCCAAACATTGAAAATATTTAAAAAATCCGAATCACTTCAAAGCTCAAAGGGTTATCCCTTCTCCCGTCATACACACATATCCCTGGCTTTCATGAAAGTGCTATTTCCATGTTTATTTTGTCTAACATTATACGATTTTACACCATTTCAACCAAAAATTTTCTAGGGAAGGACCCCCATACCCCCCCCCCCCCCATTGTGACTTCACTTGCACATTTTACAAAGCTAAAACAATCATCTCGAATGTGTTTTACATGGAGGAAAAAACGCGGGATGTCATATTTATAAAAAGTATTGTCTGTAAAGCTGTTTCAATGGCAAAAATAGATTTCGACCATACTAAAGCAATAGATACTGAAGCCCCCTATCCCCTTTTCGTATGTGTGTGTGTGTGTGTGTGTGTTTTTTTTTTTTTTTTTTCTTTTGCTTGTCAAAAATTTCGGAAGGTTGGACACCCCCCACCCCCACCTGACGAAAATTCCTGAATCCGCGCCTGCTCGGGATTTCTCTTTAGCAACTAAAATATAATTCTATCGTTAGTACTCTGTCCATTTCATATCACAGTTATGTGCAGAGTTGAAAAAAGTTAAAGTTTTTCAAATGTAGGTCAAAGGTCGCGGTCAAGGTCTCGTGCTCAAAATTTATAGTATCATCGAAAAGGTCTTGTCATAAGGAACACATTTGCCCAATATGAAAGCCCTACGTCTAATGGTAATAAAGTTATGTGCAGAGTTAAAGTTTTCCAAATTTAGGTCAAAGGTCGCGGTCAAGGTCACGTGCTCAAAATATATATTACCATCGGAAAGGTCTTGTATATACACACATGCCAAATATGAAAGTCCGGACAGACAGGCAGACAGACGACGGGCTAAGTGATCCCTAAGTGGCGCTCTGCTTCGCTGGCACCACAATAATATACATGTATGGGGGGTCATTTTTCTATGGGGGTCATTTTTCTATATCCCACACGTTGAATAATGACTCCCCGGGTATTTATTCTACAGGTTGGACTCATTATCCTACGACTGGGGGTCATTTTTCTACGTAGAATAATGACCCCCGGTCATTATTCGACGGGGGTCATTATTCGTCGTTACACCGGAATTCTGGTGGACATTAAGCAATTCCATAGACGTATATCGAGAGGGATCGCCGACTCTAAAAATAGCACAATATGTTCACGTGTCCGCAGCGCTCCCACCGGGAGGCATAGAAAGTACTTTCACTTTCAATATACGTACCGAAACAACGAAGCGCCGTGAAGGTAAGTCAGCGATTTTTCACATAAATTAGATTAGTAACACCGGTTATGTTAAAACAAATAGATGATGGTATACTTCTTGAAGTAATCATTTCCTAAGTTTAAATTATTTTGATGTATAAACATGTTTTCGAGTTGGATCTATAGGCCTATGGCTATGTATTCATATACGTAGTGTGACATGTTACTTGCTGATTTGGTTAAATATCCCATAGAAATTCAATATTAGGACTATAAGTAATATTTCGCTCTGAGCGACTATTGCATACAAAGATATCTCTGCAAATGCGGGGGGGGGGTTATGAGTTGTTTGCATTAATAGTCAGAAAATTTGATTTGGAGGGGGTTGCAAGGGAGAAAGTTATTGCAGTGGTAAGTCAAGTCTTAAAGATTCAAGTGTATGAAAATATTCCATTTTAATTCATATTCAAAAAAAAAATATTGTATAAGTCCTAGTGAGTGTCTTTGGAAATAAGCTTTGTAAAAGCTTAAATGGGCTATCCTTGGATATAAATCAAAGTTATTTGGTGAAATAATTCAAATTTTATTATTGAATATATAGATTTATTGTCTCTATAAGAACAGAGAGATCTGAACTAAAATTTACATTTCTAATGTCACTTATTATTTTATACTTAATTGGTTTTCCATATCATATCTTTGTCGATCAATTTGCTCATATGTATATCGTTTCATTTAATTGTGATGTTCATATACGTTTTACTTGGTTAAGGCTTTGACTTGGTTTTATCTGAATAGTTCATATCATATTTTCTGTGATTATTGTATTATTTTTTTAACAGAAATTCAAGATATACAGAGAGGCATTAAAGATTAGTACATAGAAAATGTGTGGAAAAAATGCTTGATAGTGGTGTCCAGCTATTTACATTCCAAAGAACAGGACAAATATTTTGATTTTCAGTAATATCAATTGTAAAATCATATTTTGCTACTGTATATTGAATACTTTATGGAAATCAAGTGTGATGAATAAATATCAAATAATCCATATTGATTTATCATTCCTGAATTTCAAGTGACAAGAGTTCAAGAAATGTCAAATGAGTCAGTGTATACATATACTTCTATTTTGACTGTACTACTGGATTTGTACAAAGTAGTACCAGCAGATTCAAAGGGGGGGGGGGGGGGCAAAAAAATTGCAACAAGTTTTCCGTCGTTACAACGGAAGACTAACTATTAGGCTGCAGTAGTACATGTATGCCCCTGGTCCCTCTACTAGGGCTTTGCCCTGGACCCCCTTGGGAACTAGGCATTTCCCAGACCCCTCACCAATTCTATGTCCCCCCCCCCCCCCCCTGCTGCATCCGCCACTAAGTACAAGTACCTTCTCAATGATTAATTGAAAACTAATATTCAACTGCAATTTGACATTTCAAAATGAATCATTGCATGTGATGTGTATGTTCATAATATTAGTTCATTTATAGACAAAATACATTTGCTGTAAACGAATGACCTTCTACCACTATGTCTACTACATGTCAAATATTTGCAAAGTTACCTTGACCTTAATTTGAACTTGCTGGTATGAGAGCTAATGCCAAACCCTTGACAGTGTCAATCGCACAAAAAGATTTTTTTGGATCTAAGCAAATTCTGACTTATGAAATGGTGATGTCTGTATGTCCGTCTGTGTCAACAATTTGGTTTAGCTGCCATGTTTAGGTTGGTGAGGTACAATCTTGAAACTGAGCATAGTGAGAGCATCAAAATGCATGTATTGTCCCTGACCTTGAAGTTTGACCTAGACAAATAGTATATGAAGTGTCACATTTGAAAATTGCATAGAGATAGGAAATAATGAGATGCCTTGATTTCAGGTAATGACCTTGACATTTATCTTGACCTTGAAGGTGAATTTTTGAATTTGACTATATTGCCATGTACTAGTATTTAAACATGGCACGGAGATACATCAAGCAGACCTGATTTCAGGTATTGGTCTTGGCCTTTAAGATATGATTTTGAATTTAACTACTGGTTTACTGTAGTAATTATTACTAATTAAATTAGTAATTAACCATTTTTTGCTCACCTCACGAAGTGAGAGGGAGCTTTATAATGCTATCACCCTGTCCTCTGCATCCACACTACTGGTGGTGTGAAGTTTTATTTCTTTATATTAAGTGCTATATGTATTAAGGCCAAACTTGCACAGATGATGTGTCTTTATGACTGGTGATTGGGAAGGTCAGGGGCCATGCATCATAGTCCCATTCATTTGCAAAATGGCCCATTGAAGTCTCAGTACTTTAATAAGAAATGCCCCACTGAAATTTTGGGAAATCATGGAAAATGGCCCATTCACAAAATTTCCTTCCCAATCACTGCCTATGGAGATTTGACCTTAAAGGCATATAGTCTACATGAAATATTACATTACAACTTTAAGGATTTATTTCAATTATTGAACTTGACCTTGATTTTTTGACTAGACCTTTTACTAATGTTCCATATAGGGAGAGGATGAAACCTATTGATTTAAACAGTCAAAGGTCAAGATCACTATGGACTTGGGCTTAAAAATCTTGCTTACATACATTGCATCAAGCAATCATCGTAGAATCATCAAACATTAACAAATGTTCCACATTGATAATGAGGGATTCTATCTATTTTCTGTGAACATGGATATAAATTTAATATATTGAATATCTATAATTCCACAATACAATGGCTCCTTAGAGTTACAACATGTCACATGATGTACAACATATGCTTAGTGTACACCCATCTGCAAGCCAATTTATATACTTGCAATCACTGATACTTGTAATCACTAAAATATATTTAAATATTTGACTACTCTACCATGTCAACTTCCCCTTGTGTCGGATTCTTTTAGATAAGTACACAAATCATAATATGTTTCAAAACATGCATATGACATAGACTTTAAATAGGAAGAAAAAATATTAATTTTGCATGTGCACCTCACACACTAAAAAGTTGACACATCCCACCCCCTTTCCACCTCTATTTCTTAGAGTTTGGACAGTCTTTATTCCAAAATATTTGTGATACAGTAAAATGAATTCCATGATCAGTCTTGGCTAAGCTCATCTTGAATTTTAATATCAAATATCAGCTTCAAGATGGCAAGAGTTTGATGGAGAACCTAGATATTTTATCATTTAAATTTACCCCCCCCCCCCCCCCCCCTTTTTTTTTTTTTTTTTTTTTGCTGTCACTTTAAAGTAACTGCAATGTTCTGGATAAGCAAAGTCTTTAGTTTGAAATGAATAGTGGATATTTTTTTTTTCTTTTCTGAGTGTATAGCAAAATCGCCCATAACAGTCAATGCTAATCCCCCCCCCCCCCCTTTCTTTTCCCGCCTGCTTCCACAAAGGCTGATTGAATTACTAACCCCTTTCCTTGATCTACCATCCCCATATTTCACAACCATATATAATAACACAGAAAAATGAATCGTGACAATGTGGAATGTCGTAAATAGTCAAGCATAGCTATCTAAATATTCTGGATCCACCTTGCAAATGCACCTTCAGATGCTACAATTTTCATCGTTTCGTCACTTTGAAAGCAAAAGTAACCTGCCTTTGTATAGTTGGTATGCTCCCGTGTACTACTTACACTCATAACTGAGCTGAGGCACCCTAGATGGCATCAAATATTGCCTTCATTCGGTATTTTCATATGACGGCGCCATGCAAACACCTGCATCTTGTTTACTTTCTATGCCTCCCGGTGGGGGCGCTGCGAAATACGTAACATCCTTTTCCATTCGGAACTAAATTTTTCGTTGCGTAAATGTAAAATCCAGAAAATCTCGAAAGAAGTCGGCGATCCCTCTGGATTGGCAATTCTTATTGAATGCGTCTAGGGGACGGGTGAAATTCACCATAAGCGGCACATGCGCATTCCGACGTACTTACTATTAATATAACCATTCATTTTTATTACTCAGTTTGCAGTGTTTTCTTCCGAGTGCTAGGGTAATGTGGGGTAAATTCGGCCATGGGGTAAATTCGGCCGGAGGCTCTTTAACTATTTTCATTTGCACAACGACTGGTACATTGCCAACTTGGATGGGTATATATAGCATTTGTCGGTTTGTTTAATCCTCTTCTTTTCTAAAGTTTCAAAAAGAAAAAGTCAAAGTTCTTCCGAAAAAAATATATGAGCTACAATGAAAGAGTTATCTCGCCTAACGATGACGCGGCGCGGCAAATTTTCAGAGAGTCACATTCTACAGTACTGTCCTGCTTGTAAAATGAAACTAAATACAAGGTTTATACAATCTTCTTTTTGTAAAATAAATAATTTAGAATGAGAATTACATCTAAAATGTGTCTTGAGGCAGTTTACAAGTGGAAAATCAAAGAGGTTTTTCGTGTTTTCTACCTTTTATTTAGATGGCCGAATTTACCCCAACTCTTTTTGTATATGGGGTAAATTCGGCCGGCATATTTTTCTATTATAGATCTATTCAAAGACACACAGTAATACATGTGAAACCTTTATACATGGAATAATGTTGATTATTCATTTACAAATAATGCAAATTAGCATCTAGATACATCTTGAATAGTTTCAACAAACTAAATTTACGCATTGCTAGCAGCCCAGTTTCGAGTTACGCCGGAATACCGTTACGACTCCGGGATTAGTCACGCCGAGTCAAAAATGTTCCACTGGCGTACTTCCGGTTGCGAAGCGTGCATAATGTAGTAGTTGGCGCTAAACATTACGTGCGCTTTATTACGTCATTTACTCGACCGTTGAGGAATTCTGGGTAAGTCTTAAACCAGCACCATTACAGAGCAGTTGCAGTTCACCGTACTCCGGGAATTCACGGCTGCAGTGATGGTTTGGGACTTCGTGGTACAACTGACCATAAGGTAAGTACTCTGGTATTTATCGTGGGCCAGTTTTACCATATTGGCGTCGCCGGTAGGATCTGAATCTTGCTGAACATAATTTGTTTACATTCAGGACGGCAATCACAGGTGTCGTCTGCTTCTTGGTTCACGACAGGTGAGCTGGGAAATTATTAGAAACTGAAGTATATGTTGAGGTATTGGACCAATATTGTTCAGTTACTTCATTTTAAATCAGATTATTGACTCATCTCAGTATTAATCTTTTTTAATTGATCTTGTGGAATTCGGAACTTTTCGGCCGAACTTCTTCTTCGCACAACATAAATTGGGCTGTGGTTGTTCATTGGACAGATCATAGTTCCGAAATTGTTTGTGGAAGTTAATAAGGAGTTATTTCATCCAAAATACTGTGAAATTTTGCTGTTGTTTGTCCTCATTTCTTCCTTAAAAGTGTTGATTGATCGGGCCGGTCTCAGGCTGAGCGTCGGTCAAAATAAATGCAATTTTGGAAGTAAAGCGTGAAGGTAACAGCTTCTGAACTTGTGAAAAAGAATATATTTTGTCAATTTTCAACTTTTATGCTGTTATTTATATGCGTCTACCTTCCGTAATCGGGTTGATTGATTGGACAGGTGTCACGTACACTGCGATTCGGTCAATGCAGCGCAACTTTGGAAGGGTCAGCGTGTAAAACTGACAGTGTAATATTGCAAACATTGTATAAATTTGTGAAATATTTATTCTGTGTAGATTTCGATTTTATTTGTTCAGGATAAGTTTCTGGATCTTTACAGAATTTCCTCTGACTTGTCCTAACACTATTTATTGAATTGTCGTATATTGTTGCATTTATTATACTGTAAGGGGTTCACATTAATGCAAATGTGTTTGTGTGTTCGACCTTGCAATTTGGGTAGATTTTCCTCATTATTACAGCATTAAATTATATAATATCAGAGACAGATTATCATATCTATTAGATAATAAATACATATTATATTGGAATATGACTACTGAATTTACAAACTCTGAAAATGAACAGAACCTGCAAGAGGTTCAAAGTTATAATGAGGAAAACAGTTTATGTTCTGAAAGTAGAATGGAGAGAAGTCCAGATACTAGGAAGGTCATTGATCAAGGATCAAATGAATTCTTTGTTGAAAAAGAACAAAAATCTGGAGTGGGCTCCTCTGTGGAGTCATATGGAAATGAGCCCATATGGAACCCCTACCAGGGCTTCTATGGAGGTCAAAGGTCGCATGGAGTACCCTTTGATTATGATATCAGAGGTGTCACACGCACACAGCAGGTAAAGTTTCCTCCAACAGGACCTATTGATGGAGAAGGGATGAGTAGAGAGGTACATGAAACCATGTATCCTAGATATCCAGAGCCTATACCAAATTGGGGGTACCCTCCCATATTTGCCCCCCTAGGACCACCAGGTTGGTATCCTGGATATGGATGTCCATGGTTTCCAATGCCCCCGCCTATGTACAACCAGTACAATGTTCCGTATATGGATTGTTTTGACCCTAGGTGGGCTGATCTACCAAATGACATAGCTGCCAATAGGCAGAGATATGCTCCCTATCCAGATCAAAATTGTCCATATGCGAACAGAAATCAAATGGGAACAACTGAAGAAAGGGGTCCAAATGAGAGAAATGGGTCCCTGGTTTCTAATATTGAACCTCATGGCCAAGACCAGATCGTATACAATCAGACCCCAGCCCCAGAAGTCATTGAGGTCGCTACAAGTCAAGATCAAGGGATTTCAGATGAATCCGAACTGAGACTTGTAGAATCTAGGGTTTCTATGGAAAGAAACTTAGAGTCTATTCCCAAAACCATTAGATATAATGGGACAGACAACTGGGAAGCTTTCAAAATGAAATTCACTGTATTTGCTCAAGCAAAACAGTGGACTGAATTGGAAAGCAGAGGATATCTTTGCTGGTGCTTGGAAGGTCAGGCCAGTGAATTTTACACAAGTGTGGTAAAAAAAGACCCTGGTGTAAGGTTTGCTGACTTGATGACAAAATTAGAGATGAGATTTGGGGATTGTGAACTGCCAGAAACCGCACAGGTAAAATTTAGCATCCTGGTTCAAAACCCAGATGAAAGCTTGGAGGAATGGAGTGATCGTGTGCAGCAAGTTGCTGCAAAAGCATTCCAAGGCTTGCCAGATGACTTCCAAAATAAGCAAGTAATTTACAGGATTTGCCACGGATGCCTGGACCAAAATGCTGGGCAGTTTGTGGTGAACCTGAATTTGAGCAGTATTCTGGAAGTTATAGATAGGATTAAACACTATCAGTTTAATCATCTGGCCATTTCAAAGGTAGAGGATAAGGGAGTGGTCTGTAGTCCTTATTCTGGAGACCATGATTATAAGGAAATCACATACAAAGGTCATGAACCATTCCCAGTGTCATACAGAGTCTCTAGTGTAGGCATGACAGACTGTCCACAGTCCTCTGACCTAGAGAAAAGGGTGTCGGCTCTGGAACTTCAGCTTGGAGACATATGTGCCCAACTGAAGGTCATAGCCTGTAATTTTGAGAGTGACCAGGGTCATGCATCTTGGTCCTCCTCAAAATGACATTAGGGTGGGTGTGTGGAAATTGCTGATGATAGCTGGCATAGGGATCTATACACAGAATAGAGCTTCTAATGATCCATGTTGGTTTGAGGCATTTCCTGACACCATCATTGATGTCAGAGACCATAAGGGAACAACACACAAATGTGGGTCATACTTATGTTCTCTGTCGGTTAAGTTGAAACTACTGTAGTGGGAGAACAATAGGAGGCAACATGCATTGTGGGCCATACTTATGTTCTCCATTGGTCAAGGTTAAAGTACAGTTAGAGAACAGCAGGAGGCAACATGCAAATGTGGGTCTTAACTCTGTTCTAGGTCAAATATGATAATAACTGAGAAAGATTATTTGTAGCTGTATGGCTAAAAGGCCCAGCTAATTGATTATTCATGAAAGTATGAAAAACCTTTGGGTGCAAACTCGCGATCGATCCAAGGTATGATTATTTGAGAGACTGTACCCAGAGTCCTCAAATAAAAGGGGGAGGAGTGTAGTAGTTGGCGCTAAACATTACGTGCGCTTTATTACGTCATTTACTCGACCGTTGAGGAATTCTGGGTAAGTCTTAAACCAGCACCATTACAGAGCAGTTGCAGTTCACCGTACTCCGGGAATTCACGGCTGCAGTGATGGTTTGGGACTTCGTGGTACAACTGACCATAAGGTAAGTACTCTGGTATTTATCGTGGGCCAGTTTTACCATAATAACTACCAAGAACGTCAATCGGAATTTAACTGCATTTTATCTATCATAACACACTTTTTCCTCTCGTGATGGATGTAAGAGATAACGAGTTACATTTTCATAGCTACTATGTCACAGAATTGAAAAAAATACCTCCAAAGAGAGGAAGCTGGACCGTCACCGTTGTAAGGCTTGTTGATATCGGAGTTGAGTACGACTTGGATTTAGACCACAGATTAGAGGTTTGAATGTTTTCATTACAAATACATTTAACTATCTATAAGTAAAATCATGGGAAAGAAAAGGTGATTGGTTCCAATTTTTCTTAATGTGTGTAAATTATATAATTACCATAAATTCCAAGAACAGACAAAAAATTAGCCAAGGTCCCTTTTCCCAGTTTTTTCCCTCAAAATCAAATGACCGTCCCCTTCCATAGATATCGAACGAAATGCTGTGCAGACATAAAAACACTGCAATGAAGATATTGCAGGAACTGGAAATTGACCCATTACCTTATGCTTTGTGAGTTCTCGATATATTCAAGTATCTACTTAGTAATATTAGATCTAGAGCTGATACAGATATTCGCAGGAAAATTGTACAGACTGATCATCATGTTTGTTATTTAATATTTTCAGGTATTTATGAACAACATGAGATGATGAAAGTGAATACAGAGCTCTGGATTTGAAATGTAAATGTGTTGATCTGCATGCACCAATTTTGCTCTGAAAATTTAAGATATCATCATAAGCTTGGACCAAGTGAATAAAGTTGACTACTGGTAAGGATTCTAGTGAATAGTTTTTGAAATACATATGTAACAGAAGATGAAAAAAATTGGTACCTCTTTTCCCCCTCCCCCTCCCTTACCTCTCCTCCTCCCCCTCCTTTTCACTCTTCCCTTACCTCCCCTTCCTGTCCCCCTTCCTCCCTCCTCCTACCCCCTTTCTCCCCCTCCCTCCCTCTCCCTCTTCCCACACCCCTTCCTCCCACCTCCCTTTCACCCTGTCCACCCCCTCATATAGGTATATTAATTTATGTAAATGGTCAAACTTCCATCACTCTGATCCTCTCAGTTTCACATGAGGAAAGCTTTAATAATTGCAAATTTGTTACAAATTTAGAGAGCTTTTCAATTCAATATGATATCAAATGAACATCAAAATAGGTAAAAGATATTTATGCAGTTCTTTATAGAGATCATGTATTTTAATAAAGTCATATATTATGATACTTACGTGTAATTTTATATAAAATAGGAAGATGACTTGCCAGATGATCCAGATACAGAATCATTTGATGTGCTCATATAACTGATGTGTGTGGATTGCTGACTGTCTTACAAATTTATAAGCAGGACAATGGATACTGAGATTTCACATGGCATTGTAACCACATCAACAAAGTAAAACCCACACATTGTTCGCACCCTTATTTTATCCGTCAATTACTTAGTTATACATCTCCAGACACACAGACTAGTAAGACTGTTAACTGAATATCAAATGCTGATACATGTAACTTTATTCATATAAATGTACCTGAACAAAGATTATAGGGATGCATGTTTTGATAATCATTATCATGAAAAATGAAAAATGTTTGCTTAAAATTTGACTAGTATATTCAAATACAGGATCAGTTGGGTGTTTGTAATACTTTGCATTCTTTACCATAAAGAGATTTATACTAGATAAATAATTATTAATTTGATTAAGAGTTATTCAAAGGTATTGTTGAAAAAATTTTATTGAGCAATACATTTATATAATAAATATGTTGCTTACTTTGTGAGCAACTTTAAGTACCATATACATTAAGTGTAATATGAGTTTGCTGTCTGATATGAAATAATTAGGTAAATGTATAATCACAGAATACAAATGTATGTACAGTAGAGCTGAATATTTAATTGACAAATATGTACATTAAATAAAAGAAGATGGAATAAAAGTTTGCAATGGACATTAATTATATTTAATAATTTATGATATGTTATTTGTTGCAAAATAAAAGGTTTTGTTTGCTACAATTAATTTTCATTTATACACATCTTCATCCAATACTATATTACATTTGAGAAAGTAAATCAATATTTGCTTTCTGTTTTATAACGTAATTGATTTATCAGCATAATATCGATGGCCTCACAGTGTTTATCTCAAGATCTTACAAAGTCAAGGAGTTTAACCAGTGACCACATGATTCTTTTGTCATATATCTGTGGATTAGATATATGACATTTCCTCGATTCCCACAACTTAGAAAATTGTAAGTTACAGAACCAAGGAGAAATACTTGACTTGTATGTATTACATGTATGCTACAGTCTGTCCATATACTGAAAGTCTGGGACTGGGCAGTTTGATTTCTAGGAAGCTTCAATGCATTTGGATATTTTCCAATAAAAGATTTTGGTCTGAATTTTGTGAATTATTAACTTTCTGAGGTGGCCACACTTTAGAAGTGGTTGGAAAATCTTCTTCTTCTTCCTTCTTCCAGTAAAGTGAAGGGTCACTACAGCATCGATCATTCTCTCACTGCGGATGCACAGTCATGTTGCTTACTAAAGCGAGACTCTGGCAGAAGACGAATCAACAAATCAGCCAAGCATATTAAAAATTCTTATTCTGATTAATATCATAGGAACTGATATTGACTTAGTTTTCTCATGGGTCCAGTTGGTTTGCTGGTGAGCATTAGTCTGATATCGCTTCTTGATTGAGCTACATCTGTTCTATCCAATCTCAGGGGATGCCATTTCTTTCAAGAATATCTGTCAAAAAGTAAATATTAAAATGTACAAACAAAAAAAGTGCAATAGACAGTATTTCTGGATTGCACCAAGCTACATTTGTTAGAAAATAAGAAAAAAAAAAATAGGGAAAGGTCACATTAGGGCAAAAAAGCATTGTACCAAATGAGTGCAGAAACGGATCACAAGGAATAAACATTTTTAAGATAAATAAGGCAATGTCCCATAAAGTTGGATAAGGTCAGATATATTATTAATCTCTTTTTGGGATTCTTTCAAGCAAAGTGTTCACTCTGTTGATGTTGATACTGAAATAGCTTTATGAAGTGGAAGCAGTAAACAAGTCAGCATAGTAAACAGCCACATTGCAGAATATCAAAAGAGATTTAAATAGTACAGGTAGAAATTGACCCTTCCGATTGCGGGAAAAAAATGCAAAATTTCGTGACGTCACAATGCTTTTACCTTGGACAAACAAGCTTCGAACCTCGGTCAAACATCGAAATTGCATTGTGATGTCATGGAATTTCTCAATATTTTCCCACGTTCGGAAGGGTCAATAGCAGTAAAGAATTATTTTTGAAAAGTAGCTCAAAGGTAAAATTATTAGATCATTGGTCTCTGTACCACTATGAATCATTTCAAATGTTGTCACAGATAATGATTTTGGAACAAAAAGTGCAAAGTTTGGAAAAGACATCAGTAGTTCTTAAAATCTTTGTCATTTTGAAAATTTATTATCTTGGCCAGTATCTATCAGAGTACATGGTCAGTGATGGTCTAACTGAAAAAAACAACAATACCTGTCTACTCTCTTTAAAGCTGTTATGATTCAACATCTCAGGATAGGGTTGATGGTTATATGAATTACCATTGACTTAGTGTGCGTGCCCGGCCCTTGGCCTTGAACAACCCTGCCAGGCATGACAATTTTTCTCGGCGGAGCGGTTACTGGCATCTTTTACTGAAAGTCTGGGCCTTCTTTCTCGTCGAAAATCCAAAAATTAACTGATCTCTGACATGTGTCCTTTCCGTTCCCTCTTCAGGTTATCGAGACTACATCCTAGGGCACCAGAGACAGACTGACAGTGTACAAATTCAGTGTCGATTCCTTCCTCTCCAATGTAAACTATCGTTACCGGAAGTGACACTGCGGAACATTTTTGACGTATCACGTGACTTGCGTTATAAAAGTTAGAATAAAGACGGTAATCCGGGGGAACCCGAAACAGTGCTAATGGTTAATATGAGAGTATAGGTCTCAATATACCAACAAATAGATGAAAACTCATCTGTGAGAGGCAGATTTTGAATTTTTTAATTCTGTTGCCATGGCAACCAATTGTCACAAATAATTTTTGATTTAATTGAAAGTTAGTATGTAACAGTATTTAAATATACATTAACATATCAGCTTCATGCTTCCTGTAGTGTTGGGATTGTATATAACAAGTGCCGATCTACCCACGAAAAATCACCAAAAATGATGAAAACCTACCAATTTTCAGCTACATCAGATTTCGTTATATGAATTCTTCCAGCAAAAAGACAAGTTTCATCTTTGAGACAAAATCTTGCACTTTTCAAAAAGGTCTCATTTGCAATAGGTCCCTAGATTCATTTTCTAGAAAAATCACCACACATGGACAGCATGCTACTTTCAACTCATCATTATACGCTTAAAAGGGGATTCCCCATTTGACATAGAGCTAACCCTGATTTCATAGCGTACAGTTTCAAATCCAACTAATTGAACTTTTTCACTGCAGAATGGCCTCCTCTATACATTGAAATAGAAATTAACAACATTAACACTATTCAAATTCAGAAACACACAATTTAATGTAACCCCTATGTTAACCCTGGTAACATTAGTGACGTATTTTCAAAGCGCATGGTATATTGAGACTTTAAGGACTTGGGTTGTTTTTGTCGAATAAACTTTTTTTCAATTTTACGCAAGTCTAAGACTTTTCGCACTTTACGGTACCAAGATTTGTGCGTTACGCATTATACTTATGTCGCAACACATTGTCGAAAGACCCATGACCCCCCATCCCAATACCCCCTATGTGACCTTAACTGCAATACAACACAATACATAAACATGTTCAGTATAAATAAATCTTTATGCTCATGTTATCATATACTTAGTAAAGAGATAAAGGGGAGTCTAAATGTCATTTATGTAGGGCGGTTGCCATGACAACGACAATACTTTGTGGTATCGGAGACCGATTATCCATTCCGCTATGTACCGACAAATGTCGAAAAGACTTTTCGCATATAATTTCCCATCATTTCAATATGGTTGCTATGGTAACCATAATTTCTCATATATTCCATCATATACATGCAATGATATTTGCTGAATATATTGATACCTATCACTATACTGTATACCCTGTAGTTCTGTAGCAGTGGTGTTCCAAACATACCATGATGGCAGAAAATGTACTGTCTTTTCTCATTTAAAAGTCATTACAATACAGGAGCAGCATCAATTTTCATGACAATCAAATTTTTTTCAATTTTGAAAGAATTTCATAAATATTGGTATATTAAGATACAGCAAGGTCATGACCTTTAAAATACATATAGTGTTACAATGGTAACCATTCATGAAATTTGAGACTGGAGTAGCAATGTATGCTTAAGGTCTCAATATACCAACAAATAGATGAAAACTCATCTGTGAGAGGCAGATTTTGAATTTTTTAATTCTGTTGCCATGGCAACCAATTGTCACAAATAATTTTTGATTTAATTGAAAGTTAGTATGTAACAGTATTTAAATATACATTAACATATCAGCTTCATGCTTCCTGTAGTGTTGGGATTGTATATAACAAGTGCCGATCTACCCACGAAAAATCACCAAAAATGATGAAAACCTACCAATTTTCAGCTACATCAGATTTCGTTATATGAATTCTTCCAGCAAAAAGACAAGTTTCATCTTTGAGACAAAATCTTGCACTTTTCAAAAAGGTCTCATTTGCAATAGGTCCCTAGATTCATTTTCTAGAAAAATCACCACACATGGACAGCATGCTACTTTCAACTCATCATTATACGCTTAAAAGGGGATTCCCCATTTGACATAGAGCTAACCCTGATTTCATAGCGTACAGTTTCAAATCCAACTAATTGAACTTTTTCACTGCAGAATGGCCTCCTCTATACATTGAAATAGAAATTAACAACATTAACACTATTCAAATTCAGAAACACACAATTTAATGTAACCCCTATGTTAACCCTGGTAACATTAGTGACGTATTTTCAAAGCGCATGGTATATTGAGACTTTAAGGACTTGGGTTGTTTTTGTCGAATAAACTTTTTTTCAATTTTACGCAAGTCTAAGACTTTTCGCACTTTACGGTACCAAGATTTGTGCGTTACGCATTATACTTATGTCGCAACACATTGTCGAAAGACCCATGACCCCCCATCCCAATACCCCCTATGTGACCTTAACTGCAATACAACACAATACATAAACATGTTCAGTATAAATAAATCTTTATGCTCATGTTATCATATACTTAGTAAAGAGATAAAGGGGAGTCTAAATGTCATTTATGTAGGGCGGTTGCCATGACAACGACAATACTTTGTGGTATCGGAGACCGATTATCCATTCCGCTATGTACCGACAAATGTCGAAAAGACTTTTCGCATATAATTTCCCATCATTTCAATATGGTTGCTATGGTAACCATAATTTCTCATATATTCCATCATATACATGCAATGATATTTGCTGAATATATTGATACCTATCACTATACTGTATACCCTGTAGTTCTGTAGCAGTGGTGTTCCAAACATACCATGATGGCAGAAAATGTACTGTCTTTTCTCATTTAAAAGTCATTACAATACAGGAGCAGCATCAATTTTCATGACAATCAAATTTTTTTCAATTTTGAAAGAATTTCATAAATATTGGTATATTAAGATACAGCAAGGTCATGACCTTTAAAATACATATAGTGTTACAATGGTAACCATTCATGAAATTTGAGACTGGAGTAGCAATGTATGCTTAAGGTCTCAATATACCAACAAATAGATGAAAACTCATCTGTGAGAGGCAGATTTTGAATTTTTTAATTCTGTTGCCATGGCAACCAATTGTCACAAATAATTTTTGATTTAATTGAAAGTTAGTATGTAACAGTATTTAAATATACATTAACATATCAGCTTCATGCTTCCTGTAGTGTTGGGATTGTATATAACAAGTGCCGATCTACCCACGAAAAATCACCAAAAATGATGAAAACCTACCAATTTTCAGCTACATCAGATTTCGTTATATGAATTCTTCCAGCAAAAAGACAAGTTTCATCTTTGAGACAAAATCTTGCACTTTTCAAAAAGGTCTCATTTGCAATAGGTCCCTAGATTCATTTTCTAGAAAAATCACCACACATGGACAGCATGCTACTTTCAACTCATCATTATACGCTTAAAAGGGGATTCCCCATTTGACATAGAGCTAACCCTGATTTCATAGCGTACAGTTTCAAATCCAACTAATTGAACTTTTTCACTGCAGAATGGCCTCCTCTATACATTGAAATAGAAATTAACAACATTAACACTATTCAAATTCAGAAACACACAATTTAATGTAACCCCTATGTTAACCCTGGTAACATTAGTGACGTATTTTCAAAGCGCATGGTATATTGAGACTTTAAGGACTTGGGTTGTTTTTGTCGAATAAACTTTTTTTCAATTTTACGCAAGTCTAAGACTTTTCGCACTTTACGGTACCAAGATTTGTGCGTTACGCATTATACTTATGTCGCAACACATTGTCGAAAGACCCATGACCCCCATCCCAATACCCCCTATGTGACCTTAACTGCAATACAACACAATACATAAACATGTTCAGTATAAATAAATCTTTATGCTCATGTTATCATATACTTAGTAAAGAGATAAAGGGGAGTCTAAATGTCATTTATGTAGGGCGGTTGCCATGACAACGACAATACTTTGTGGTATCGGAGACCGATTATCCATTCCGCTATGTACCGACAAATGTCGAAAAGACTTTTCGCATATAATTTCCCATCATTTCAATATGGTTGCTATGGTAACCATAATTTCTCATATATTCCATCATATACATGCAATGATATTTGCTGAATATATTGATACCTATCACTATACTGTATACCCTGTAGTTCTGTAGCAGTGGTGTTCCAAACATACCATGATGGCAGAAAATGTACTGTCTTTTCTCATTTAAAAGTCATTACAATACAGGAGCAGCATCAATTTTCATGACAATCAAATTTTTTTCAATTTTGAAAGAATTTCATAAATATTGGTATATTAAGATACAGCAAGGTCATGACCTTTAAAATACATATAGTGTTACAATGGTAACCATTCATGAAATTTGAGACTGGAGTAGCAATGTATGCTTAAGGTCTCAATATACCAACAAATAGATGAAAACTCATCTGTGAGAGGCAGATTTTGAATTTTTTAATTCTGTTGCCATGGCAACCAATTGTCACAAATAATTTTTGATTTAATTGAAAGTTAGTATGTAACAGTATTTAAATATACATTAACATATCAGCTTCATGCTTCCTGTAGTGTTGGGATTGTATATAACAAGTGCCGATCTACCCACGAAAAATCACCAAAAATGATGAAAACCTACCAATTTTCAGCTACATCAGATTTCGTTATATGAATTCTTCCAGCAAAAAGACAAGTTTCATCTTTGAGACAAAATCTTGCACTTTTCAAAAAGGTCTCATTTGCAATAGGTCCCTAGATTCATTTTCTAGAAAAATCACCACACATGGACAGCATGCTACTTTCAACTCATCATTATACGCTTAAAAGGGGATTCCCCATTTGACATAGAGCTAACCCTGATTTCATAGCGTACAGTTTCAAATCCAACTAATTGAACTTTTTCACTGCAGAATGGCCTCCTCTATACATTGAAATAGAAATTAACAACATTAACACTATTCAAATTCAGAAACACACAATTTAATGTAACCCCTATGTTAACCCTGGTAACATTAGTGACGTATTTTCAAAGCGCATGGTATATTGAGACTATATATATGTTCATGTATAGCAAAGAAATCATATAATATGTATTCGTTCTCTGAAGGAACTGCTCCTCTTCAATCATATATCTTATGCACCTCCAGTAGCATTATTCTTCCAGTAGACTGGTTCTCAACTAGCCTTCCATCTCTATCAAACCCATCCACTGATAATAGAATTTTTAGGAGTAAGTACTCCCACGAATGGAGGAAAATCAGTAATGTCTTACCGGCTGAAGTTACCCCATAAGGGTGGCCGAATAGTCGATTTTCGAGTTACCCTGGTTTCGGACAGGTTCGTCATTTAGAATATGCCTTTGTCATCCAAGGTTACTTCCGGTTTACGCCACGCGTTATTAAAATGTTACTAGAAGCGGTAGATTTGAACGATTTTCAGTGAATAAACGATATATTTCGCTTTACTAGAGTAAATTTATCATTCATATTGGATTTGTGATTTAGCTTGATTATTTTATTGCGCTGACACAAAAGAAAAGTGAATATTTATCAAACTCTAATGTGGCAACTGTACTAAGTATTTGGAGGATCTGGAGTATGTAGCAAGTCATCCGCTTACTTTTACCATTAGTCATATATATCTGCATCGTCTTCATAAATTTTACTCAAGAATATTGGCAAGTATATGTTTATACAGGTAGTATGTTTGATTTCTTCACAGCATCATGCGAGACAATAACACGATTAAACTTACTCATATGAAGGGGGGGACAGGGCTACCTTTCCCCCCCCCTTCCACCCCCTTACCTCCCCATCCTTTTCACCCTTCCTTTACCTCCTCCCTCCCACCCCTTCCTCCCTCTCTCACCCCCTTTCCTCCCTCCTCCCATCCCCCTCCCTCCCCTTTCCCCCTTCCCTCCCTCCTCCCTCTCTCCCATCTCCCTCCCTTTCACCCTGTCCACCCCCTCATATGATACTGAACAAAATCACTTGTTTCAGTTAAGTCTTAATTAAAGTAGGTGTATTATGTTGTCAAACGCTAACAAATATGCAAAAAGATGACCAATGTGCACAGAATTTTAATGAAACAACGTTGAAGGTGGGGAGGGGATGTTAAAGTCACAATAAGTGCTCAGTTGAGTCTTAGCATTTGGGTTCTTTTTAGATTCTTGAAATATAAGTTAATTGCTGTTATTCCACCATCATGTTAATCTATAGATGCATTTGATGGAATTTGTTACAATTCATAGTGGTGAACAATGAACTGAATTATTTTCATATGTTAACTATGCAATGATAAATAGAATTGTAGCAATAAATGAAAAAAGATGTAGAAATATAGTCAAGCATGTGCTATTTTATGGAAGGAGGACGGAAACTTGTGTGTTACATAGACAGGCACGAATGTTGCCTTTTAGTCAGATGACCTTTTTTTCTTCTTGAAATTATATTTACTCAGAAAGGAGAGAAAGAATTAGAATATAAATGAACCTATAAATGCAAATAATTTCCAATCATTCAAAGTACTCAGTATATACATCCTCGGTACCCCAGGCTATTTGCGTTTTGACTGAATATTCAGCCAAAGCGCAAATAGCATGGGATACCGAGGATGCAGTATATTATAGTACAACATATATACAATAAAATCTTTATTATTAATTACCCCCAGAGAGACTTATTGTTGCCAGATCACTTACATGTATGAGGTTTAAAATCATATCATATTTCATAATTCTGAATTCCAAATACATTTTTGAAATATCTTTGGACAATTACATAATTTTTACATGTACCACATATGATTTCTTCTTCAATAGAAATTGAGTTCTTACCTCAAGATGTAACTAAAGTTTCTGTTAACAACATGTCAAACAAACAGTAATAGGTCTAAAGTTATGCAGATATGAACTTAAAATTGAAGAGTATGACTTATGAAAACGTTTTGTCAACTCAAGATGTGTCATATGGTTTCATAGCCTTTAGTTTACATGTAATTCTGATTTTTAAAGAAAATTTATGAAGATCTCTCTTTCCTATTTCATGATATTATAGACAGTATTAATACTACTTAAACTAATATGTGTAGAGCTGTTTGTAAAGCTGTTATGTTGGACAACCATGGACTTCTTCATACAAAATAATATGAACATAGGAGTCTAAATTCTGACCATAACAACAAAGGAATTGTAGCCCATCAATAATAAGAAATCAAGGTATACAAATATCCATATGTCATCTTAATTGCACTGTTTTATAATCAACAATGGCAAATTCAGATATTTAATTTGCAGTTATAATTTACATGTATTATAAAACAGTGCATTTCAAATATTCAAACAATGCCCCCCTTTTTTACCACATTTTTCTCTATCTATCCTACACAGTGATTATTGCATTTTGCCTTCCTTTTCCTTGAATTGAATCAATGAACGAGGAGGGAGGGGGGGGTTAAATAGGCGACTGTCAAACAGTGTATTTGTATAGGGTACTGGGGGCACTCTACATCCCCTAAATCTGCCACTGTCAAATTGTGTATTTGTATAATTTTTAAAAATCCTCATGGGCTTTTTTATTGCAGTAAGATAATAAACAAAAACTTATTTCCCTTAAGAAACAAAACCATTATTGCACCTTTTCCATTTGAAAATCGAATATTTTTCTTTTTCCTTCACTTTTCCTTTACAGTTGCATACATAAATTTAATGTTTTTAAAGAAGAAACCATAGCTAGAGATAGTTATGTACCCCAAGGAGTTTGTAGAAAGATTTAATTCTCTCAATACCAAAATTCCTAAAAACCATTTCTCTGATCATACTGAAAACGAATTACAATATTGAATATTCCAAATCCCCCCCCCTTTCCCGACAATCCCAACACTTTGAAATATATTTTTCATTTATCAGATTCTGACATTATATTAAAAAGATATTAGATTAATTTATGATGACATAATTATTCCATCATGCTCGAACTTATTCAAATGAAAACTACCACGTGTCGTGTATCACAAAATAGTCTAGATGACTTGATTCCAGTAAGTTTCAAAGTCATGTTAGGCTGGTATTTTCAGTTTTTCTTTAAAGAAATTCACAGAAAACAGACATTTCTTATGCGGGGGCATTGTGTTTATTTCTAAAAACAAACATGCTACGACTCGAAAGTACGCGAACGCGATGGAACGTTGTATTTCCCTCTGTTTACATAGTTGCTATGAAAAACCGGAAGTAGGCTTGGATGACATTTCTGCAAAGTCACGTGATAGGCAGTGCGTTATTTCAAAACGATAACGGTCATTCCGTGTAACTCGAAAACCGCCTATTTCCCCCATGACGTGCCGGATTTACCCCGTTTTACCCATTATTAGTCTTTGTCAATTTGTTATGTTAATTTTCCGTCAGACAACGAAAATATGTGTAAAATAGAAAATTACAAATGTCCCCCATCGAAGTGTATGATTAGCTATCACTGCGTTAAAAATCTGCCTTAATTATAATGTACTATCGAACAAAGTCGTTGTGAAAGCGGCCGAATTTACCCCACATTACCCTAATGATACAAAAAAAAAATCGGAAACCGGGGGGGGGGGGTGTTTCCCGAACCCCCCTAAATCCGCCCTTGCGCATTGTGCAACCGGGTCCAGATGTGTATGTTAGGCACGGTCCATTTGATATTCTGGGGGGGGGGGGCTTGGGTTTTTTGTCGGGGCAAGATTATTTTTTTCGCCTCGGACCGGGGCAAAATTATTTTTTTCGTGCAAAGTCGGAGCAAGGAAATTTTTTTAACAAAGTGATGTGCATATATATTAAGAATGTTTGTGTTTTATCAATAGATATTATTTATACTTTTACTCAAAACTCTTAATATTAAGATATACTTTATTTCTATGAAAGTATTCAATTCAATTATAAATAGAGAGATAAAAGATTTCTACAATACAATTCTAAATAAACAAAATTTATATAAGGTACATGAATATAAGAGGGTCTTTGGGGAAGGTCTTCTAGACAAATTTTAAAATGCAGAATTGTAAAATGGTGAATAACTGAAGTTCTCCATCCAATTAAGCTTACAAGAATATAAATTTCATGAGACTCTATGGGATACATGCAACATGTATTAATAGTTATACATAAGTATTATTAACACTTTTCATATCTTTCAAATATATGAACTTTGACATTAGCAATTAACGATTGATAGAAAACTATAGCGAGCGAAGCGAGCAAAAATTATTTTGATAGACAGAAAACTGCGGCGAGCGAAGCGAGCCGGAAAAATTTCAAGAATTTTAGCAAAATTTTATGGTAATTCTTCAAATTCAGATTATTTGTAAGAGCAAGATTATTTTTTTTCTGTCACACCATAAGCAAATTTATTTTTTTCATCAAAATTCAGAGCAAAATTATTTTTTTCGAAAAAAACCCAAGCCCCCCCCCCCCCCCCCCCCCAGAATATCAAATGGACCGTGCCTTAATCGTATACAGCCATTCGAAACGTCCTCGAAACAATGTTCCATAAATAGCACAAACGGGACTTTCCAGTTTAAGATGGAAACTGCACTGTGAGTGTGACTGTCTTCGAAATTTTTGCCTAAACTAATGATTTCTACGTGGGATACACAGTCGTGTTTCAATGAGAAGGGAAGTTAACATAATAAGGAAGACTTTTGTAATACGGATGTCAAAAAATGAATCAGATTTTTAAAACAAAAGTGGTCACGTGACACAACTGACGTCACGAGGAAGTAATAGAGTCTGAAATCAGACGTTGACATTTTAGTAATTTGTCACTCTTGCAAACTTTTGTCAAACTGCCGAATAAATTTTTGTCGGACAAAAAATTCTCGGACCGAATTAGGCGAATACCATTTGTGTTAGACAAGTTAAGGATTAAAGTAAATATAGTAGCCACTAAGCGTAAGTATCAAAAGCAAAGACAACAATGAGCCGTGACGATGAGGCTAGATATGGACGGGCGTGCCTGTTGGTGCTGAACGTGTGTCCGTTCACTCTAAGACATGTCATCGATGATTACTCATTACGACATGCCAGATCTCTCAGTTTATGTGACTTTTTGGAAAAGAACAAGGACCGTCTTTTTCATTTATATAAGAGAGAATGTTGTTGCGGCCACAAATCAAACAAAACTCCTATGTATCAATCTCAGTGGGATTCACTTTATAACAGAAACACCTCGGCTTGTCTGAATGGTAAGCGGATTGACTGTCCGTGTAAATATGACGGTAAGACAAGTGCAACAACAAATGTCATGGACGTCACTCTTTGTTGTCTAGTAATTAACAACATTTGTCCCGGAGTTGATGTCAACCATATTAAGACAATCAGGGAAATACGCAATAACCTCATTCATGCTGAAAGTGCTAGTTTGGATCTACCAACTTACAACGGTTATTGGAAAAGAATAAAAACTGCCATATGTCAGCTAGCTCAAAACGTGTCAACTATGCTACACACAGATACTGTCAATAAGATAGACGAACTTGAAACCCGTGTGATGGATCCAGTAGAGCTAAGTGAACTAAGGAAATTGTTAATTGATGAAAAAAGGATCACAGATCTGGAAGCGGTACGTACAGTATGGGGCTTTTAACAGGGGCTGATATAGGATTAGTCTTAGTGGGGTGGAAGGCGTGATTTAACCCCCCCCTTCTTCACACCTAATCAAATCCTGCATGCACATGTACATTATCGACGGCGTGTGCGGCTAGCCAAACAGGGAATGCTTACTTATCCCAGGCACCTGGTCCCACCTCTAGCTTGCTAGGGGTTTGTCGATGCTCAGTTTTGTTCTCTATTGTGAGTGCCGTTGAGCATGTTGAGATTATTGTCAGAATCTTCTTTACCTCATTTGTACCTAATCACAGTGCATTCAGTGATTAAACGTTTACCTAATCCCAATGCATAATGTAAAATTTAAAAGCATTAATTAGATGGTACATGTATCTATTTCAGGATGTTTCAAATATAGTGGATGATTTGAATCAAACAAGACAGGAGGTGGCACAGACATCCACCAGTGTGAGCGAGACAACTGAGAAAGTGACCCAGATATCTGCCAGTGTGAGCGAGACAACGGAGAAAGTGACCCAGATATCTGCCAGTGTGAGCGAAACAACAGAGATAATGACCCAGATTTCCGCCAGTGTAAGTGAGACAACGGAGAAAGTGACCCAGATATCTGCCAGTGTGAGCGAGACAGTTGAGAATGTGACCCAGATATCTGCCAGTATGAGCAAGACAACAGAGAAAGTGACCCAGATATCTGCCAGTGTGAGCGAGACAACTGAGAAAGTGACTCAGATAGAGGATCAAACTCAGAGGGAATTATTACAAATAAGGGGAACTGTTGGTTTGTATAACAAGCAATAGAACATTTATTGATCCTCTCAAGTTAAATCTGAGGTTTGAAATTTTTTAGTGAACACTACAGTTATGAAGACAAAAATAACCCAAGTAATTTTCTAGACCAGATGTTAAAGTAAGAGACTAAAAAAAAGTACATACTACGTATATGGGTAACGTATTGTGGTAGGATGTGAGTTTTGAGTTAATTATCATGATTATTGATATAAATCTTTAGGAGAAAAAAACCTGTTCTCACTTGCCGTCTTTTCACTGTATTGACTGCAGCAATGTTTCAAGATAAATAAATATATCCAGTGTTCTAGGATTCTATTCAAAAACCACTTACTAATGGGTACATGTAAGCCCACCAAAAATGTGCTTACCCAGCAAGAAAACTTACTTACCCAACCAAAAATGTAAGAAAAAGGGGAGGTTACTTTTCTATTGCGCATCCTAGCCATTACCTTGAAAATAAATTATTACATCCAGAAATATTGTCACACTGAAAATACTGGATCACTGCTAAAATAAAGTTGTTCTTGTACTTTGGGACGACTATTTACATGATTTACTTATGTTTTTGCTACATATACCATGTATACACGGAGAGTGTAATGGGGATTGTGCTTCAAAATACACTTGCCAACGGGTAAGTAGCTTACCTGACCTCAATTTTCACTTGCCTCGGGTAACGTGTAATGGAATCCTAGAACACTGGATTATCTATTGTAAAATAATTGTATGGATTACGAAGTTTAAAGGTCCTTTGCAGCAAATGCTTATAATGGTAGATAATCTATATGATATTTAGTCAAATCGTTCAGCGGACAAACTTATGTACTACTGCTCGAAAAATGATATTGATATTTACTACCGGTATTTAATTTTAGCACGACAAGGTAAAGAAATCAAAGGAGAAGTACAAGAACAGCTGAGACCTATTCAGAAGGAATCAAATGGTATATTAAATGTTTAATCAATTGATTGGATTTATTTGTTTTTACAAACATTATATAATTAGCTCTACTGGTCTCAGACCAGTCGAGCTTATGCGATCACCCTTTGTCCGGCGTCCGTCCATCTGTCCGTCTGTCCGTCTGTCCGTAAACAATTCTTGTCCAGACAACTCCTCTGAAACTGTTAGAGATAGAAAGTTAATTCTTTTTGCATTTTACTTGGACCATGGTCTAGTTGTGCACCTGACATTTAGTTTCAGTCCCTGACCCCCAGGGTCTTAGAAAATGGGCGTGGTCATTAAATTCTATGTAATCTTGTCCGGACAACTCCTCTGACACTATAAATGATGGAGACTTAATTCTTTTTTGCAATATGATGGGTCTGTGGTCTTGTTGTGCACCTGATAGTTTGTTTGAGCCCCTTACCCCAGGGTCTTAGAAATGGGTGTGGTCATTTTCTCCAATATAACTGTATGTAATCTTGTGCTCGCAACTCCTCTAACACTATAAATGATGGAGACTTAATTCTTTTTGCAATATGATGGATCTGTAGTCTAGTTGTGCACCTGATATTTTGTTTGAGCCCCTGACCCCCATGGTCATAGAAATGTGTGTGGTCATTTTCTCCTATATAACTCTATGTAATCTTGTGCCCGCAACTCCTCTGACACTATAAATGATGGAGACTAAATTCTTTTTGCAATAAGATGTGTCTCTGGTCTAGTTGTGCACCTGATATTATGTTTTAGCCCCTGACCCTTAGGGTCTCAGAAATGGGTGTGGTCATTTTCTCCTATATAACTCTATGTAATCTTGTGTTCGCAACTCCTCTGACACTGTAAATTATGGAGACTTATATAAATTCTTTTTGCAATGTGATGGATCTATGGTCTTGTTGTGCACCTGATATATTTTGTTTGAGCCCCTGATACCCAGGGTGTTAGAAATGGGTGTGGTCATTTTCTCCTATATAACTCTATGTAATATTGTGCTTGCAACTCCTCTGACACTATAAATGATGGAGACTTAATTCTTTTTGCAATATGATTTGTCTGTAGTCTAGTTGTGCACCTGATTTTATGTTTGAGCCCCTGACCCCCAGGGTCTTACAAATGGGTGTGGTTATTAACTTATTTTCTCCAATATAACTCTATATAATCTTGTGCTCGCAACTCCTCTGACAATATAAATGACGGAGACTTAATTCTTTTTGCAATATGATGGGTCTGTGGTCTTGTTGTGCACCTGATATTTTGTTTGAGCCCCTGACCCCCAGGGTCTTGGAAATGGGTGTGGTCATTTTCTCCTATATAACTCTATGTAATCTTGTGCTCGCAACTCCTCTGACACTATAAATGATGGAGACTTAATTCTTTTTGCAATGTGATGGGTCTGCAGTCTTGTTGTGCACCTGATATTTTGTTTGAGCCCCTGACCCCCAGGGTCTTAGAAATGGGTGTGGTCATTTTCTCCTATATAACTCTATATAATCTTGTGCTCGCAACTCCTCTGATACTATAAATGATGGAGACTTAATTCTTTTTGCAATGTGATGGGTCTGTGGTCTGGTTGTGCTGATATTTTGTTTGAGCCCCTGACCCCTAGGGTCATAGAAATGGGTGTGGTCATTTTCTCCTATATAACTCTATGTAATCTTGTGCTCACAACTCCTCTGACACTATTAATGATGGAGACTAAATTCTTATTGCAATATTATGGGTCTCTGGTCTAGTTGTGCACCTGATATCATGTTTTAGCCCCTGACCCTTAGGGTCTCAGAAATGGGTGTGGTCATTTTCTCCTATATAAGTTAATATAATCTTGTGCTTGCAACTCCTCTGACACTATAAATGATGTAGAATTAATTCTTTTTGCAATGACTGGTCTGTGGCATAGTTGTGCACCTGATATTTTGTTTTAGCCCTATACCCCCAGGGTCTTTGAAAATGGGTGTGATAATTTTTCCTATATACATGTAGTTGTGCTCTCTACTAGTTTAAAGCTATTAATGTCGGGGAGTTAATTCTTTATCCAATATTATGTTTTGTTTATCCAATGTTATGTTTAGTCTTGATATGTCATTGATTGTTCATTTGAGCTAGCAGCCCTTGGCCCCTAAGATCTTGGAAAATGGGTGTGACATTC
The DNA here is from genome assembly GCA_033119305.1 of Pinctada imbricata. Classification (NCBI taxonomy): domain Eukaryota; kingdom Metazoa; phylum Mollusca; class Bivalvia; order Pterioida; family Pteriidae; genus Pinctada; species Pinctada imbricata. The sequence continues at coordinate 10,016,574 of VSWD01000006.1, forward strand.
TTTTTAGAAATACTTTATCTCGGATATTATGAATTAAATGAGTGCTATTATAGTTGCAGTATAATGGATATGTAGTTTTGTCATGCTACTTATAATTTGTTAGAGCGCCTGCTTATGGTCTTGGTTTAAAAAAAGAAGAAAGGAAATTGATGTTTTAGAAAAACCAACCAGGAGAGCTACAGTCTCGTCAGAGACTTCTGGTTTAAAAGATATAGTATTGGATATATGCCAAAAACAAATCATTCTTAAAATCATATCCTTGAATTTATATGCGCATGAACAGAATTATATTATTTAGAAAAGTCAAATTTTCAAAATCATATACATTGGGGGATCCAGGGGGGAGGGGGGTCCTAAAGTCCAAATTTGATGAAGAGAAAAAAAGAAAGAAAAAAAAAAAACCACTCACACACGCAAGAAAATAAAGTTATTGATTGATGATTGTCAGTTCTGTTTCGAATTATAAACAAGACAGGACTGGAGAGCAATAGCGAGCAAAAAGCTTAAAATCTTAAATTTTCACACCATACTATGATCATGATGATAGTACTTGATTATTGATTGTCAGTTCTAATATGTAAATACAAAATTGGGGAGCGATAGCGAGCTAGAAATTTTTTTTTTTTTTCGAATAGGAATAAAATCCACTATTCATGTCTTTTTAGCTCACCTGAGCGTAGCTCAAGTGAGCTATTGTCATAGTGCGGAGTCTGTCGTATGTCGTCTGTCGCTAACTTTTTAACATTTTCGACTTCTCTTCTGAAACTACTGCACAGAATTTCACGAAACTTCTCAGGAAGCAAGTACTCAATGCCCTCTACCAAGTTTGTGTTCTTCCAGCCGATCGGGAATCAAGATGGCCGCCACAGGCTCTGATTGTCTGACACATTTTCGACTTCTCCTCTGAAACCGCTGCACAGAATTTCATGAAACTTCAAAGCAAGCAAGTACTTAATGCCCTCTACCAAGTTTGTGTTTTTCGAGCCAATTGGAAATCAAAGATGGCTGCCACAGGCTCTGATTGGCTGACACATTTTCGACTTCTCCTCCGAAATTGCTGCTCAGAATTTCATGAAACTTCACAGGAAGCAAGTACTCAATGCCCTCTATCAAGTTTGTGTTTTTTGAGCCGATCGGAAATCCAAGATGGCCGCCACATGCTCTGATTGGCTGACACATTTTCGACTTTTCTTCTGAAACTGCTGCACAGAATTTCATGAAACTTTACCAGTCAGGGGTCCAACTTATATGAGTAATAACTTCTTGAAGTTAATTAACTTGCATCAGTAATAACTTATACAAGTTATGTTCATGAGTTTATAACTTGAATAAGTTATAAATAAAAGAGCAGATTTTCCTCAGAATATCTCCAATAACTTAAACAAGTTATAACAGTGTTTTTGATTTAAACATGTTTTTAATATTTAAAGCATTGTGATTTATTGCTATCATTCACATTCAGAAGATGCATCTAGGTCTTTACTATGTTTCTGACCTAATTTTCTTGGGAGTTAGCTTGTCTGTTGCTGGTAAATAGGATTTAATGACATAAATATTCCCCAGAGAACCATAATTTTGAGAGCTTTGCGCCAGACCCACAAAGCATGCGCTGGATAGAGAGATACATGTATACTAGGAGGTTGTCCAATTTAATATCTATTAAGTTACAAATGCTCAATTCATAAGAAAAATGCTCAGAGGAGATATTAAGGTTCAAAGTTTGGTTTTATAACTTGTTTAAGTTATAAATACTAAAAACCAGTTACTTGGGCAAGTTATAACTTTTTTAAGTTGGGCCCCTGACTGTTTACAGGAGGCAATACTTAATGCACTCTACCAAGTTGTATTTTTCAAGCCGATTTGAAATCCAATATGGCCGCCACAGGCTCTGATTGGCTGACACATTTTCGATTTTAACTTCTGAAAGTGCTGCACAGAATTTCAATAAACTTCACAGGTAGCAAGAACTCAATGCCCCTACCAAGTTTGTGTTTTTCGAGCTGATCGGAAATCCAAGATGGCTGCCACAGACTCTGATTGGCTGACACATTTTCGGCTTCTCCTCCGAAATCGCTGCACAGACACAGGAACCAAGTACTCAATGCCCTCTACCAAGTTTGTGTTTTTTGAGCCGATCGCAAGATGGCCACCACAGGCTCTGATTGGCTGACATATTATGGACTTCTCCTCTGAAACTGCTGCACAGAATCTCTCAAAACTTCACAGGAAGCAAGAACTCAATGCCCTCTACCAAGTTTGTGTTTTTTGAGCCGATCAGAAATCCAAGATGGCCGCAACAGGCCCTGATTGGCTGACACATTTTTGACATCTTTTCTGAAACCGCTGCACAGAATTTCACCAAGCTTCACAGGAAGTAAGAGCTCAATGCCCTCTACCAAGTTCGTGTTTTTCGAGCCGATCAGAAATACAGGATGACCGCCACAGGCTCTGACTGGCCGACACATTTTCGACTCTTCTGAAACCTCTGCACAGAAACACCATGTTTCCTATTGCAACAATCCCTATTTCAAAACTTTATACATGTGTGTACATACAAATGGACTTCATCACTTAAGGAGACCGAGTTCGGTTTCATATCTCAAAAACTATAATAAAAAATTGACAATTTTCACACGAACTATTACTTTCTTAAATATTCACATTTTGACAGATTTCTAGAAAAATCGACTGATAGGTATAGTTGTAGGGGCCGTCTCAAAATAACGCCTATTTTACTACGGGGGTGTATGGGAATTAATCGATTTTTCCTATAAAATGCCAATTTTCAAGAATACTATAATAGAGATTTGATTGAAATTGCAATATACTATTACTTTATGAATGATTAACATAATATATCGACAAGAAAAAAATTGACCGATTGTTATGCAATTGGGGGGCATTTCAAAGTATGAAAATCTATCAAAACTGTAAAATTTTGATAGAAAATATTGAAAGTGGCAAGAAAAATAAAGAATTTTCCTCAAAATGCTGTACCATTATTCGATATTTGTAAACCCTCATTTCTAGCTTCAAAATTATGAAACACAAAAGCAAAGAAGAAAAATATGTGAGGAAGGGTGGGGGTAATTTCAAAATTAATAAATCAAATGTGAGCCTGATGAGGGTCTTCATGAGTCATCATAACTCAAAAACCATAGTAGAAAAATAAATCCCTTTATTACTTTATTTGACGTTCTAAAACAAATGGTAATCATTTTGAGAGATTTTCAGAAAAAAATCCTTTGTCTAGATTACTTGCAGGGGCCGTTTCAAAATAATGCGTAATTTACAATTGGTGCAAGAACTTTGACGTCACGCACCGAAAATAACGTTCGTCCGTACCGCAGTGTGTAAAACAGCAGTTATGCTGCAGGACAGGGATGCTGCATTTAATGTTTGATCTTTTTCTTTAAGTTGAATAAATTTAGAAGATAAAGATATATACAATGTTTAAATTAAGTGTATATTTGGATTTGAGTGTAAAATAAATCGGGAAAAGATTCCCTGAGAGACGTCAAAAGCAGCTAGAATGCAACGAAACATGTAGAAGTGATAAATCATTCTTTTCGTATACTTCATATCTCTCTTATAGATGACGATGACATACATTTGATATCATCACATGAAGTTGACAGAGAGAGAGAGTTCTTTTTTCTTCTTCTTTTTCTTTTATTTTTTCTAATCTAAAGGTTTCATTTCGGTTTGTTACGTTTCGTTTCGATTTGTTTCTTTTCGTTTTTGTTTCGTTTCGCACTTTACAGGGACCCAATTATCAGTCAGTCAAAAAAATGTACATAAACGAATTACATGTTCTTTTTATCTACAACATGGAACTGTGGAAAGAGAGTTAAACAATTGCAATGAATATTTGTAACTGGTTTATATTTACTTTGAATAGCATCCATTTTAGATCGTCTTTGGTATTCATTTACTGAAGAAACTTATTTTGCGACCGGAGAGTTCCCTCATCTAAATATGCATTATTGTATATATCCTTTATCTGTATCATTTCTCATAAATTTCAGAATTTCATGCATTTACTACGAATGCAAACATAGAACATTGTAGAACGGGCACATGAAACAAACAAAAAAACAAACAAAAAAAGAAGGGGGGGGGGAGGGATGTGGAGTCAGTGACTCCAATTCGAGATTTTTTTTTTTCAGTGAAACACAAAAGTTCTGGTACAAGCATGATCCATTTATACTTTTTTTTTCTTCTTATAAACACAAAGTTCTACGATAGTTTATCATCGAGATAAAATGAAAATAACCAAGTATAAAATGATGTATTGAAATAATAAACCAAGTAAATCTAAATCCCTGGTCAAGCATTATTCGCCCTTTTCATTTATAACAATTTCTGGTGTCAGTTTTGCATCCCTCCCAATTTATTGTATTTTATTCATTACATGTATTATAATTTTTTTGTGCAAGTGTTTGTGAAAAAAGCTCACATCTAGCTCCATGAATCAATTTAGAGATACGGAAACAAGAAAAAGAGAGAGAAAAAAGTAAACGTAAGCGTTTTCAATTTAGACGTTACAGGTCAAGAAATGAACGTTATTCATCTCGCTCATTCTCGATAATGCGTGCAATTACCTGTAGAATGGTTACATCTTTGAACAAAGCAGAGTTGATACTAAAATTCACTCGCTCAAAGTTTTCGAACAGAGAAACTTTATTCGATAACATTTCCGTGCAAAGTACGAAGGTTTACCAAATTGAAGAAAAATTATTTTAATCAAGGATAATTTGAGATACTAATCTTGAAATTTCTAATCCATTATATCGCTAAAATCTGCAAGAAATATCCTGTTAGATCGTCAAACAAAAGTTTCCTGTTTGATTTCGTTCCCAAGCAACAAGCGGTTGAATTTCCGATGGTGACGTTATAAATATGAAACGATTACGGCGATATCCCGGAAGTCTCATTCTCTTGATATTTTTGTATATATTAAGTTAACGATAAATCTTACAAAATATTCATTACTATAGGATTGTAGATGATAATTTTCTTGTTTCATCGACACCAAACGTGTTGAAATCCGTTAAGAAACAAGCGAATAAGATCGCCATGCTCGTAACCGTGCGCAATACACTATAACTCGTACCGAACTCGGCCTCGTTAAGACGAATCAATGACTTTATTTTTAAAACAAAACGCAAAGGACTATATATGGTTTATATAGTAAATCAGCCCCCTTTCAGAGCAAAATCTAAACTTTTCACGAAGTAATGAATTTGTAACAATATTTATTCCACAATGTAGGCTACTTATGAAATGATACATAACTTTTAATTTACTTTCTCAATTTCTTAGAAATTGAGCTTCAAAAATGGTATATTTTGCCAATTTCTAGAAAAACGTCATTTTGTGGCTAATTTTCGATAAACTTCCTATTAGTTAGTATCGAGCGGGCTTCTGAACAATTTTTATATTTTGATATGTTGTTACCTATGTACGTCTTTAAGTGCATGAGAAAGGAAAAAGTTGTTCACAATCCCGCTCGATGTTATCTAAATGAAAGTAATCAAGAATTATGTTATTTTTCATGAAAAATTGACAAAATCACCGATTTTCATGATATTTATGCAACTTTTACAATGTCGTAGAAAGCAAGGAGCAGTTTAAATAACTAGATTTCTCAAAATATAGATATTTAACTCTAAAAAAATGACAACAAAATTTAAAGGAGCTGTTAAGATAAGGCGTAAAATCTGCCCTGAAAAGTTGAAATTTCAAAATGCAAAAATTGAGAAAAAATTTCGGTAAAAATAAGAGGTAACTTGGTACAGATATGAATCTTCTATCAGGTTGGATAAATTATTCAAAATAAGACGGATTTTTGGGTCAAAATAAGCGTTTTTCCTATAGAAATCAATGGAAAACGGAAAAGTTTTTCTACAACATTGTTCCCCCCCCCTCGGTTCAGAATGCCACTTTTACCAAAGGTGTACATCAATAAAACAAATTTTCTGACCATGTGGGGTTCTGAACCGAGGGGGGAACAATGTCCCACAGGCGAAAAACGAAAAAAAGGGGGGATGGATAACTATTTTAGAATCAGTATTTAGAGCGGTAAAATAAATTAAAATTGCGATTTTTTTCTTTTAATATCATGTAACAATCTATTCAGAGTGTGTTCCGATCAAATGATTAACCGTTAGGAAGAAAATGAGAAAGAAAGTTGTCTATTTCTACACTGTGCGTATTTCGCGCCTGAAAGCTACATATGTGGCTGATAAATACGAAATATAACCGTTTTTCAGTTTCCGGATTGCGATTTTTGCCGATTTTATTGATATGATAACATCAAGGTTAATTTCTTGATCCAAGTTTGACATTAAAAGGTAGAGAAGTATAATAAACATCAAATAGTGTAAACTAATGCATTTTTTGTGAATTTTCGCTCGATATTTGACGTTTTCTCTCATCAGTACTCCTACCTTTTCAACACGTAATTACAACATCTTTCACCAAATTTATTTAAATAAAATACCTACTAAGAATCTTCTAATACTTAATATTTTAATCCCGACCATTTTTACCTGAAATACACGTAGAAGGACAGCGCACGAGAAATAATCGAGTGATTTCAGGGCTAAATCAAGCCCTTATCTTAACAGCTCCTTTGGAGAAATCGATTTTAGGGGGCCACTTTACTATATAAACCAAATACATGTATACTCCTTTCATACAAAGTTTTGTCAGTAGATTTGTATGCACTGTACATGTAGTTTACAACAATTTACAACAGATTGCGTTTTTTGGGGAGGGGGGGGGGTCAGGCAAATTTTGAATTATAAATTCAGGTTTAAAGCATCCAAGGAATCTTTTAGACTTTTCGTCTTTTATATCTTTGTATGCAGATGATGTCTCAGTGATTCTGAATGGAAGTGAAAAGTCCCTCAGAGAAAGTCTTTGTACCCTTTGATTCTTTTTGCAATATGATGGGTCTGTGGTCTAGTTGTGCACCTGACATTTTGTTTGATCCCCTGACTCCCAGGGTTTTGGAAGATGGGTGTGGTCATTTTCTCCTATATAACTCTATGTAATCTTGTGCTTGCAACTCCTCTAACACTATAAATGATAGAGACTTCATTCTTTTTGCAATATGATGGGTCTGTGGTCTAGGTGTGCACCTGATATTTTGTTTGAGCCCGTGACCCCCAGGGTCTTAAAAATGGGAAGGTCATTTTCTCCTATATAACTCTATGTAATCTAGTGTTCCAATTCCTCTGACACTATAAATAATAGATACTTCATTCTTTTTGCAATTTTATGGGTTCATAGTGTAGTTGTGCACCTGATATTTTGTTTGAGCCCCTGACCCCCATCTTAGAAAATTGGTGTGGTCATTTTCCTATATAACTCTATGTAATCTTGAGCTCGCAACTTTTCTGACACTATAAATGATAGAGACTTCATTCCTTTTGCAATATGATGAACCTGTGGTCTAGTTTGCACTTGATATTTTGTTTGAGCCCCTGACCCCCAGGTGTGGTCATTTTCTCCTATATAAGGCTATGTAATCCTGTGATCGCAACTCCTCTAACACTATAAATAATGGAAACTTCATTCTTTTTACAATATGATTGGTCTGTCACTGGTCTTGTTGTGCACTAATATTTTGTTTGAGCCCCAGGGTCTTAGGAAATGGGTGTGGTCATATTCTCCTAGTATATAACTCTATGTAATCTTGCGCTCGCAACTCCTCTGACACTATAAATGATTGAGGCTTCATTCTTATTGCAATATGATACTCATAGGTTTGCGTTCTTGTTGTGCATCTGATATTTAGTCCCCTACCGGCAACGCCGAAGGGGACTCTTTAGTTTCCTCTCTGTCTGTCTGTCCGTCCGTCTGTCCGTCTGTCCCATTTTCAGCTTTTCGGACTTTTTTTCGCTGTCGTTGCAGATATTGAACTCATTTTTGGTGTGTGGATATATCTCAATGTGATACAGATCAAGTTTGAGTTTGCTTGGCCCTTGGACTTTGCACATTTTATGAAAATTTCAGTTTTCCGGACTTTTTTCCGCTGTTGTTGCAGATATTGAACTCATTTTTGGTATGTGGATATATCTCAATGTGATACAGATCAAGTTTGAGTTTGCTTTTGATTGACCTAATTTTACAAGAGTTATGGCCCTTGGACTTTGCACATTTTATGAAAATTTCAGTTTGCCGGACTTGTTTTCGCTGTTGTTGCATAAATTGAACTCATTTTTGGTATGTGGATATATCTCAATGTGATACAGATCAAGTTTGAGTTTGCTTTTGATTGACCTAATTTTACAAGAGTTATGGCCCTTGGACTTTGCACATTTTATGAAAATTTCAGTTTTCCGGACTTCTTTTCGCTGTTGTTGCATAAATTGAACTCATTTTTGGTATGTGGATATATCTCAATGTGATACAGATCAAGTTTGAGTTTGCTTTTGATTGACCTAATTTTACAAGAGTTATGGCCCTTGGACTTTGCACATTTTATGAAAATTTCAGTTTTCTGGACTTTTTTCCGCTGTTGTTGCAGATATTGAACTCATTTTTGGTATGTGGATATATCTCAATGTGATACAGATCAAGTTTGAGTTTGCTTTTGATTGACCTAATTTTACAAGAGTTATGGCCCTTGGACTTTGCACATTTTATGAAAATTTCAGTTTTCCGGACTTCTCTTCGCTGTTGTTGCATAAATTGAACTCATTTTTGGTATGTGGATATATCTCAATGTGATACAGATCAAGTTTGAGTTTGCTTTTGATTGACCTAATTTTACAAGAGTTATGGCCCTTGGACTTTGCACATTTTATGAAAATTTCAGTTTTCCGGACTTTTTTTCGCTGTTGTTGCAGATATTGAACTCATTTTTGGTATGTGGATATATCTCAATGTGATACAGATCAAGTTTGAGTTTGCTTTTGATTGACCTAATTTTACAAGAGTTATGGCCCTTGGACTTTGCACATTTTATGAAAATTTCAGTTTTCCGGACTTCTTTTCGCTGTTGTTGCATAAATTGAACTCATTTTTGGTATGTGGATATATCTCAATGTGATACAGATCAAGTTTGAGTTTGCTTTTGATTGACCTAATTTTACAAGAGTTATGGCCCTTGGACTTTGCACATTTTATGAAAATTTCAGTTTTCCGAACTTTTTTCCGCTGTTGTTGCATATATTGAACTCATTTTTGGTATGTGGATATATCTCAATGTGATACAGATCAAGTTTGAGATTGCTTTCGATTGACCTAATTTTACAAGAGTTATGGCCCTTGGACTTTGCACATTTTATGAAAATTTCAGTTTTCCGGACTTCTTTTCGCTGTTGTTGCATAAATTGAACTCATTTTTGGTATGTGGATATATCTCAATGTGATACAGATCAAGTTTGAGTTTGCTTTTGATTGACCTAAATTTACAAGAGTTATGGCCCTTGGACTTTGCACATTTTATGAAAATTTCAGTTTTCCGGACTTTTTTTCGCTGTTGTTGCAGATATTGAACTCATTTTTGGTTTGTGGGTATATCTCAATGTGATACAAATCAAGTTTGAGTTTGCTTTTGATTGACTTAATTTTACAAGAGTTATGGCCCTTGGACAAATTTCGTGAATTCAGTTTCCCAGACTTTTCTTGGCTGTTGTTTCAGATGATGAACTAATGAACAGAGATGCAAGACATAGATTTATGCCTCTGGTAGGGGACTTATATCGCACAGCGATCATTGCATTTTTTGTTTATCCCCTGATCCCCAGGGTCTTAGAAAATAGGTGTGGTCATTTTTCCTATATAATTGTGCTTTCAACCTTTAAAAGCTATTAATGAATGAGAGATTGATCTGTCAGTTTTGTTATGTCATTGATAGTTCATTTGAGCTAGCAGTCCCTGCCCCCTTGGATCTTGGGAAATGGGTGTGGCATTTTTTTTAAATACTTTATCTTGGATATTATGAATTCCATGAGTGATATTCTAGTTGCAGTGTTTTGTTGTGCTACTTTTAATTTGTTAGAATGATTGCTCCCTATGGTCTTAAAAAAATTAATGTGTATGTATCTTATTCACTTGTCAATGAACAAATAAAAAACAAAACAACCAGGAGAGCTACAGTCTGGTCAGAGACTTCTGGTTTAGAAAGTATTACTGATAATTTTTTTTTGCATTATTTTTAGACTATATTAGAGTTATGCCTAATGTTATGCTTGTGCATCTGATAAACTTTTTTAGCCCCTGACCCTTGGGTCTTAGAAAATAATTGTGTCACTTAGATGAATTTAACTAAACATCCAGGAGAGCTTCAGTCTCGCCAGAGACTTCTAGTTGAAAAAATCATAAAAATAAAAGATTTCTAATACAAATTTATGTTATATATATATATATTATAATATATTACAAACTTAATCTCATAAAATATGTAAATTAGAATATAAAAAAATGCAATGATCGCTGTGCGATATAAGTCCCCTACCGGCGGCATAAATTTATGACTTGCATCTCTGTTCATCAGTTCATCTTATGCAACAACAGCCAAGAAAAGTCTGGGAAACTGAATTCACGAAATTTGCTAAGTCCAATGGCCATAACTCTTGTGAAAATTAGTCAGTCTAAATTAAACTCAAATCTGCATCACACTATAATGTATTCACATACAAAAAATCAGCTCATTATCTACAATAACAGGCATGAAAAAGTCCGGGAAACTAAAAATTTCATGAAATTTGCTTAGTCCAAGGGCCATAACTCTTGTAAAAATAGGCCAATGGAAACCAAACTCAAACTTGGTCTGTATCACACTGAGATGTCTTCATTTACCAAAAATCAGTGCATTATTTGCAATAGAACCAAAGTAAAGTCCGGAAACTGAAATTTTCATAAAATTTGCTAAGTCCAAGGGCAATAACTCTTGTAAAATTAAGTCAATCAAAAGCAAACTCAAACTTAACCTGTATCCCATTGAGATATATCCACATACCAAAAATGAGTTCAATTTATCCAACAACAGCGGAAAAAAGTCCGGAAAAATTAAATTTCCATAAAATTTGCTAAGTCCAAGGGCCATAACTCTTGTAAAATTAGGTCAATCGAAAGCAATCTCAAACTTGATCTGTATCACATTGAGATATATCCACATACCAAAAATGAGTTCAATATATGCAACAACAGCGGGAAAAAGTCCGGAAAACTGAGATTTTCATAAAATTTGTTAAGTCCAAGGGCAATAACTCTTGTAAAATTAGGTCAATCAAAAGCAAACTTAAAATTGATCTGTATCACATTGAGATATATCCACATACCAAAAAGGAGTTCAATATATGCAACAACAGCGGAAAAAAGTCCGGAAAACTGAAACTTTCATAAAATTTGCTAAGTCCAAGGGCCATAACTCTTGTAAAATTAGGTCAATCAAAAGCAAACTCAAACTTGATCTGTATCACATTGAGATATATCCACATACCAAAAAGGAGTTCAATATATGCAACAACAGCGAAAAAAAGTCCGGAAAACTGAAAATGGGACAGACGGACGGACAGACAGACAGACCGAGAGGAAACTAAGAGTCCCCTTCGGCATTGCCGGTAGGGGACTAATAAAAAAAATTAGCTATGCTTCGAAAATTCAAGGGGGAGGGTTGGACCCTCCCCCCCCTCACTCTGGATCCGCACTTGATATAATTTATACTATATTAAAAACAATTAGAGCAAATCCTTTGTAAACATTTATTTCTGACCAGCTGTGTTGGTAACAACTGACAGTTTTACCCTTTTTCAGAACATAGAAGACAGATAGATGACCATGGCAGACAGATAGATGATCATGGCAGACAGATAGATGGTCATGGCAGACAGATAGATGATCATGGCAGACAGATAGATGAACAAGCGAAACAGATTGCAGACATTAAACAAAGCATTCCATATGGCAAAGTTCCCCCTAAACAGGGTAATATATGACATACATGTGATTATTGATACATTCATATTTTCGCCAACCGAATTCAAAGTCTTCAAGTTAGATATTGTCATAGTGATATGTCTTTAAGCTGTCCGTCGCTATATACAATATTTCTCTATAGAGTCATCAAGTGTTATAAAAAATAATTTGGCATCCCTTTTTGGCATCATTTCAATTCTTTACAAAGAAAAAATAATAATTTGCCCTTAAAATAAAATACTTACCTACATTGTATATGAACATTATTTTTAGCTCTACTGGTCATAGACCAGTCGAGCTTATGCGATACCCCGTCGTCCGGCGTCTGTCCGTTTGTCTGTCCATCCGTAAACAATTCTTGTGCTTGCACACTTGGTCTGTGGTCTAGTTGTGCACCTGACATTTTGTTTGAGCCCCTGACCCCAAGGGTCCCAGAAAATGGACGTGGTCATTTTCTCCTATATATCTATGTAATCTTGTGCTCGCAACTCCTCTGACACTATAAATGATGGAGACTTAATTCTTTTTGTAATATGATGGGTGTGGGTCTAGTTGTGCACCTGATATTTTGTTTGAGCCCCTGACCCCCAGGGCCTTCAGAAATGGGTGTGGTCATTTTCTATATAACTCTGGGTATTTTCTCCTATGTAACTCTATGTAGTCTTGTGCTCGCAACTCCTCTGACACTATAAATGATGCAGACTTCATTCTTTTTACAATATGATGGGTCTGTGGTCTAGTTGTGCGCCTGATATTTTGTTTGAGCCCCTGACCCCCTGGGTCTTAGAAAACGGGTGTGGTCATTTTCTCGCATGTAGTTGTGCTCTCAACTCTTCTAAAGCTATTAATGATGGAAACTTGTTTATTTAATATAATGGATCTCTAGTCTTATTGTGTCATTGATAGTTTATTTGAGCTAGCAGCGCTTTTCCCCTAGGATCTTGGAAAATCTATGGCATTATTTTTTAAAATCCTTTTATCTCGGATATTAGAAATTATATGAGTGATACTCTAATTGCAGTCTAATGGATTTGTTATTTCATTGTGCTACTTATAATTTGTTAAGAGCGCCTGCTCGCTATGGTTTTTGGTTTAAAATGAAATGGAAATTGTTATTATATGTATATGTACATGTATCTATTCACTTGTCAATGAGCGAATAAAACAAAACAACCAGAAGAGCAACAGTCTCGTCAGGGACTTCTGGTTATATTCTTGACCTACTTTTGGAACAATCAATCCAATTCTTTACTTCATAAATGAATCCTTTGTTCTTTAGAGTTAGAATTATTGTGCAAGGTCATTGTATTCCCCCTTACCAAATAAAAACAAGAAAAATATTGATGCATAGCATCAATTTGTTGAAAGAATTCAGATAAAAAACAACCTGTAATTACTCATGAGTGAATAGAGTCTAAATGTGGAATATTTTGATACATGTTATACATGTGACAGCCTCCCTCCCCTCAATCTACCTTCTTATTTGTCTTCCATTCTTTCCTGAATTAATTATTGCTCCCAAAAACATTCACAGTCAAATCTATTTAACGTTAAATTTTTGGCATTAGATGGAAACATTTAATATAAACAATCAAAAGGATATACATTGTGTATATGAAAAAGGCGCGCAAACTCGAGACAGCTCTTTCAGTCAATTCAGAATCCTGAGACGGTCCCCCGCTTTATGCTATAGGAAAAGCCAGGGGTAATCTTAGAATTGTTCATCGGATTACCTCTTATTTCCATATTTAGCATGATAAATGCAAAGATATTCCGATACACCATGGTCAGAAATGCAAAGCGATCAGTATTTTAAATTGCCGCGGCTTCTGAAATGATTTCTCCCTTTTACAATTCACAGAGAGAAGAAATGCCGCTGTGTGATACACTTTAAGATATCTGAATATGTCATCTATCGAGATGTACAATAATAATATATACATGTACATGTAATTATAAAATCTTTTTAATATATCTTCTATCGAGATATATAATAATATATAATAACAAAGTCTATCTATTTAATCTTAGATGAAGATGCAGGTGTAAGGAAAATGAAGGAACGGCTAATGGAAATCAATGACAAGTTAACCCGGTTTATCCAGATTTCCTCTCTACAGGACACAGAGGAGGAATTACCTATAGAGCTGTTATATGCTTCAGTGCTCATCTGTGAAGATCAGAAGTATGTTACGAAGTCGAAGGGCAGTGAATCATCACAATATATGGAAGAAGAATTTAAAAGACATCGGGAACGTAGACGTGCAGGTACTTCAGACTTATCTTATGATAGAACTGATACGTTTAGAAGACTTAGGAGACTTTTGGAGCATAGACATGGCTTATCTGCTGCAAGATTAGGTACAGAGCGTACTTCAGACTTCGAAATAGGAAGTTACAAATATGAAATGTCCAATTTGAGGGAAGTCACAGACCCAGATAACTTAGGTGAAAGAGATTTTGAACTGTTTAGTGCTATCTATGAGAGACCAAAGATTAGGGAAGTCACAAAACCAGGTGACATTTTTCAAAAAGATGGTAATTACGTCAGGAAAATATATATGTTAGGGGACGCGGCCCACGGTAAAACCACTTACTGTGTATGGCTATTACGGAAATGGTGCAACGCTAAAAGAAAGGAAAGAACCGGACAGAAAGAGTTTGATAAATGGGAACAAGAACTGAGGAAATTTGACTTTGTTTTTCTGATGAAGTTTCGCAATGTTAATGATCTAAATCTAGTTTCAGTTGTAGATATGATCTGCCAGGATGCGTTTGAGAGTGACAGGGGCTGCCATGATGCCATACGTCACGTATTATCATCGGATGAATATAAAAGTCTTATCATCTTGGATGGACTAGATGAATTGAACTCGAACAGCAAAAATAGGATGTTAAGTATTGACGTGTCAGGTAGTGTAACGTGCTTCATAACAATGCGACCATGGGTGTTTCCGTTATTGTTAAAGAAACCACAACACAGTGACAGAGTTATAGAAATTCTTGGTTTAAGTGAAACTGGAATGGAAAATATTATTAAGAATGTACTTGTAAATCATTATAAGTTGAAAGAGAACTCGCCAAAATATACACAAACAAATGACAAAATACTGAAATCTTTAAAAGATAAAAGTTTGAAATCATTCATGCAGATTCCCTTGTTAGCTGTAGTATGTGTACAGATATGGTATGATGGGAAACAGGTGGGGGACAGTATAACAAGCTTCTATACTGAGATGTTAAACATGCTAATAGAAAGGGCCAAACAAAAACATGAAATTGAAATAGAGCACAACAAAACAGAAAATGTTGAATTACCTCAAATTTTGTCTGTTTATGATCACATTGCGAATTGTAGTCCTGTATTGTTAAAATTAGGAAAAGTAGCATATGAAGGTCTGTTATTTAATGAAACGAACTTAGTATTTCAGAAAAGTAAATTAGAAAAAGAAATAGGTGTGAGAGAATTACAGTTTGCACTAGATGTTGGATTGATCAGTCAGAAGGAAGCACACAGTCTTACAACAAAGAATGTAAGTGTTCATTTCTTTCATAAATCTATACAAGAGTTCCTGGCTGTAATCTACATTGTAACAAACAAAGAGGTAGGTGACTTATTCTGTAAACATCTGTCCAGTGTCAATGTCATCATGGAGTTGTCTAATGTTATCATGTTTATATGTGGTATGTGTCCGTCCCTGGGTAGTGTTATATCACAGCGTGTTGTAAATGTGACAGACAGTGACACAGAGATCTGTAAATACAGAGAATCACTTGGAGGTCACGTTACAGTGAAGGAACTGTACAAACTACAGGTAAGTTGGTACAGGGAGTTACAGGACAGACAGACAGACAGCCCAGTGACGTTCCATGTATCAGATGTTTATCTGTCTAGGTTTGACAGTGACATAGAGACAGTGAGGGTGACTAGGGACGTCCTATCTGATCCCCATGTAGTAGATATAAGGTCACTGCACTTATGGTGGGTACCTACTGACAAAGAACGTTGTGTTACTAACAAGGAACTAAATAACTTTCTGTGTAACAAACCACTAACATGTTCACTTGACAAGGTCTATATTAATGGTTTGACCACTGATAGGTCAGTGCCCCCTATCTGTATACCCTCACTTAAAACTTTACACCTACTTAATGTAAAAATAAATACTGACCTTGATGATGATGTTTGTCCTCCACTGCTGACAGACATGACATCACTACGTGAGTTAGAGGTGGTGGGGGTGACCCTGGTTGACAGAGGACTGGGTCTGTCTGCTGACATGGTACATATAGAGAAGGTAAGGTTATGGTTTGTAGATATGTCATCATCACAATGGCAACAGTTTATACTGTCTGTACTAAACATACAACATAGATTTAATGTTGAACTATGTAACACAAATATTGATGATGAATCCATGACAAAGATCCGGTCGTCTCCTGACTTCAATGTAACACGGGATGGTGTGGGTGGGATTGGTGAGTATGAGTTCTACTTCACCAGAGTATGGCCACCACAGGTCACACAGTAAATGTTCCTTGTACTAACGTATCATGGTGCAGTCCACATTTTAACAAGCAGGTGAGAATTCAATGTATTATGTTATCACTTATTATAACTTCTCAGCATTAATGTAGAGGAAAGTTCAGCACAAGTGAAAATCAGGTAACTATTATCCAAAATAATCTCATGTAAATATTGACTAAAATGGTTTAAAGCTCACAAAAATCCAGGTGTAAAGAAACAAATATTCCAGGTAAGTATTCCTTGTATGCGTGGTCACAGTATTAAGATCCTTTATGTCCATTATAATAGTAAACTTTTCATCCATGGTATGACAACAGTCATATGCTACTTTTCACACTAAATCCTTAAATTCTAAGAAAGAGGATGTCAAGCATGTTTTCATTTGTTGAATATTTCCCCTGCTTCCTGGAATCATTCCATATCTGTACACAGTGTGTATTTTTGACTTCATATAGATTTTCTGAGAACTACAGAAATGGACATCCAAGGTTTTCTGAAAACCCCAAGAATTGAATCACTTGTATATAGTGTTTATAGTATTATTTACTGCTGTTTTTAATAACAATATATAATATAACAATATTTGATATGTATAATGTTATTTTGAATTTTACAGGAATGTGATAAAATAATGTGTATGAAAGCTATACTGCTCTTTACAATGTTAATCCTGTGGACAAAGAGAGATAACTCTTAGTTAATTGTTGGTGACTGTTTTTTTCATTTTCACAAATGATTGCACTTAGTAATAAACTATTTAATTCTAAGTATGAAGATGTCAAACAGATTTTCATTTTCTGAAAGTTTCCCCTGTTTCCTGGAATCATTCCATATCTGTACACAGTGTGCATTTGACTTCACATAGATTTTCTGAGAACTAAAGAAATGGACATCAAGGTTTCCTGAAAACCTCAAGGATTGAATCTCTTGTATATATTGTTTATAGTATTATCTATTGCTGATTTTTTTCAGGAACAAAATATAATATGAAAATATTTTATGTATGTTATTTTGCATTTTACAGGAATTTGAGAAAAATAATGCATAACTTGAATTTTCAGATAAAACTTTACAATATCAATCATGTAGTGAAAGAGAGATAACTATTATTACATTTATAGTACTGTTTTCTCATTTTTATGAACAATTGATGAGATATTTAATAAAATTCAGGAAAATTGTATATTTTTATACTACCCGAAAACAAATTTGGGGGGGGGATATAGGAATCACATGTCTATCCGTCCGTCCTTCCGTCTGTTCATCACACAGCATAACTCCTCCCCCTGTAGATAGATTTCAATGTTATTTAACAGAAATGTTCCTGAGGACATAAGGGTGTGTAATGACCTTGAATCAAGGTCATAGGTCAAAAAGGTCAAGGTCACAATAGACATCTTTAATAAAACCTTGTCCCGAGCATGATTCCTGCCCCTAAGAATGGATTTCTCTAATATTTCACAGAAATGTTCCTTATGACCTAAGGGTGTGTCATGACCTTGAACCAAGGCCAAAGGTTATGGTCACAAAAGACATAATTAGTAAAACCTTGTCCGGAGTTTGACTCCTCCCCCTGTGGATGGGTTTCAATAGTATTTTACAGAAATGTTCCTTAGTACTTAAGGGTGTGTCAAAACCTTGAACCAAGGTCATAGGTCAAAGGTCAATGTAACTAAAGACATAATTAGTAAAACCATGTCTGGAGCATAACTCCTCCACCCTGTGGATGGATTGTAATAATAGTTCACAAAAAATGTTCCTTATGACATAAAGGTATGTCATAACTTTGAATCAAGTTCAAAGGTCATTGTCACATTAGCCATCATTATCAAAACCTTGTCCAGAGTGTAACTCTTTGCCCTATGGATGGATTTCAATTATATTAAACAGAAATGTTCCTTAGGTCATAAGGGTGTGTTTTGATCTTCAACCAAGTTCATAGGTCAAAGGTCAAGGTCACAAAAGACATAATAGGACATTAGAGTGTGTAATGACATTGAATCAAGGTCAAAGGTCAAGATCACAATAGACATCATATATAAAACCTTGTCCTGAGCATGGTTCCTGCCCCTGTGAATGGATTTCAATAATATTTCACAGAAATGTTCCTTATGACCTAAGGGTGTGTCATGACCTTGAACCAAGGTCACAATAGACATAATCAGTAAAACCTTGTCTGGAGTTTGACTCCTCCCCCTGTGGGTGGATCTTAATAGTATCTCACAGAAATGTTCCTTAGCACCTAAGGGTGTGTCATAGCCTTGAACGAAGGTCATAGTTCAAAGGTCAAGGTCACAATAGACATTCGTAGAAAAACCTTGTCTGGAGCATAACTCCTGCAACCTGTGGATGGATTTCAATAATATTTCACAGAAATGTCCTTTAGGACATATAGGTGTGTCACGACCTTGAATCAAGGTCACAGGTCAAAGGTCGTCACAATAGACATCATTATCAAAACCTTGTCCAGAGCTTAACTCTTCGCCTTGTGGATGGATTTCAATAATATTTCACATAAATGTTCCTTAATACATAAAGGTGTGTCACGACCTTGAATCGTGGTCGCAGGTCAAAGGTCAAGGTCACAATAGACATCATTATCAAACCTTGTCCAGAGCTTAACTCTTCGCCTTGTGGATGGATTTCAATAATATTTCACATAAATGTTCCTTAATACATAAAGGTGTGTCACGACCTTGAATCGTGGTCGCAGGTCAAAGGTCAAGGTCACAATAGACATCATTATCAAGCCTTGTCCAGAGCTTAACTCTTCGCCTTGTGGATGGATATCAATAATATTTCACATCAATGTTCCTTAGGTCATAAGGGTGTTTCATGACCTTGAACCAAGGTCATAGGCCAAAGGTCAAGGTCACAAAAGACATGTTTAGTAAAACATTGTCCAGAGCATAACTCTTCTAGATGTGGATTGATGACCTTGAACCAAGGTCATAGGACAAGGTAACAAAAGACATGATTAGTAAAACATTGTCCAGAACATAACTCTTCCCGATGTGAATGGATTTCAATAATATTTCACAGAAATGTTCCTTTGTATTTAAGGGTGTGTTATAAGCTTGAAACAAGGTCAAAGGTCAAGGTCACTAAAGACATAATTAGTAAAACCTTGTCTAGAGCATAACTCCTCCATCCTGTGGATGGATGTCAATAATAGTTCACAAAAAATATTCCTTGTGACATAAAGGTATGTCACAAGTTTGAATCAAGATCAAAGGTCAAGGTCACATTAGACATCATCATCACGACCTTGTCCAGAGCATAACTCTTTGCCCTGTGTATGGATTTCAGTTTTATTTCACAGAGATGTTCCATAGGTCATAAGGGTGTGTTATGATCTTGAACCAAGTTCATAGGTCAAAGATCAAGGTCACAAAAGACATGTTTGGTCCATGCTGTACATTTATGAGGTTTGAAATTATGCTATTGAATTTGAAGACGTTTAACATGATAAGTAAAACATTGTCGAGAGCATAACTCTTCCCGCTGTGGATGGATTTCAATAATATTTCAGAGAAATGCTCCTAAGAACCTAAGGGTGTGCCATGACCTTAAACCAAGTTCATAGGTCAAAGGTCAAAGTCACAATAGACATCAGTAGTAAAACCTTGTCCAGAATATAATTCCTCTCCCTGTGGATGGATTTCAATACTATTAAACAGAAATGATCCTTAGGACACAAGAGTGTATAATGACCTTGAATCAAGGTCAAAGGTTAAGGTCACAATAGACATCATTAATAAAACCTTGTTCTGAGCATGATTCCTGCCCCTGTGAATGGATTTCAATAATATTTCACAGAAATGTTCCTTATGACCTAAGGTTGTGTCTTGACCTTGAACCAAGGTCAAAGGTCTAGGTCACAATAAACATAATTAGTAAAAACTTGTCTGGAGCTTTAATGTTTCCCCCTGTGGTTGGATTTCAAAAGTGTTTCACGGAAATGTTGCTTAGCACCTAAGGGTGTGTCATAACCTTGAACCAATGTCAAGGTCACAATAGACATACATAGAAAAACCTTGTCTGGAGCATAACTCCTCCACCTATGGATGGATTTCAATAATATTTCACAGAAATGTTCCGTAGGACATAAAGGTGTGTCACGACCTTGAATCAATGTCAAAGGTCAAGTTCACAATAGACATCATTATCAAAACCTTTTCCAGAGCATAACTCTTCGCCTTGATGATGGATTTCATTAATATTTCACATAAATATTCCTTAGGTCATAATTGTGTTTCATGAACTTGTATCAATGTCATAGGCCAAAGGTCAAGGTCACAAAAGACATGATTAGTTAAACATTGTCCAGAGCATAATTCTTTCCGATGTGGATGGATTTCAATAATATTTTACAGAAATGTCCCTTAGAATCTAAGGGTATGCCATGAACTTGAACCAAGTTCATAGGTTCGAGTTCAAGGTCACAATAGACATCAAAAGTAAAACCTTGTGCAGAACGTAACTCCTACCCCTGTGGATGGATTTCAATAATATTTTTCAGACTTGTTCTTTAGAATATACGAATGTGTCATTAATTTGAAATAAAACACCGCTAAAGACGGTACGGCCGGATTGCAAAGTAAGTTTTTGTCACTAACTGGGTCAAGGTCAATAGGTCAAATAATACAGCATAAATTGAAAGGTTTTGTCAGAGGCAACCTACATGTATAAAATAAAGTTTCTACTGCATACAGTTCCATAGATTTTGCTTAAACCAGGAACTTTAACCCAAATCCTAAACTAGGTCAAAGTCCAAGGTCACTAGGTTAAATGTTACGGCATAAATTGAAAGGTCTCGTCATTGGCGAGCTTCATTAATAATATAAAGTTTCTACTGCATACAGTACCATAGATTTTGCTTAAACCAGGAACTTTAACCAAAATCTTTGAGTAGGTCAAAGTCGAAGGTCAAGGTCACTAGGTCAAATGTTACGGCATAAATTGAAAGGTCTTGTCATGGGCAAGCTTCATGTATAATATAAAGTTTCTACTGCATATAGTTACTTAGGTTTTGCCTCAACCAGAAACTTTAACCAAAATCTTTAGGTAGGTCAAAGTCCAAGATCAAGGTCACTAGGTCAAATGTTACGGCATAAATTGAAAGGTCTTGTCATGGGCAAGCTTCATGTATAATATAAAGTTTCTACTGCATATATTTCCTTAGATTTTGCCTCAACCAGAAACTTTAACCAAAATGTTGACGGCAGACGGACAGACGGACGGACGGACATCGTCAATCTATAGACCGGAATTGCTTTGCAATCCGGCCAAAAATTCATAGGTCGAAGGTCAAGGTCAAAGTATGCATCCTTAGTAAAACCTTGTCCAGAGCATAACTCCTCCCCCAACTTGCAACAAGGTGATAGGCGGCACAGGCTTGCAATATAACCTTGCCGTCATCGCTATTTTCCTACGCCATTTCACACAATGATAAAACCCGAGAGGCATCGCATTTCGTCACAGTGACGTCATTCGGACTTCTGACGTAAACAGTGCGAAAGATTCAAAGGCAGAGGCACATATTTGAGTGGTTAGGGGCGAATAAATTGGCAATGAAGGTAACGATTCTTTTCTTGATGTAGACAAATTTATACAAGACTCACGTCTAAAGACGGTGGGTTTCGATTTATAGCTAGAATTTGTATTTTTACTGGAGACTTCTCGCTCAGCTGATCGTGTTGACAACGTTCGAATGAAGAAAGAATCCCTGATACTGCATCGTATTGCATCGAAAGAAAAGCATTGCATATTCACTGTATACCTCAGAAATGTAATCAAACCTGATGGTATATACTTGCAATACTTAATTTACAAATATTAAACCCCAGTTCCAGTCTGCAAGAATCTTGCAGACAAACAATAGGCGATGACGGCAGAGGTAGATTTCAAAGTGAAGAAAAGCGGAACTGAAATCGGACGCATGCGTAGGAGATTGCTCCTCCCCCTGTGGATGTATTTCAATGACAAATATGGATAATGACCATATCCCTGTATACAGCACAAAATCGATAATTCAAAAATCAGAAACCGAAGGCATACAAAATCAGGACAAAACAGGAACCAAAGCAAACAAACAAAAACCTCCAGCATATGAAAAGAAGCGAACTCCCGATAGGGGAGTGAGACCAGGTGCCCAGGAAGAGTAAGCATCTCCTGCTTGCATGCAACACCCGTCGCTTCAATTCGGTAGAACTGTCACATCCGGTTACTTCCATTTTGGAAGATATAGAGTACAATCTTTGGTTGGATGGTTCAAATGGTCTATGACAGAATATCATCCACCATTCTTGAGAGTGGAACATCATAGTGTATGACGAGTTCCCCATATCGACCGTAGAACTTCCTCAGTGACGATGTTAGTCGGTCACAAACATATCCCTGACTGAGAAGCTTATCTGAAAGACGCCTAGCTCTCAGAACAAAATCCGTATATTTGGTACTTGCTCTGGCATAGCGTATCAACTGAGATATGAACACGCCATAAGCAGGCGATGATGGGATGTTGCTACTCAGAAAAGGAAAGTTTGTAATGCTGAAATTGAAGTCGTCACGTTTGTCATAGAGTGAGGTGTTCATGTGACCATCAGTGTCGTAGGACAACATTATGTCCAAATAGGATGCTGAATTATTTGTCTCTGTGGTTTCTTTGACTTCAAGCTCCGAAGGATAGATACTGCTCAGGTAATCCGCGAATTTTGGATTATTGATGGACAACACATCGTCTATGTATCTGTAAGTGAAGTTAAAGTCAGAAGCTAAGTATCTTTTCCCTTCAGAGACCAGAGATTGAATGAATTCAGCTTCGTACGAGTAAAGGAAAATGTCGGCAAGGAGTGGGGCACAATTGGTCCCCATTGGAATTCCGACAATTTGCTGGAAGACCTTTCCTCCAAACACCACAAAAATGTTGTCGATCAGAAAGTTTAACATCTGAATAATGTCTGTTTCAGTGTACTTATTTTCAGAATCTGACTTTTCTTTTACAAAGTAGGTTTTGTCATAGTCAACAACAATAAATTTGTATTTGCGATCACCGTTCCCACCTGTAAACGCATTACTTACAATTTTTGCGAGCCCCTCTTTCAATTTAGAATGTGGAATTGTAGTGTAAAGTGTCGAAAAATCAAAGGCTTTGATCGAATGGACTCCACTAAAATGAGAGGATTTCAGATGTTCTAAAAGTTCCTTCGAATTCTTTAAAATCCACATCTGGTTGATACCACTGCGAGAATACACTGTCGAACAATATTTTTGAAGCCCAGATTTGATTTCAGATAAAACTTTGGTGCGTAAGATCGATACAGACCCGGTAGAACATTTTGAGGAACCAGCGATGAAACGTTGTCTGTACGGACTCCCATGCATTTCAGGCATGCAGCACAAGCATGGCAAATCTAAATCCAAATTGGTAGTGTCGAAGCCAAAGGAAGCAAGAGCTGATTTGTGGTTATCTATTATTTCAGAGGCAGAAAGGTTCGAATTTAAACCCAACTCTTTAACTAGACTGTCGAAATAGTACTTTTTGCAAGTAAATGTGTAATTATTTGAGGCTTTGTCCGCTGGTGTGATGACATAATGCCCTTGGAGGCAGGTGAGCTCTGTGATAACATTAGGGTCTTTAAATATAGACACGAATCTGGTGTTCACAGTTGATTTTAATCGGTTAATTCTAGATAAAAGTAACCCTCTGATTGATTTAATCCATTCGGAAAGGGTGTCGAGCTGTACATCCTCTTTCTTTGCCCAACGTCTTGCATAATAATATATCACAGAAATGTACGTAGATAAGGGGGTGTCATGACCAAGGTCGTAGGTCAGAGGTCAAGATCACTTGGTCTATAGACATTATTGGTAAATTTTTATCCAGAGCATAAATTTCTTCACCCCCTCTGTGGATTGGTATGAATAATATTTCATAGAAAGGTTTCCTGGGACCAAAGGGTGTGTCATGGCTTTGAATCAAGATCAAGGTCTAAGGTCACGGTCATAATAGACGCTTTACCTTTATCCAAGATAAACTTTTCAAGGAATATTGCTGCGGGAAGTATCTTTGTCCCGTTAGGGGCAAATTGTCATCTTTATATAGTATATGTATAAAATATTACCACAAAGAATCAAAAGTAAAATAAATGGAATAGCTTTGTTACTACATTTTCTGACAAATACAGAAATGGTCATTGTGATATCAAGAACACAAAATATTGTAACACTGATATTTAGTTATAGTTTTTTCTTAAATATGTCAAACTTTTTTTATGATATCAAGACATTTTATTTAATTTTGCATTGTGCTGGATTTTGAGAAATTAATGTGCATAAGACTCAGAGTGCCAGAAAGTTTAGAAAAGGATGTGTTTTAGAATCTTCATATCGATTATTTTGTATATTATGGATAATGAGAGATGTACAATATATAAATCAGGAAATATACTTGTCAAAATTTCTAACTTACCATTCTATGGGTATGAATTTTCGTCAATGTGGAATTCAAATTATTTTAACGATAATTGGATTTGATAAACAACATTTCACGCTTTACTTTAAAATCAAGAAAAACGGAATTTCTCTCAATGGAAACAGACCGTGACGAACTTTGAATTTTGAACACTTTTCATGAATTTCGGGTATTTTATCGGAAAATTACAATCAAACCACTTTTAAAGAATTGTTTGTACCAAGTTTGATCAGAAAAACATGAATTAAACGGAATGCATTTGTTACAAAAGCGCTAATAAGCAAATAAAACTTAACGAATTTTCCATAACATTGATGCGTGCGCATAACTCTTGTGAGTGGTGCGTAACATGAGCCTCCATTAACAAAACATCTTTTTTTAGGCTTACTTTTTAAGAAAAGTGGCATAGCACAGGAAAAAAAATAAATATCGCATTTGCAGGAAATGTTTCAACATAAAAATCCTTACCCGGTATATCAATGATTCCGGAAGTGTTCATTAGAAAATTTGTAAGCATATCACGACTAAATAACAGTCTCAATCGCAGATATTTCAAAATCCGAAAAACGAATCGCACGAAAACCGTAAGAACTTTTCTATTTTAGCCTTTTTAGGTCAAGAGACAAAGTTTTCTTACAAACCGGAAAGTGATGATTCTTTGCTAAAATGCTGTAGAATTTGAAGATACACATCGCAGGATGATCATTTATTTATTTACACTTTAAGGAAAACTTTTGTTGTTATTGTAAATATATTAGAATAATTGATTTATACCGATCGTGATATTGAAGTAACTGGGAAAATGTAAGTTAGAAATTTTGACTAGTATATGTGTGCCGTGATGCTTACAAACATTGGTTCATGTACACTTACATGATTGTTATGATTGTCAGACACTGCATTGTATTTTTGAAGAAATTCCTAAAATTTAGTAGAATAAAAACTAGAAGAATAGACCAATCTTGTTTATATATCCCCATCGACAAAGTTTTGGGGTCATACTGGATTCACCATGGTCGTCTGTCTGTCTGTCTGTCTGATAGCCTAATACATGTAGATTTGTCTGTCCCTATGTCCCTCTGTCTGTCTGTCTGTCTGTCTGTCTCCCAAAAGAATGAAGAGATTTCAATGAAACTTTATTCAATGATAGCATATTACATGTAGATGTGCATGAAGAAAGGGGTATAGCCACCGAAAGATTAACACCTGAGTTATGACCCTTGGACTTAGTATTTGCATGTATGTATTTTCATTGCTAAATTTTGTCATAACAACTCCTCCCGAACCAATCGATGAATTTCAATGATTGTGCTGCCTCACAGCTTTTACCCTTTGACCTGTCCCATACATTTCGGTTGCCATGGCAAAAAAGAAATGATTTTTCAAGTATCTAAATGTCGATAAAGATATACCTTTGTTCTTTTCGGTGAAATTAAGCTTAATTTGAAGAAATATATATATAAAGGAAGAAGAAAAAAAAACAAAACCAAAATGCGATCTAACGAGTCTATCAGTAACAGAGCTATAATTGCGTAAGTAAGCCCCCCCCCCCCCCCCCCCCCAAAAAAAAAAAAAACACAAAGAGCGCACACGAGAGAATCCTTTAAAGTACGTACGATAGTTCTTAAAAAAGGGTTGATCATTTCATATCATCATAATTGAAATTTAATGCATATATATTTCCCTATTCCTTTTTACACTTGTTTTTTAAAGTAAATATAAAAGAAATCGAACACTTTATTGATAGCTTGCGTGAAATCGGCATGGAAGACATTAATCAAGGGGGTCGAGGCGGGAAAATCGGAATACAGCTAGGTAAACCATGATAAAATTTGGTGTTCTATATATCAAAAGAATCGGAAATGTTCAAACTTTTAATATTTAAGTGCGCAAAATAGAAAGGATGACATAAAAAATGATACATATTCCCCTGAAAACTGAAAAATGTCACAACTTTCGTTATATATGGAGTTCCCCTTTTGCGCAACTTCGGTTATCAAACGGAGAGTCCAATCTATCTAACCATACAAGAGATTTATGTTATGAATATTAACAAGTATTAGCTTTCCAAAAAAGCTTGGTCGATATCAACATTTCTTTAATCCCGCAATAATTTTTTTCTTTCGTCGACATAGGTTAAAGATTTTTACTCTTAAAATCATGACTAAAGAGTAGTACTTATAGAAACGTATGTCTTTATAATTCTGACAATTAAGTTAGAAAATAGATACATTTACACTGAACAACTCAAGATACAACACTCTTCATATCGATTCAGAAATTGTTTGATCCGTAGGAAAATTCCATTATAACACATATTGACCAATCAAAAGCCTTTCTGGGTGTATTCGCGGGAAAAGTGGAGAGTATAAGAATTTGGAGGGAAAAAAAGGGGAAACTTCTAAAAAGTTCAATCAAATTTTGTGACTCGTACAGTCTTGTCGATTTTTTTTATCGCTCATTAATTTCTTTGTTTCATTTATCAATTTGTCTTCGGTAAGAAAATAAACAAACAAACAAAGTGGTATATCCTTAACATGCTTTAGGCTTTATGAAATGCATGCCAGAGATGTTAAATCTACCGATTTTGGTGTAATTTTATCTGCCTTTTAACATTATCTATTGCAAAACCATTATTTTTTATTCTTCCACTTTTTTAAATTTTGTAAAAATACAAAGTAATCTTTAATTTCTCTCTCGAAACGCTACTTTATATTGTACGGCGCCACCGGGCTGGCTTCCTTTTTTTTCCCATAAAAGGATTAACGCCTGACAACGTTTGTACTGACTCATTGATTGTATATTGATTGATTGATTGTATAAAAACATACAGACTAACAGTCTGACTCGGGGTTCTCATTAACTCAGTCGGGGACTTTCGATTTCTCACCTCCTACTTGGTGTAAAATCGCCACCTACTTCCGTAAAAAAAAATATTCGTCGTATCTAAATAATTTTTTTTTCTCAATTTCTATTGCAGGTTAATATGAAAAATGAATGCGCTCAAAAAGAAATTTAGTTGTCAGGACTGTAAAATATGTTTTTAAAAAAACCTGTCCCAATACAAGGTAAGCGATAAATATTTCGGTAACTATACAGTGCGTTAGTTGTTTTCAACGAAGCGCGACGGGTCATTTTACGGCAACGTATGTTAAAGAAGTACAATAGAACGACTACATCTCGACATTTTCACGCCTGTAAATAAAATTTATAAACGAAAAGATTAACCACACGCCTCCATGTCGTTCTGAATAGGGATAACGTGCTTCTGACGTTACAATTATTGCAACACGTTACTGGAACCAGAAAAAAACGGATGTTTGTACCGTAAAATCAGCACTTGCCGGCTACAAACTCAACGTCAAATGCAAGTAACCGTATTCCCATTTTGATGAAATCTCTACTGACGTTAACGGCGAGTATGTTCTAATTTTATGGCCGTACCTGAGGAGGGCACTACCTATGAAATTCGGCTCTTATTTGAGACATTGCATTAATATATAGTAACTCGACAATATAGGGATCAATACTGAATATGGAAGTAAGCTCATTGATTTTGACGGAAATGTCAAAGGTCCAATTTGATCATATGCTTTATAATCAGGAAGAGAAGCCTTTTGATTTTGGATAAACCAAGGACTTATAAACAGTATATAAGTCATTGGATAAACAGGTCAAAGGTCATGGTCACTTTTAGGAAAAAAAACCATTGGGTTCTGTATAGATACCGTAATAAAAATGCAGAATCAAGGTCACCGTGCTTGGGAAGCCAGTTTTAAAATGCTCAGTAATATAAACATTTTTCTGTTTGCCACGGGTTACAGACACAAAATGACCCCCCCCCCCCCTTTCTTTCTACGTGGTTTAACATGTCTGTGTTTACTGATGATTTCTCCATGTATTTGACAGACAACACATATTTGAAGGTCACGATTCAATGATACATTTAAATCACATTTAAATTATTATTCTAAACAAGGCTACAAAAGTAGATAAAAAAAAAATTCAAAAAAAAAAAAAAATTCCGACCGACCTACCCTATTTTATTTTAGCATGTTATGGGAAACACACATATTATTTTTTTAGGCCTTAACGAGAAAAAGCTTAGTCGGATGGACGGTTAGAAACTTTTTAGCCCACTGGCACCCCTGGCATACGTTGTGATCGCGTACTTCTTTGTTGCAATGGATCCAAGGATCCAGAAATGTCGACCATAGGAATTTTTAAGGCATAGGGCTCACTGTATCACTCACTAATTGGTCTGGAAGTAAATATTGTTAAAGAAAAAATATCATGCAGATATTACTTTCATCTGCAATATCTAAATTCATAATTGCGATACCTAATCGTTGTCATGACGACATGTCCTATTTTTGTGAAGTGGATAAAGTGGGAGGTTATGGGAATGCCTGTCTCTGGTCACGTGTTTTTCACTAGTCACGAAAACGTTTCTTTCATAAGGATAATTCAATGTTGAATTGTGGAATCTGACGGACTCAATTAGGAACTTTCTCCTATTGACAGCATCCGGTCTACAAATCTAGTAAGGTCGATTTCTTGAAATCGACCAATAAATAAGCTGAAATAGCCGCCAAACAGAACGACCCTCAAATTCTTCATGAGCGGTTCCTCGTGCCATATATATTTGCAGCGAGAGGTGTACAAATTCGTGCCGCGTTGTCGTCCAAAAAACTCGATAATTTCGCCGCTTCTGTTCATATTATCATAAAAATACAATATATATATAAAGAATAAATATCACTTTAAAGTTTAGAGAAAGAATCATATATTTTTATCGAAAATTCTGGAAGAAATCGTAAGGTAAGTTTAGTGCGGTAATCGATAGATCAATTTGTCAGCTTGAAAGATCACGTGACTGAAATCCCTACTTTGACCTGTCCCATACATATAACGACCAAGTGAATGTCTGTATAAACTTTAATATGATGACATGGCATGGTGACATCTTACATGCTGACAGGATGAAAGTAAGTTAGAAATTTTGACTAGTATATGTGTGCCGTGATGCTTACAAACATTGGTTCATGTACACTTACATGATTGTTATGATTGTCAGACACTGCATTGTATTTTTGAAGAAATTCCTAAAATTTAGTAGAATAAAAACTAGAAGAATAGACCAATCTTGTTTATATATCCCCGTCGACAAAGTTTTGGGGTCATACTGGATTCACCATGGTCGTCTGTCTGTCTGTCTGTCTGATAGCCTAATACATGTAGATTTGTCTGTCCCTATGTCCCTCTGTCTGTCTGTCTGTCTGTCTGTCTCCCCAAAGAATGAAGAGATTTCAATGAAACTTTATTCAATGATAGCATATTACATGTAGATGTGCATGAAGAAAGGGGTATAGCCACCGAAAGATTAACACCTGAGTTATGACCCTTGGACTTAGTATTTGCATGTATGTATTTTCATTGCTAAATTTTGTCATAACAACTCCTCCCGAACCAATCGATGAATTTCAATGATTGTGCTGCCTCACAGCTTTTACCCTTTGACCTGTCCCATACATTTCGGTTGCCATGGCAAAAAAGAAATGATTTTTCAAGTATCTAAATGTCGATAAAGATATACCTTTGTTCTTTTCGGTGAAATTAAGCTTAATTTGAAGAAATATATATATAAAGGAAGAAGAAAAAAAACAAAACCAAAATGCGATCTAACGAGTCTATCAGTAACAGAGCTATAATTGCGTAAGTAAGCCCCCCCCCCCCCCCCCCCCAAAAAAAACACAAAGAGCGCACACGAGAGAATCCTTTAAAGTACGTACGATAGTTCTGAAAAAAGGGTTGATCATTTCATATCATCATAATTGAAATTTAATGCATATATATTTCCCTATTCCTTTTTACACTTGTTTTTTAAAGTAAATATAAAAGAAATCGAACATTTTATTGATAGCTTGCGTGAAATCGGCATGGAAGACATTAATCAAGGGGGTCGAGGCGGGAAAATCGGAATACAGCTAGGTAAACCATGATAAAATTTGGTGTTCTATATATCAAAAGAATCGGAAATGTTCAAACTTTTAATATTTAAGTGCGCAAAATAGAAAGGATGACATAAAAAATGATACATATTCCCCTGAAAACTGAAAAATGTCACAACTTTCGTTATATATGGAGTTCCCCTTTTGCGCAACTTCGGTTATCAAACGGAGAGTCCAATCTATCTAACCATACAAGAGATTTATGTTATGAATATTAACAAGTATTAGCTTTCCAAAAAAGCTTGGTCGATATCAACATTTCTTTAATCCCGCAATAATTTTTTTCTTTCGTCGACATAGGTTAAAGATTTTTACTCTTAAAATCATGACTAAAGAGTAGTACTTATAGAAACGTATGTCTTTATAATTCTGACAATTAAGTTAGAAAATAGATACATTTACACTGAACAACTCAAGATACAACACTCTTCATATCGATTCAGAAATTGTTTGATCCGTAGGAAAATTCCATTATAACACATATTGACCAATCAAAAGCCTTTCTGGGTGTATTCGCGGGAAAAGTGGAGAGTATAAGAATTTGGAGGGAAAAAAAGGGGAAACTTCTCAAAAGTTCAATCAAATTTTGTGACTCGTACAGTCTTGTCGAATTTTTTTATCGCTCATTAATTTCTTTGTTTCATTTATCAATTTGTCTTCGGTAAGAAAATAAACAAACAAACAAAGTGGTATATCCTTAACATGCTTAGGCCAAAAGAAAAAATACCTCTGTTTCCCATCACCCGACCGACCCTACTCAAAGCCGCCGACCCTAACGTTTTTTTCCGATTTTTAGTTGCATTTAGGTTTTTCACGCCAATTTTATGATCGTCGGGCTTTATGAAATGCATGCCAGAGATGTTAAATCTACCGATTTTGGTGTAATTTTATCTGCCTTTTAACATTATCTATTGCAAAACCATTATTTTTTATTCTTCCACTTTTTTAAATTTTGTAAAAATACAAAGTAATCTTTAATTTCTCTCTCGAAACGCTACTTTATATTGTACGGCGCCACCGGGCTGGCTTCCTTTTTTTCCCATAAAAGGATTAACGCCTGACAACGTTTGTACTGACTCATTGATTGTATATTGATTGATTGATTGTATAAAAACATACAGACTAACAGTCTGACTCGGGGTTCTCATTAACTCAGTCGGGGACTTTCGATTTCTCACCTCCTACTTGGTGTAAAATCGCCACCTACTTCCGTAAAAAAAAAATATTCGTCGTATCTAAATAATTTTTTTTCTCAATTTCTATTGCAGATTAATATGAAAAATGAATGCGCTCAAAAAGAAATTTAGTTGTCAGGACTGTAAAATATGTTTTTAAAAAAACCTGTCCCAATACAAGGTAAGCGATAAATATTTCGGTAACTATACAGTGCGTTAGTTGTTTTCAACGAAGCGCGACGGGTCATTTTACGGCAACGTATGTTAAAGAAGTACAATAGAACGACTACATCTCGACATTTTCACGCCTGTAAATAAAATTTTAATACGAAAAGATTAACCACACGCCTCCATGTCGTTCTGAATAGGGATAACGTGCTTCTGACGTTACAATTATTGCAACACGTTACTGGAACCAGAAAAAAACGGATGTTTGTACCGTAAAATCAGCACTTGCCGGCTACAAACTCAACGTCAAATGCAAGTAACCGTATTCCCATTTTGATGAAATCTCTACTGACGTTAACGGCGAGTATGTTCTAATTTTATGGCCGTACCTGAGGAGGGCACTACCTATGAAATTCGGCTCTTATTTGAGACATTGCATTAATATATAGTAACTCGACAATATAGGGATCAATACTGAATATGGAAGTAAGCTCATTGATTTTGACGGAAATGTCAAAGGTCCAATTTGATCATATGCTTTATAATCAGGAAGAGAAGCCTTTTGATTTTGGATAAACCAAGGACTTATAAACAGTATATAAGTCATTGGATAAACAGGTCAAAGGTCATGGTCACTTTTAGGAAAAAAACCATTGGGTTCTGTATAGATACCGTAATAAAAATGCAGAATCAAGGTCACCGTGCTTGGGAAGCCAGTTTTAAAATGCTCAGTAATATAAACATTTTTCTGTTTGCCACGGGTTACAGACACAAAATGACCCCCCCCCCTTTCTTTCTACGTGGTTTAACATGTCTGTGTTTACTGATGATTTCTCCATGTATTTGACAGACAACACATATTTGAAGGTCACGATTCAATGATACATTTAAATCACATTTAAATTATTATTCTAAACAAGGCTACAAAAGTAGATAAAAAAAAAAAATTCAAAAAAAAAAAAAAAATTCCGACCGACCTACCCTATTTTATTTTAGCATGTTATGGGAAACACACATATTATTTTTTTAGACCTTAACGAAAAAAAGCTTAGTCGGATGGACGGTTAGAAACTTTTTAGCCCACTGGCACCCCTGGCATACGTTGTGATCGCGTACTTCTTTGTTGCAATGGATCCAAGGATCCAGAAATGTCGACCATAGGAATTTTTAAGGCATAGGGCTCACTGTATCACTCACTAATTGGTCTGGAAGTAAATATTGTTAAAGAAAAAATATCATGCAGATATTACTTTCATCTGCAATATCTAAATTCATAATTGCGATACCTAATCGTTGTCATGACGACATGTCCTATTTTTGTGAAGTGGATAAAGTGGGAGGTTATGGGAATGCCTGTCTCTGGTCACGTGTTTTTCACTAGTCACGAAAACGTTTCTTTCATAAGGATAATTCAATGTTGAATTGTGGAATCTGACGGACTCAATTAGGAACTTTCTCCTATTGACAGCATCCGGTCTACAAATCTAGTAAGGTCGATTTCTTGAAATCGACCAATAAATAAGCTGAAATAGCCGCCAAACAGAACGATCCTCAAATTCTTCATGAGCCGTTCCTCGTGCCATATATATTTGCAGCGAGAGGTGTACAAATTCGTGCCGCGTTGTCGTCCAAAAAACTCGATAATTTCGCCGCTTCTGTTCATATTATCATACAAAATACAATATATATATAAAGAATAAATATCACTTTAAAGTTTAGAGAAAGAATCATATATTTTTATCAAAAATTCTGGAAGAAATCGTAAGGTAAGTTTAGTGCGGTAATCGATAGATCAATTTGTCAGCTTGAAAGATCACGTGACTGAAATCCCTACTTTGACCTGTCCCATACATATAACGACCAAGTGAATGTCTGTATAAACTTTAATATGATGACATGGCATGGTGACATCTTACATGCTGACAGGATGATGTATTTGTGCTGGTAAAAGACTGAAAAAAGATATAGGGCGTGCATAAATATATGTATACCGAAACCTATATCCACGGAATAAAAGGCGTTTGATGATTCTGACGCATTTTCGATTGTTATGCTCTCTACCTTTGATCCTTCTTATTTTGTTAATTATGTCATCATAAAATGTAG
Source organism: Pinctada imbricata (assembly GCA_033119305.1). Classification (NCBI taxonomy): domain Eukaryota; kingdom Metazoa; phylum Mollusca; class Bivalvia; order Pterioida; family Pteriidae; genus Pinctada; species Pinctada imbricata. The sequence goes on from VSWD01000006.1 coordinate 10,050,975, forward strand.
GTTAAGGAATACCGAAAGTAATATACCGTTGCTTGTATGGATTAGAGTTCAAAAGAAGTTGACCATAATTGTGTAAACTTTCCAGAAAGTCTTTACTAGTTTGTGAAAGCGAAAACCTTGAACTAAAAGTTTCTTCGCTATTTTTAATTTTCCATTATGAAAATCCAGAACATCAGTGCATGTATACATGCTCTAGGATACCGGACGAGCTGTGAAATGTAGATAACGGATAGTGGTAATCTAGGAACATCACCGTCGGCAAATTTATGTTGATAGTTGCAATACAGACTCAGTAATGATTCGACGACTATTTTCAATAATCAAAGTCCTATATGTCCTTGACCTTTGGACCAAACAAGCCATACCATATAAGGACATCCTTGACCTATGGGGAATATTCATGGCAAGTTTTATGATAGTTAGTGTTATACACACTAGTTATTTTCAATAACCCAAAACATATGACCTTTATGGCCGTCCTAAGTCGGCACCGGTAGCCCATTGGTCTCGTTGGTTTATGTGCAGTCCTTTGTGTTTGATGTTTCTGTTTTGTGCGTTGACGTTCCTTGTCCTTGCGTCTCTTTTTGTGCTTGTCTGCTCTGTGTTTTTGCATTGGGTGTTTTGGGGTTTTGCTGTGGGTGCTGCAACCTGGTGTTGTTGGAGATCCCCTCCTTTGTTTTATCTTTTGAGCCCAAAATTCGAAAGGAGCATCCTCGACCATACGGGGACATAATCCTGGCAAGTTTCATGTCGATTAGTGCAACAGAGATACGGTAACAACACACAATCCATTTTCAATAAGTCTTATGATCTCGATCTTTGGATAAAAAATCCTTGACTCGCGGGGAATATTAATGACAAAGTTCATAATGATAGGTGCAATGCACACTAGGTTATGGAAACCGTTTTCAATAATCAAAAGCCTATGACCTTCACCTTTGGACCCAGCAATCTATACGGGCACTTCTGACCCATGTGGATTATTCCTGACAAGTATTATGTTAAGGGGTTCGATGCACCCTCGGTAATTATCCAGAGTTAAACGTCTTCAAATTCAATAGCATCATTTAAAAGACCTGATAAATTTACAGCAAGGACCATTTTCAATTCCTATGTCCTTTTGACCCAACAATACATAGGGATATCCTTGACCCATGGTGATTTTTTCTTGACGGATGGACAGAGAGACGGAAACATAATTTCTGTGGGGCTCCCGCATAAACAACTCATATCCTGGACGGACTTGTGATAAACGAATATAAGATGTGTCATAACTATAATGACTATGTTAGGTGAAATACACACTTCATTGAGGTCAGAAGTTCTACTCAAGGTCTTATCACATATACCTTGACACAAAAATCGATAGGTGTCATTGACACATTGGGAACAATTCTGGCAACATTCATATTGATATTTGCAACACACAGTAATAACCAAGAAACATTTTCAATAATCAAAAGGACTATGACCTTGACCTTTGTTCCAAAAAATTCCGCAGGGGCGTCCTTGAACCTTGGGGAATATTCCTGACAAGTTTTATGTAGATAGTTGCAATACACACTCAATTATGATCTGGACACAATTTTCAAAGTCTTAAAGTTATAAAAGAAAGTAAAGTATTTCCAACAACACTCGGTCGCATCACCCACAGCAAAACCCTTAAAGTCCTAAATTTATGTTCTTCTTGTGATTTAAATTCATAGGCATGTACCTTTCACGATCTTTTAAAGACCTGTGTGTGTACATGAAATCTCTATCGTGAAAACTACTCGAGTTATCGCATCAGAACAGATGTTGACAGAGGAAAACACGATTCCTATATGACTCCCGAATTATAATGCGGGTCATAATCATTGAGGCATATCCTTGACTTGCCAGATAAAGTACCAATGAAACAGATTTTGTTCTGAGAGCTAGACGCCTTTCAGATAAAATTCACAGTCAGGGAAACGTTTGTGACCGACTTACCTCGTCATACATTATGATGTCCCACTCTACGAATGACCCATTGGGGATATTCCTGGCAAGTATAATCCTTATAAGCATGATAAGTGAGAAACCATTTTCAATAATGAAGGTTATACCGCATTTACTCCCAAAATCGAAAGGGAGGGTCCTTGACCCATTCGGAACATTTCTGGCAACGTTCATAATGAAAACATTATCATTGATATTCAGGAAACCCTTTTCAATAATCAAGTTCTATGGCCTTGACCTATGGACCAAAAAATCCATAGGGTCATCTTTGAACTTTTGGGAATAGTCCTGGCAAGTTTCATATTGATAAGTGCAATGCACATTCAGTCATGATCCAGAAACCATTTTCAATAAGTTCCATGACCTTGACCTTTTGACTCCAAAATCAATAGGGCAATCCTTGAATCATGGACATGCCTGGGAAGTTTCATGTTGAAAGACAATTCTTTAATTTTGAAAAAACAGAGTTATTTACCGTTTGAGACGGCATCTGGCGTACACTTATTATGACGTCATCAAGTTCTATGGAAACAGTGACAAAAGTCTTGGAAATGACGGTATAAAGTTGAGGTTAACATACCATTTTCATGACGTCGTCATAGTTTTACGTCAGATACCGTCTCCGTTTTCCGCAAAGACTCAATAAACAATGTTAGGTGCTTTACACACTCCATTATGGTCCAGAAACTATTTTCAATCGATGTCATATGACCTTGATCTTTAGTCTCAAAACCAGTAAGGGACACTCATGGCCCACTGGGAATATCCCTGGCGAGTTTCATCTTAATAGGTGTAATAAACGCTAAGAATCTAGAAGCCATGTTTGATAATCATAGTCTTATGTCCTTTACCTTTGAACGTTTGATAGTTATTTAGACAGTGCCATGAATCAAAGCGTCAATAAGAACCGCAGTGAATCGTTGCAGCCTTATTGGTTTCGTGGATACTACCTTATAACCAGAAATTTGTGCGAGTATCAAATTTCGTGATTTTATAGTAAAATAGGGTGTCCTTATTTTTGCGAGTATAAATTTTCACGATTCCTAAATTACAAGCAAATATGTGCATATGATGTTATTGTTTTGTACTTTTCATTATTGAAGTTACAGTAAGGTTTGTGATAAGAGTACACTCAGTTCATTTCTATTTGCGCTTAATTGGGAAAAGTAAAGTATGACGCATGTACAATTAGAACGAAATGTAAAGGATATACCAATTTAAGTTGTAATTTATCAAATGCAATTTTTAGTGAGAATAATTTTTCTCAATTCCAAATCACTTGTGAATATAGCGAAAATTAGTATCTCGCGAAAATTTTCTGGTTATACAGTATTACAATGTTTAGCAAATGAACTACATGTACCATTATAGTTTTTCTTCTTTGAGAAATATTTAATAATTTAGTCATCAAATCCTAGAATGAGAGAACTTTTAAGCCTCAATAATCATCTAAGAGATATAAGTATGCTATGAGAAATTCTCAATAACAAGATCTAAAGCTGCATGGTAATAAAGCAAATAAATAAAGTTAAAAGTTCATCAGGTTACAACACTGCGACACAACAATGTAAACATGACTATCAAAAAACAAAACATGTACATGCACGCATAAAAAGCAAATTTCCTCATAACCATTATAACTTGATACAAATTTTCCTTTAAGATATTCAATGGGTATTAATATAATGAGAGGTGATTGGGGCACCCATTTATGGAATCCTGATACCTAAAATCACAGCATAGTTATGATTAAAAGATAAAATTGATTTTTTTTTTTTTTTACCAATTTAGATATTGAAAACATAGGTAATCACAGATTACGAAGCTCACCTCGTGACAGCAAAATTCAATTCAAACATATTTCTTAGTACATGTATATTGGCTTTTAAAGGCAAAACCACTCAAGCAGAAAAAGTAGGTCGAGGTCATTTTATGAAAGTTTGATCAAAGATACATCTAATATGCAAGTTTGGAACATCTAGCAGTTATACTTTGCTCAATATTGGCTTTATAGAGCAAAATCACTCAAGCGGAAAAAGTAGGTCAAGGTCATTTTATGAAAGATTGATCAAAGATATATCAAATATGCAAGTTTGGTACATGTATCACTTATACTTTGCTCAATATTGGCTTTTAAAGGCAAAATCACTCAAGCGGAAAAAGTAGGTCGAGGTCATTTTATGAAAGTTTGATCAAAGATACATCTAATATGCAAGTTTGGAACATCTAGCACTTATACTTTGCTCAATATTGGCTTTTAAAGGCAAAATCACTCAAGCGGAAAAAGTAGGTCAAGGTCATTTTATGAAAGATTGATCAAAGATATATCCAATATGCAAGTTTGGTACATGTATCACTTATACTTTGCTCAATAGTGGCTTTTAAAGGCAAAATCACTCAAGCGGAAAAAGTAGGTCAAGGTCATTTTATGAAAGTTTGATCAAAGATACATCCAATATGCAAGTTTGGTACATGTAGCACTTATACTTTGCTCAATATTGGCTTTTAAAAGTGAAATCACTCAAGTGGAAAAAGTAGGTCAGATGCTGCATCCGATGCATGGGTCCATCTTGGCATCCAAAGATGAATCACTTGTGCAAGTTTGGTTACTGTAGCATTAGTACTTTGTCAGATACTGAGCTACCCCAAACTTCTTATCCAAATCACTCAAGCGGAAAATGTAGGTCAGATGCTGCATCCGATGCATGGGTTCACCTCAGCATCCAAAGATGAATCACTTGTGCAAGTTTGGTTACTGTAGCATCAGTACTTTGTCAGATATTGAGCTACCCCAAGCTTCTTAACCAAGTCACTCAAGCGTAAAATGTAGGTCAGATGCTGCATCCGATGCATGGGTTCACCTCAGCATCCAAAGATGAATCACTTGTGCAAGTTTGGTTACTGTAGCATCAGTACTTTGTCAGATACTGAGCTACCCCAAACTTCTTAACCAAGTCACTCAAGCGGAAAATGTGGGTCAGATGCTGCATACGATGCATGGGTTCACCTCAGCATCCAAAGATGAATCACTTGTGCCAGTTTGGTTACTGTAGCTTTAGTACTTTGTCAGATACTGAGCTACCCCAAACTTCTTAACCAAGTCACTCAAGCGGAAAATGTAGGTCAGATGCTGCATCCGATGCATGGGTCCACCTCAGCATCCAAAGATGAATCACTTGTGCAAGTTTGGTTACTGTAGCATCAGTACTTTGTCAGATACTGAGCTACCCCAAACTTCTTAACCAAGTCACTCAAGCGGAAAATGTGGGTCAGATGCTGCATACGATGCATGGGTTCACCTCAGCATCCAAAGATGAATCACTTGTGCCAGTTTGGTTACTGTAGCTTTAGTACTTTGTCAGATACTGAGCTACCCCAAACTTCTTAACCAAGTCACTCAAGCGGAAAATGTAGGTCAGATGCTGCATCCGATGCATGGGTCCACCTCAGCATCCAAAGATGAATCACTTGTGCAAGTTTGGTTACTGTAGCATTAGTACTTTGTCAGATACTGAGCTACCCCAAACTTCTTAACTGGACGCGGACGCGGACACGGACGCGGACGAGGACGCGGATGCGGACGCGGATGCGGACGCGGATGCGGACGCATGGGGTTATAGCATAAGCTCACTCAACTTCGTCGAGGTGAGCTAAAAATCAGTTACTTTAAGAGTTACAGGCCCTTGCAGTTTACATTGAACTCTATTGGAAAAAGTTAATTTTTCCTAAATTTTTCAACAGAATGATGGGGCATCAAATATCGACTGGTCAAAAATTTCTAAAAAATATATTTCATCAAATTTGCTGAAAAATCGAAAGTTCACCAATTAGTTGTTCTGCAATTAATTTGTTTCTATATTTTTCAACAAGGGGAGATTACTCCTAAAATGACCCTTTTCAAAATATTTCTTATTTCGAAATCTACTAGGCTGGTACAAAAGTTGTTAAAATATCATGAGTCACAGAAAGATATTCAGTGATGAATTAATTAATTTCAGTCTTTCTGGAATAATTTCCTTCATTACCCATTGAATACCTTAACTTGATCAATTTTCCCTCTAACTTGAACATGTATAGTCATGTATATCACAAATTACTAAAAATTGCTAAAGTCAATACAAATTCCCCTTGGAAGTTCTTATATCTGCTTGTAAATTATAAATTAATAAAATTATACACAATACATGTACAACAAATTGTTTTCATCAAAAAGAGATGGATCACATAACATTCTAAACCATGCAATAAGACTTTTCATTCAATCAAATTTAATGTCGGACATTAAAACATTAAAATGAATGACATCTCATGAATTAATCATGAAATTTCATATCAAACAATGGAAAATAGTTTAAATAAAATTAGGCCATAGTAGTAATTTAATCTTTTTATTATGTACCTTTTAGAAGAATTGTTCAAAAACAAGAGGCCCATGGGCCACATCACTCACCTAAGAAGACAGGAAATCTGACAGCACTAGTGACATGAAATCAGACCCATAATGGCCATTTTTGTTGACCAATCAACACAAAAAACATAAAAATGGTAGAGGACTCTGAGCACTTTCTTCCTGTAAGATTTGGTGAAATTCTGTTCAGTGGTTGTAGAGGGGAAGTCAAAAATGTGATAGCAAATCAGAGCCTTTAGTGACCATATTTGTTGACTGATCAGCACAAAAAACACAACTTTGAGCACTTGCTTCCCGTAAGAATTTGTGAAATTGTTTTCAGTGGTTGAAGAGGAGAGGTAAAAAATGTGACAGCCAATCAGAGCCCTAAGTGTCCATATTTGTTGACTGATCAGTACAAAAACACAAACTTGGTAGAGAACTTTGAGCACTTGCCTCCTGTAAGCTTCTGTGAAATTCTGTGCAGCAGTTGCAGAGGGGAAGTAACATCATTTTTTAAGAACGGACTGTAGAAAATTAAGAAAATTCCCTAAAATATAGTTCTTACTGAAAGGTTTAGGAAGCTACCCTTTCCCAACCGTAATATCTAATCTGAAACGATCACTGCTTAATAAATAATGATAAATACTACACCGTAATCGTTCGGTTACTGCTTCCGTTCGGTTACTGCTTTGCCACCAGTACCCTTTAGAAACAGTTCAGGACGTAAAACAAAATATCTAACGACAATGACCTTATTAGACATTTTTCACCGTGACGAACTTTGCACTACGTACTTCGAACTTCGCACTTTGATTTTATAAATGGTTGCATAAATAACACATCAGTAGTACAGGAAGTCCATTATACCAATTCCACTGAGTATGCTTATCGAGATGTAGATGACTCCGCTCATGTGTTTATACGCGAATGGTAGCTACTCCATTGATTTTTCAATGTTCGAAGTGCGAAGTACGAAGTTCGTCACGATGAAAAATGTCTATTAAATAAAATTAATTTTACTAAAGGGACTTGTCCTACCATCCTTTTATATGATGGGTCATGCAGTTACTTATGAACATTTTTCTGCATGTGGTTTTTCAAGGAACATTTGTAAGCAAACGTTTCATCACATTCAGTGCAGGCAAACGGCTTCTTTTTCTTGTGCTTGATATCCTCATGTTCTTTTAACATATGCTGAAAGGCAAAGCATTTCTCACAAATATTACACTTGAACGGTGCATCGTCTGTGTGGATAACCTTATGTCTCTTCAGGCTAGTTGCGGTATAATAACTTTTGGGGCAGACGTCACACGAATATGGTCTATAGTCCGTGTGGTAACGCTCGTGTTTCCGTAGGCCGTTTTGCTGAGCGAACGCTTTTCCGCAATAAGAGCATATGAATTTCTTTTCGAAATGGATAAGCTGATGTTCTCTCAGGCGTGCAATATTATTATAACCTTGTCCGCATATTTCGCAAATTTGACTTTTGGATTTATCTTTATCTTTGATAGCGTTATTTACTTCTTTGCTTTCCATTGGTTTTTTCCCTTTTCCACTGCAAGTCTTTGCATGCTTTGCCAGATTTTTCTCCGACGCAAACCATTTTTGGCACTTAAAGCATTTCTGAGGGTTTTCTGTATGTTTATATAGGTGTTTCACAAAACCCTTTCTCCACCTATATTGTTTTTGACATACGTCACACACATGTGGTTTTTCGTCTTGATGAATTAACTGATGCCTTTTAAGGTAATGTTTACTATGTAAACATACCCCACACTCTTCACACTTGTGCGGACTTTCATTTATGAACTTTATCGGCAGTTTTTTATTGAAGGCAGGGAACGTCACTCCAAAATGTTTCGTCTTTTTCCTTTCGCGATGTGACCTTGATGAAGTGAGGTCATGTTTCATTTCAGTGTCACTATCATTATTTATAGACGCAGGCTCGGACATTACTGTTGATTCATCATCTTCATTTCCTGTTTTTAGCACAATCACCCTCGACTAGGGACGTCACTGTTGATTCTTTGTCTTTAATTTTAATATGATTAGTCCTGACTTCAGATGTCATTTTTGATCCATCATCTTCATTTTCAGCGCCATCATCCTTTGCTGACCTTTTAACTCCGTCAATTTCACGATCCATACTGTCATTTGCAGAGTTTTCGACCTCTGATGAAGTATCTTTGAGTCTTGACGCAATACGGAAATAATGTTTCTTCTCACTTCTCCTTCTTAATCTATCATTGTAACTTTCAGCACGAACATCCTTCTCCATTGAGTTTTTATCTACCTCAATTTCATGATTCATACTGTCCTTTGCAGAATTCCTAACATCTGTTGTAGAATCTTCAGGTCTTGACGTAATATGGAAATTCGGTTCTTTCTCAGCATCTTCTGATTCCATCGTAGAACAACTGGGAATCTCTTCCGAATTACGATTTTCTGAATCGGATTCCGATACAGTATCATCCAACATTCTTGAATCCGCAGCAGCGTCATCGGAATCTATATTTGAACAAGTTTCATCATCATCGTTTTCAAACGCAATTTGATCGAGCTTCTCTGAAGCATCTTCCGGCATAATATCGAGCTCCAATGATGTACACGTACTACTTTGCAGATCCATTTGAATTTCTTCGGAATTAATTTTCTTGATATCAATTTTCATGGAAGATTCATCTGACTCATATGTTTCATCCGGCTCCTCTGTTCCACGTCCTGGATCCACCCCTGTTTCCTCATCTGGCTCCTCTGTTCCATGTCCTGGATCCACCACTGATTCCAATTCATCGAAATCCTCACTTTTAACTGTTCCGACATTTTCATTACGCAAATTTTGATCAGTGAGTGCTTCCCATTTACAAATCACTAATTGTGGCCTAAACACTTTCTTCTCAGTTTTCATAGGAGTTTTATGTGTCTTCTCATGCTCTTTAAACAAATCTTCATCGTTAAACGATTTCATACAAGTCGGACAATGGTATCTAGGATCTTCTTCGTGATACTTTAAGTGATTACTATAATCTTCTTTTCGGTAAAATTCTTCATCGCATACTTTACATCTGAACCTAGCTTCTCTTACAACATTTTTATACTCTGTATATTCCATTTCTTCATTTTGAGATACTTCTTCTGCCTTAAACTTTGTAACCCTAGATCTATCATCAGTATCTTCCCTTTGTGAAGATCTTTCTATAGAAAACATTGTATCTCTATCTTCATTATCTTCACTTTGAAATGATGCATCCTCTGCGACAGACGTTAAATTTCTATCTTCACTTTCAGGGTAAGCAGTTTCAACATCAAACTTTGTATCTCTTTCTTCAATGTCTTCACTATGAGGATGAGAAGAAGACTGCATTTTCTCCCTTAAAGATCTTCTTTCTTCAAGTTTGTCTTGCAATTTCCTCATCAGGTCTTTTCTTCTCATCATTTCTGATCTGTAAAGAGATATAAGAATACCTGTAGATATAAATAGAAAATTGGAGAGATTGAGATTTCCTACGCGTAACGTGAAATTGTATCTTGAACCGCTATTGTGATGTCATCATTTATTGCGTTTGACATCATTTGCTATACAAGCTAGTGAGTGTGTAATGTGAGAGATACACGTAAGGGTTTAATCAAGATACATGTATTTTTACTGCTATATGTATCTTATAAAAGAGTATGAAAAATATGGCAATCAGTTTAGAATGCTTTCAAGTTTCTATTTCAATATAGATTTTATCGAACTTCATGTTCCTTTTGGAAGTTGACCTGTGCTAAAGTCAACTCAATTTTACCAGGTTTTTACAAGCAGCATGATCCATATTTTGTTAGGTTCAGCTGAGTCTAGGCCTAAATTTATTTATGAATAAAACACCGCTAAACACGGTATGGCCGGATTGCAAAGTAAGTTTTTGTCACTAACTGGGTCAAGATCAATAGGTCAAATAATACAGCATAATTTGAAAGGTTTTGTCAGAGGCAGCATACATGTTTAAAATAAAGTTTTCTACTGCATACAGTTCCATAGATTTTGCTTAAACCAGGAACTTTAACCAAAATCCTTTACTAGGTCAAAGTCCAAGGTCAAGGTCAATAGGTCAAATGTTATGACATAAATTGAAAGGTCTTGTCATGGGCAAGCTTCATGTATAATATAAAGTTTCTACTGCATACAGTTCAATAGATTTTGCTTAAACCAGGAACTTTAACCAAAATCCTTTACTAGGTCAAAGTCCAAGGTCAAGGTCAATAGGTCAAATGTTATGGCATAAATTGAAAGGTCTTGTCATGGGCAAGCTTCATGTATAATATAAAGTTTCTACTGCATACAGTTCAATAGATTTTGCCCCAACCAGAAACTTTAACCAAAATCTTTGAGTAGGTCAAAGTCCAAGGTCAAGTTCACTAGGTCAAATGTTACGGCATAAATTGAAAGGTCTTGTGATGGGCAAGCTTCATGTCAAATATAAAGTTTCTACTGCATATAGGTCCTTAGATTTTGCCCCAACCAGAAACTTTAACTAAAATGTTGACGGCAGACGGACAGACAGACGGACGGACATTGTCAATCTATATGCTGGAAATGCTTTGCAATCCGGCCAAAAATGTGAGCATGAGTTTACAGAGAAAAGACCAAAAAACTTGTTCATAAAAGGGCCGAACCTCCTGAAAATACAATCTAGGCAACGTCAAGCGTAGCATTCCATCACACGGCAGGAAAATCAATGTGCTTTCTAGTTTGTATACAAGGAAAATAAATAAGGTTCATCCCCTTGTCATACTTGCCATAAGCAATAAGGGTATGAAGTTTAGATCTAATGAAAACTGCACCTCTAAGGATGGATTATGACCATATCAATTCTGTGACTTTGACCTTTGACCTATGACCTTGAAAATCGATAGGAATCTTTCACTTGCCATTTTAAGCAATTAGTGTATGAAGTTTGATTACGATCCTATCAAAATTGCATCCTCTAGGCTGTATGGAAGGATTTTGACCTTTCCAATTTATGACCTTGACCTTTGATCTTGAAAATCAATAGGGTTCTTCCTCTTCTCATGAGCAATCAATGTATGAAATTTGGATAAAATGTCCAATCAAAACTGCACCCTCTAGCTTTATACCAGGATTTTGACCTTTTCCAATCTGTGACCTTGACTCACCTTAACTCACTTGACCTTTAACCTATGACCTTGAAAATCAATAGGGTTCTTTCTCTTGTCATTAGCAATCAATGTATGATGTTTTGTTAAGATCAAATCAATACTGCATCTTCTAGACTGTATACAAGGATTTGTGACGCACACACAAATGGCTGCATCATACTATATCTCCCCACAACTATGTTGCGAGGACATAAAAAGAAAAACAGAGAGCTACTTTTTATCTGTAACTCAAATCTTCAAAGCTCCAGCAAATTTCATGTGATGCATCCTTTGTGAAAGACTTTAAATTTCTATTTTCACTTTGAGAATAAACATTTTCATCAACCTACCTTTTATCTCTTTCTTCGTTATCTTCATTTTGAAGAACAGACTGCTGAGAAGCATGCATTTTCTTCCTTAAAGATCTTCTTTCTGCAGGTTTGTCTTGCAGTTTTCTCTTCAGTTTAGTGTGTCTTCCCATTATTCCTGATCTGAAAAGAATATACCGGTAAGAGAAAAGATAACTAGATTTCAATTGTTACAATTAGTACATGTAGTTCTGGGCTGGACACCATAAATTAAGAATTGATTTAAGTCTTAATTTCAATATTCTTTTGTCTTGTTACAATATTAACATGATTAATGAAGACTTGAATAATTTCTTTATTGTCATTAGCAATCAATGTATGATGTTTTGTTAAGATCCAATCAATACTGTATCTTCTAGGCTGTATACAAGGATTTTGTGACGCACACACGAATGGCTGCATTATACTATATCTCCAGGAATAATGGGAAGACATACTAATGAAATTATTTAAAGAATTTTTTTATTTCCGAGTAGGAGAGAATGAATCAACTCACTGTTTCAAATTTTCACTGATTAATATTACATATCGTATTTTGAGAATTTGACTTAAGTCAGTTATTAGTTTATGTTGCCTGGCCCTGTTTTCTGAACAACCTTGACCTTTCAGGAAATAATGGCCTTTGACCTTTAACCATTACATAACATTGAAAAACTTTGTCTGAAAGCCCATATCAGAAATGACCTTGAGTAATATTTGTCCAAATAAAGCTAACATCCCATAAAACTTCCATGAAAGGTGTGGGATACTAAGTAGTTCCTTTTAATCTTGACAGTCAAGTTAATAAATGACCTTGAACTTTTCAGAAATGACCTTGAAAGACCTTTGTCAAAAAGTCTCGGATCCTATAAAACAGGTGAAGTATGATCAATTCTGATGACAAGTGTAGGAGATACAAGTTCTTGGTATTGGAGTTAATAAATGACCTTGACCTTTCAGAAATGATCTTGAGTGACCCTTGACTAGAAGTCTTGCATCCTATAAAGTGAAGAATGATCAAATTCTGATTAAAGGTGTAGGAGGTTTAAGGTACCTCAAGTCTAAGTTGGCTTTTCATGTTGGTGCCGTGGCTTAGGTGTCCGGCCAGTGACCGACAGGTTGCTGGTTAAAACCACACTAGTACCGCAAGGGGGGGCAACATACATACACTTACATGAAAGAAGACAAGACTCCGTTGCAGTATCAACAGTAAAACACCAAAACACCTGATGCAAAAACACAAAAGACAAGTACAGCACGAGACAGAAAAGAGACACACGACATGTAAACATCAAACACAAAAGTTACAAAATGTTACATATGATAAACATCCCTTATGAAAAACATCCTAGTCTGTGTTGTGTCCAAATGTCTGCGGCTTTTCAAAAATTACGTTGAAATATGGCCTTGTCCAAAATACCTTATTTACATTAATAACATTTTCAATTGTTAAAATATGATTTTAATCCTTATGAGAGTGGTAGGTCACAGACATGATAGAGTCAGATGGACATAACCGCTGAAATTTTTTGGTGCAGCATAAGTTGAAAAGAACCCCGTCTATTTTACCAAACATCGTTACTCAAGCATGAATTCTTAATTACATTTAACATCCATAGCATACGTTGCACTTTGATTCTTCAGAAATTTTACATAATGTGTGGCAGGAGCAGGTAGCTCAGTTGGTAAAAGTGTATGCCAAGATAGCAGAAGGTCTCTGGTTCGATTTCAAATCCGGTCACATATTTTCCTCTCCTGTTACAAAATTGGTGCACAACAACTAGGGCAATTGCAAAATTGAGGTTATTACATGTAATATCATTTTGACGTAAAATCATAACGGCTTGAAGCAGACTTCACTAATTTGCAGCTGGTATCATTCAATAATGATATAGTACACTGTTTGTACTAGAGAAATGATGCAATTTGTCAACTGGCACAAAACTTGCAAATAATAGTTTATTTCACAATCTTGTTAAACGGAAAAGTGGTTATATTTGCGGTGATAATTCTATGTCACAGCTTCATGACCTTTGACCTTGGCACTGGATATATATTCTTGTTGCAATGGTAACCCTATGTCACAGTTCCATGACCTTTGACCTGGACAAATGAAAACACCATTCTTTTTGTGATCATGGTATTAATTCTGTCACAGCAGTGACTTTTATTCTTGAAAATTGAATAGGCCGTACTACTGTATTTTTAAGGCAATTTTATGTTACAAATCAATGATATTTTACCTTAACAATTTAAATGACTCTTCTTTTTGTTAACATGGTTAAGGCAATTCTACATCACAGCTGAATGACCTTTGACTTGGACAATTGAAATGGCCCTTCTTTTTGAAATGGTTATTCCATGTCACTGCTCCATGACCTTTGACCTTGACAGTAAAAAAGGCTGGTTTACATATAACTTTTTTGGTATTAATGGTTAGTTAAGAACCCACAACTTTTACTTTGACTTCTATAAATACTGCTCTTTTGAAATGGTAATTCTATATCACCTAGCTCCGTGACCTTTGACTTATTTAAGCTTGATATTTGCAATACTTTAATGATCAATGATCATCGATGATCTTTATAGACTGGAGCATAAAATTCATTCATCAATCTATCAATCTTAGAATCTCTTTAAAAATGAAAACATGCTTAGATAAATGATCGTATACACATTTTT